>NJRL01000080.1:36470-56356 GCA_003063815.1 Aphaenogaster rudis
GAAGCGTACAATGAGATCACATATAAGAGGAGTATGATATATGTGGTTTTGTAAACTAGCGTAATTAGTATGAAATGTGGTTTAACACTGTCTCTTATACACATCTAGAATATAAGAGGAGTATGATATATGTGGTTTTGTAAACTAGCGTAATTAGTATGAAATGTGGTTTAACATCGGACGCAGGTGTGGGGAGAAGGAAATCCAGCAGGATATCTGACTTGGCGTCTTTGAGGGACAAGGGTCCTTTGTCTTGACGATCGTCGCGGTTGAATTGAAGCCATGGATTTGGTCGTCGTAATGGTCCACTTCCGCCTTCAGACATTAATTTCAACCCCTCGCTTGTGTACGTTGTTCGATAAATCGATAACCACAATAAGAGAGGGATCTCGTGAAAGATTAATGTCTTAATGATATCTCCCAATTCCATCGGACGATCAACAATTTCGCGAAGGCCTCCTTTGCTAATTGACGCGGCATGATGCATATAAGTTTTTTGCTGCTTTATAATTTTTTTTTTATATCCATCGTTATTTAACGACGCACGTGCGCTTTCTCCGTGGCGTAATAATATCTCACGATTAACTTGAACCAGGTTGCATGCAGTCGATATATCACGGGATTAAAAATAGCATTCCGGATATCGATGCTTTCATAAAGTCGACCGCCGGCCGTTCCTTAAATCATGTGACATGACTTTAAAGAACGCGGATCTGCGCAAGTCACTTATCTTGCTCTAACCAGCAAAAGCGGATAAATGAAAAAATATGTGTATGATGATTTATGACTAACTGCACGAGAAAATCATAGGAGCTGTTAGAATAGCGGCTGTCGAAGTACAATATAATCTAATAATTGCCAAGAGTGGCATCTAAATGCTCAAAATGTATCGCAGATTCCAATAAATCATCTGTTCGGATTTAGAATTACGTTGTGGAATTGAGAGATTCAGTGCGATCCTGCGGCGCGGAGCTAGGAAGAAGGAAGCCTCGCGCACTCGCAGGTATCCTGGATATTTCCCCTCCTATCTGTACAAAATGCGAACTGGCGTCGATTCCGAGGTGCTGATTTGTAGTCCCCCGGGGAAACATTTCTCATTACAATTGTATGCGGAAAGCAGCGTGGACGCGATCATTTATTGCACCGAAACTGCACGTCCCGACCTCAGAATCCCCGCCGATGGACTCGTGCCGACCACTCATCTTGGCAACGAGCAGCGGTAACTGCCGTATACGGCCGACAGATTTGGGTTATCCGACAGGTCGGTCCATTGTCCCCTAGTTGTAGTAGGCTAAGCAAACGCGTCGCCTGCCACACGCGGGCTAATCCGCCGTTCATTTTATTGAACTGTTTATGACGATTCGAAGGGCGTGTATAGAGATACTCAGACATTGCCAAGAGACACTTAACTGCCAAAGACACTTAATTATTTCGAAGTTTTAGTAATATTGAGAATTATATATTATATTTATATATTTCTTTATTCAACTCTTAACCCTTTGCGGACGGGGAGCATGTATACGTGCTCTACGCTTATATTTCAGAAACTATTAGCCCGATTTTTATGAAACTTGAAATACAGAAGTTTTTGATGGCTCTCTTTAATTTTGAAATCAAAACTTTGAAATTCGCAATGGCGGACCCAATGGCCGACGTCGAAAAGGTCGAAAAATGTAAATATATTATTCAATTTCTATGAAACTCATATTATAGGGGTTTCCATGGGCCATGGGCGTTCGCAGGGGGGGGGGGCAAGAGAGGGCATTTGCCCCCCCCTGGAATCAGCAAAAATTTAAGCATTTGCTCTCTCTTCGAATAAAGGAAAGACAAAATTGTGCTAACCTTGCCGATCTCTGCCCTAATCCATAGGATTATAATTTGAAAAGGTTTCTAAATTTCAAATTATAAGTATTCTAATTCTGGAAGTAATATTTTAAATCATGCCCCCTCCTAAAAAAATCCTGCAGACGCCCTTGGGGGTTCCCGATGGCGTTCTTTCCGATTCTAAAGTCGTTTTCTATTTTCTCTTTCCGCTGACAATCGTGCAGGTTCTCTATCATTTATTACTCATGTATACTGACTTTTTGAAATGAAACTTCTTTAGGCGCGTTTCAGCAAAATCGGCGATAGAGTAAAACCGGCTGATGCGTCACGCGTCACGCAATGAAAAAAGCGCCATCAAAAACCTTAGTATACTGAGTTTCACGCAGATCAAATGATTTAAAAAATTTTGATGTGCCATTTTGGATAACAAAATTTCGAAATTCTAAGGTCAGATTCGGATTCAGTGATTCAAAAGACCCCTAAAAATACTAAGTCTTCCATAATTGCAACCCCCCGTCCTCAAAGGGTTAATTGTTATATAGAAGCTCCATATATATTTCCAGCGATTGAAGTAAAATTATAATATCCGACTATGACGATATTCATAGTTCGATTCTATTTTTACAGTCATCCTAAATACGATACCGAGATGCTGTATTCATTTGATCTCATTAATTGATTGGATGCAATTTTAAGATCATCTAACAATAAGATCAGGTTTAAGATGATTTTTAATATAAGATCTAATTGTGAGTATCTCCCTCATTTAGTTTCCCTTAAATTATTCGTAAGAAAATTACAAGCACCGTGTCGCGTTAAAATAAATCTTCTCTCCCCCCTCCCGTAATTTAACTCTCAAAGTGCATCGGAAGGTGCTATATGGATCGATATTATGCGACAGGTCCATTGTCGCAGCGTGCGACGGCGTAGCTGCGACGTTTCGCCCGCGGCGCGCTAATCCGCTCAGGCACGTTAATTTCGTTGGGTTGTTTATTGACTAGGAGAGAGAAAGAGAGAGAGAGAGAGAGAGAGAGGGGGGGGGTAGAAGGGAGGTGGGAGAGAGAGAGAGAGGAAGAGAGAACGTGAGATGCACCGAAGCCGCCGCATGTTGTGTCGAGGGACTGCGCGCGCGTTCGCATTTAGTAACTCCATTAACGCGTTAACAATCGGCGGCGGGACCGGCACAGGTTATCGCCGGATCGCGCGCTTGTATAACCGGGCGATCTCGCGTGTCCCGAGATAGCGCCGGCAATCACGCTTCGTTCCGTTCGAGCGGTGATACGAAACGAGCCGGCACGCAACGCGGAGACTCTCCCTGTTATCGCTCCACTCTCCATAACGTGGGTGTGTGTGTGTGTGTGTGTGTGTGTGTGTGTGTGTGTGTGTGTGTGTGTGTGTATTTTTTTCGATTCCTCTCCCCAATTTTTTTTCTTCGCCGTCGGCGACCTCGCGCGATCGCTTCGACCCGATAGCCAAAACGATTTCGTCGCACGACCGAGCCTCCGGTCATTCCCACTCTGTCTGATATCGCGTTGCACACTACGCGCGATCTCTCCGATACACGCGCACCAAGATTCCGCGCGATGCCATAATCCGAATAACGCGGCACCTGACGCGTATAATCTTGGGAGGATTATGCTTCTTTTCTGTAAACTTTGTAGGAAAAGGATGATTTATTTTTTATTACCGAAACCCGAAGCGCTTTACAATGGTGGATGAAGATATTGGCAATATAAAGTGTGCATAATGTGAAGTGTATATAAGGTACTTAAGCTTTTACATGAGAAGAGTATCCAATCGAAAGATTGAAAATCCTATATCATTTATATTATGAATATACAGCCATTCTTGAATTAAATCAATAGATTACCGAAATCACACACACAAATTATCTTTATCTTGTTTTGCGGTTTTTAATTCAAGTCACTCTTACTTTTGAGAAATTTTGTAATAAAAAAAAATCTATTTGAAAAGATTGAAAATCTTAAATTATTTATATCATAAACATGACCCTTCTTGAATTAAATCAACAAATTGTCGAAAACAAATTATTTTTATCTTATTTTGCGGTTTTTGCGGTATTACTTCACTTATACTCTTGAAAAATTTTGTAATAAAAAATAGAATTTTTTTAAATATACTCAACAACTTGTTGCCAATTTTTTACTAGCAATTTTTTCCTCTTTTATATATGTCAGATATTATTTATAATACACATTGCGATAAATGCAGACAAATTTTTAGATTGATAACATTTAATCTTTGTTTAAAATGATTACGTGAACCTGCAACACTGAGTCTGTAATGCTTTGTGATTAATCGCTCCAATCTAGAAATGTGTCAAGTCGTATGAATGATCGGGATCATAATTGCCATCTCGTATTAGATTTATTGAAACATAATAAAGATAAATCTAATCCTTTCATTTGCTTTGTCAATACAATCCAATACTAGTATTCATATTGCATTAATTGAACTAGATGTAATACCTATCTGGCGTGCGATGCGAAACTCAACATGAAATAACTCTATCATTACCTATCTAACTGTAAATTAATTTTACCCACAAATATTTTGACCGAAATCAAAACGCATAGTATTATGACAAAGTAGCGCAATGTTCGAAAATAACATTTGCGGCTACACGCGGAACTTTAGACGGCAAATACCGCAACCATAACATTTCATGATGTTCGAGTAGCGTGAAACAGAAACTGAAAAGCCAGACAGGATATACCTGACCTAACCCTTTAGCGAGATAACCAAGCTCTGGTTGTGGTCAGTCACCCATGGAGGTTACATGAACCTAATGTTACTCATTGTATCCATCACAAATCTACTTCCGGAATATACTCTCTTGCTTCCTTCATTGAATAGGTTTACACAGCATAAAATAATGAAGCAGATTGATAATTAAGATCTTCAATTTTATTGACTCTGCTTTTAACTTAAACAGATAATACAATTAACCGATAATAAAATATCTTTATATTTAAATATTTGGAAATTATTAATAAAAATAATAGCAAAAGTGACTTCTTCTAAAATTATTATGTAGCATTGAATTAACACGTTGAATGTCGTAATGGATAATTGATATAAGACAGTAAAGAACAAAGAAAAATACAAAGAAAAATCTTGAAAAAGTTTTCGTGTGTATCACGCGTTTATATGGAAGCCAACATGTTTTCGCCCGTTCGTCTGATGCTTTTTCAAACATGTCTTCAAGTATCGCACGAATATATACTGACGTACCGCAACATAGCGACATACTTCTTTCAATTGATGCACCGATGGTCCAGTGCACGTAAAAGGATGAGAGAAACGCTGACCTACATACATCATACAGACTGCTGCACTCTACACGGCAATAGAATCGACCTCGCCGGTTGTTCTGTCGAAATTTCGACGACGTAAACTTTCCACGTCGGGTATGCCTTTCGTCCGGAACTCTCATCGAGTCTCAAGAGTCGTCGGAACAAACTCTCCTCCCTGAATCGCTACCGGATGAGACTACGATCGCTTTCGGTTTTGGCCAGGAAAAAAGTGACAGAATCCTTTTCAGTATATAGCTACACGTTTAATTTTGTTGACGTACTTGCCACGCGAGCAAAGGAATGTTTAAATATAGGCGATGCAAACCCAGAAAAATACTCATCATTGAAGCATGGCAAAAGTGCTTGACTCGAGAATCTGAAGTTCGTTTGAAATGGTCTCTACACAACCGAAATAAAAATTCCACGACGCATCTATCCAAGGAAAGATTGCGTCGAAGTCGTGCTCTCTCTCTCTCTTTTCCTCCCTCCCTCCCCCCTCTCTCTCCCCCCTTTCTGCTCTTTCTCTAAATCGCTACAGCGCTGTTTCTTTTGATGATCCCTTCGAAGCCTTTGAAATAAGTTCAGCTTTTATACAGATCACAGAAGAAGAAAGGCAAATCCATAATAATTGGTCTACCGAGAAATTTCACATCAATCTAAAGTTTGAAACCGATCGAAGTATCTCAAGTGGTTTAATGCTTTTGGATGAACTGATCTCTTCCGAATGCCTGGAAACATTGAAGCACTTGATTGTAGCCAAGAGCTGGCAATCATACTGCAGCGAAGTTTCGCCACTTGAAATTTCCGAGCATCTTGTCCAGCTTGCCAGCATTTGCGAAAAGTCTGCAAATTAATATTATTATGTAAACATAATGCTGTACCGGGAATTAGCATATTTACGACATAAACGCGACTTCGCAATTTCTCTTGCTATTTATCTTGTTTAAAATAGAAAGAAATATATATACATATATATATATATATATTATACATATATAACGTACATATATATAATATATATATATATATTTCCCAGACGAATCGTATATATTATGCTAAACGTTACAGTAGGCAAACAGTTGGGTCAACGCATTTCTCTTTATTTGCATACATAAAACAGCACTGTAAAAACTTGATATTATTGCTACGAACTATTTAATGTGACGTTCCAAATCTGATCTAACACATGAAATATATGTTGAAATACATTTTTATATTTTTTAAAGTAATTCTATTGAATTTAATCCGGAAAATTATTTATTTGCCTGCACCATGGCGGAAATTAAGAAATAAAAAGTGCTAATTTAGTTTCGATAAATAAGAAGTAACACGAATTAAAAGAGATATTTATAATCACCATTAAGAAAAAAAGAACAATTACTTAAATTAAATTAATTATTCAAAATTTTTTATCTACATATCAATTTGCTTGTCATCGAGATAAAAACGTACAAATTTATTTCATTGCACATAATCTGATATCGTGGCATTTATATGCTTCATACACGGCAATTCGATAGAGACGCCGTGATTGGCCAGGTTTATACCTTATGTTTTATGCATTCTCTTTCTACAATGATCTTAAAGCATCAACAGAGGAAGGAAGCAGGCAGCCCGTCTGAGGAGAATGGGGGCAGGTCTGCCGCATTCCCCCGGAGGTCGAGATCGTATTTCCGGCTCTCACAATTTTACTATTTATGCAATATCGTGCTCGGTCCCAGCGGGTCGCAAGATAGGTCGTAGCGTTTGAGAAGGGGCGAAGTTACTAAGTACCGCTAAAACCAGTTCTCCACAGACTCCGCTTCGTAAACTCTCTCGTTCGGTAAACAATAGCGATTGTAATTGCGAGAAACACGAAAATGGTTTGCGAGAAATATAAATGATATTTTTCATTCGCATTTCGCGTATTTATATCCCTAAAGTAATGCATTTTATCAAAATAATTATTATTCTAAATCATTTTAAATCATATCCTCAGAAGACAGGACCAGAGATAGACCAGTCTATTATTTTTCTCCCCATTTGTGTACTTTCTTTGCTTTCGTTGGAAAAGTGTTATAACAGTTTTGTGCGCTGAAGATTTAACAATTATAGTTCTCTCTAATATAAAACTTGTTTATATTAAAATATCAGTGCAGTTAGAATGTAAAAGAGCACAACTCGTTATCTAAAAGAGACAAATTTCTATCTTCGTTTGTCGTTATATTAAAAACAAGATGCAGCAAGATGTGTCTCATCCGTTGTAGTCAGATTGTAATTAAATTTCACGAAATGTTTACATAAATGATTTAAATTTCACGAAATGTTTACATAACTGATTTAAATGTTTACATGACTGCATTTTTGTAATAGTCTAATGTTTAATTAAAATAGGTTTTATCAAATTACTATATATGTGTATATATAGTTGATACAATATATTTTACTTCAAATTTTTTCACAGACGTTATGTAAAGTTAAATACGTTTCCATTTGGCATGGTATAATATAATGGTCGTTCATCTTTTTTATTTTATTTACACAAAGCGCCAATGCATCGAACAGGATTATTTTAACTAAACATATCACTGTACCGAATCTCTTTCTTGTTTCGTGTAATATATAGATTGCTATTATTTACATAAGAACAATGTTTTATACCATTACTATTTTATTATGACTTTTTTATATAGAAATAATTGTTATGTATACCCGTTAAAAGTCATTAAAAACGCCTGACGTATTATTTTCAGATGCAATCCGATCGGTTATGTTAATCCAATTTATATGAACGCAAATATATGCTGGTAGCTTCACGTTTTTTCGCAATATTTGTTTCAATTAAAATTCAATATATGTCTCTCATATTCCGTTATGAATATGTCTGTCAAATTAAATAGATTATTCATTTGACATTTTAATTTGCTAAATTAAAATATTTTCCATATTAAGACAAAATTTATTTATATGAGAAATGCAAAATTTCTTGTATTTTTCACTATAGATTTCATCTATTTTTGACTTCTTGTTACAAAACTAATTAAACATTTTAAAAAAAATTTATTATTATCATCACTGACTGTCAATTAATATTCGTGTTTTAGATATCGTGGATTCGGCGACGTGACTTTCACGTTTTAACAAGCTCCATGTTCACATACACGAACGACGAGCGATTTCAAGTACTGCATCCCGAGGGCTCGGACGATTGGACCCTTCAAATAAAATACGTCCAAGAAAGAGACAATGGGACGTACGAGTGTCAGGTAACGTAATTCATCGAGCTAATTAATTCAATGTAGTTTAACAAGTGTTTCTCAACTTTTACCCTGTGATTTACCATTTGCTCGCTTTGCCACTTTATTGTCCGTTGTTCTCTTTACTTTTCCCTTTGAAGAATGAAATTGACGAATCGCTCAGTGCATTTACGCCGATTATGCACTATCTTTTGCGGTCTATTGATATTGATAATATTTTGCGTTGATCTCGCAATGCGACCGAGACACATCTCCCTAATATAACATGCAAATTACTATCTTCGGATGTATGTTTCTACCGTCAAATTGAATGTATATTTCAATAACACGCTACACGAAAGTATGAGCGCATATCATTGAATGATGTATGTCGAGTATCTAGCGGGAGTAATAAATCCTTCTATTAATAATTCCAAACATCGCTAATTATGCACACCACAATATATGCGTCATCAATTTGGCATTGAGCGTTGATGTATACTCGATATCTATATTATAAAACATTTATTACAAAACACATCCTCTTTTTACGTAATCTTTTTTTTAATAATCAGTATTTAAAAACGGAACAAGAGTTTGAGTCGCCAGTGATAGTAATCAGTATTTAATATGAGTAAACTATTAAAGACAAAGTGAGAAGAGATAATGTTTATAGATTGTAAAATTTCGCTCGCATATGAGATATAAATAAAGTATCCGGTTTATAAATGGAAAATGTGTTGGACCGGAGAGAAGTTTTACGAAGATACTACAAAAATTACTTCAACGTGGGTAGAAAATAATTTCGATGTCCAGTTAATAGCTCCGTAGCTGAAAACTAATCCGAAGCTAGAGAACTTTTTCATCGCGCTGCTAGGAAATATAATTAAGTACGATGTCGGGTACACTAACACGTAAATCCGTATGACGTGAGCAGTACGGATAAACGTTCTTGCTGCATATTCATACATTTTTCCGACTAATGGAACGGCAAACACAAGCCCCGCGGCACGTACATGCGAGCGCGAAAGAATCGGACAGAAAGAAATCGGACAGCGTGAATAATGAGACACGATGCCCGCTTGCGTCGGCCGTCGAGTAAACTCCGAAAACCTGCAGCAGTCTCTAACCTTTCCGAAGTTTCTCCGGGATGAAGACTCAAGTTCGGGATAGTGAAGGCGGCCTCTTATGTTAATTTCGGGTTGCGAATACAGTGTAGCCGCGAAACTTTTTCCAGTGAACTTAGAGAACTTCCGTTTCCGTGCTCGCTTTCCTTATCTTGCTTCGAGGGACACCTTCGGCTCGTTGTCGTAGCCAGCCTTACGGAAGTTTAATCATATAGTCGAGGTAGGACAGCATCCTTTGTAAGCTCTGCATATTTTGCGAAAATAGGCAATATCAGCGAAAAGAATTGCAGAATCAATCATTGATTTCCCAATCACAAGGATCATAAAATTGTAATTCGTTTAAGCATGTAAAGCGGAATAAAATATCTGTAATAATATATACAGGTATTGTGTTTAATACATTGGAAGGAATAAAATGATACATAACATGATTAACGACAAATTCTATTTATTACGAAATAACGAATACGTTATAATTAAACGATATACAATGATGGAAATTAATAAGTATTCAATGTACAACGTAATATTAAAAGCCGATTACATCATTGAAATTTAGATTGTACCTTTAGACAATAATATAATAATTATAATGAAGCTAATGGATGTTGGACAATACATCGGTATTAGCTACACTTATTTATTCGTCCATAATGAATCAATCAGAATATCAAATCATTTAGGTAATTGTATATATGGAACTTTTGTTTTTATTTATCAAAAGTACTTTACAAATTATTTTAAAGCGTTTTTTTTATTTTGAAATAAGCCGAAAGAAGCCCGACCCGAAACAATCAGTCTTACACTAAAGTCTATTTTAAAATATGACGTATGACTGGTATGACTCAAATGGTAACAAATTCAGGGATTAATCGAACACGTGAAGAATTGATCTTGAAAATAAATGAATTACGTGTTTACTGGCCTATCGCTGAATGGCGCATCGCGGCGTTCCATCAATTTGACCGCAGAAAGAGAGAAGAGGCGGGTACGGTTGTATGGCCGCAATGCAACTCTCGACACCTCATTATGCAGCGAGGTCATTAAGCGTCGAGATCACTCTACCACAAAGTCGATAATATGTAGGTGTCTTCCCGACCAACGTTTATATTGCAACGCTCGAGATGAATATCGCCTTCGAACTACAGTCCGTCATTGCGGCTTCTAATTAAAAGTCATGGGGGGATACGATTAAACGATCCGAAGCGATCGCTTGTCCCGCAATGACGAACCGCATCGTCGGATAACGGATTACTCGTTAATCTTAATATGCAACAGTGTTCCAAGTTCCAAGCCGTGTATTAGCTATGCCACGTACTGAATTACAACTTTCCGAACGTTTCTCGATATCGCGTAATCGATTTCGTTGCTACAAATAAAAATAATTATTTAAAACAACATAAAAATTCTTTATAGATAATTCTTTATAAATCAGATTGCCATAACGTTCAAGATTTATGTGAGTTAAGTTAGAATTTAAAATTTGCACGAATAAAATAAAATCATGTGTGTGTGCATATGTGTGCGATAAGGGGAACGCAAATTGTACCGGATTAAGATAATTGCTTTCTGAAGTTCGTGCTTGAACATGAAGTTTATCGCGGCTACAGAACTTCGATAGTTTGGCTGCTGGCAATCATGCCCTTGGCGGAACGTGCACTTTTGGAAGAGATCCTTGATTCATTACGGGCATGATCATATATTGCTGTTTCTTCCGTTTCTGTTCCTTTATGAATTGCACTCTCTTCTGATAGTAATCGCTCTTGAATAATTTTTCCAAGATCGGATAAATTAAGATGAGACCATGCAACAGAAAGCATCACAGATAGGAAAGTTTCTCGCGACCTCTCCTATCTTTGCTATTGCCGCAGCAAACATTTTAGCACGAAAAAGCAGCAAGCGCAGCTATCGCAAACGACAGATATAGTGCGGTGACCGTTTTATTGCGAGCGTGGTGGCGATTAAGTGTAATTGAAGATGGAGCGATGGAAAGCTTTGGGAGTAATCGAAACCTCGCTACAGCAATGTCTGTGCGGTAAAAATGAGAGAACGGATAATGTGCACACATAAATAAAAGATACCCATATATATATGTGGGTATCTTGGACGTGGAAACGTCCTCGAAATAAAAACTTCAACAATTAATTTTGCGATAAATTTCAGAAAAATTTTCACACTTTGCCATTCATACATTAGAATGTATGAAACCGCACAATAAGCAAATATGAAGATTCTCTCTATTTGTATAAAAATTTATTTAATTATTGAAATTTAGAGCGTTCATCTATTTCGTTGACAAGTCGTTTGGCACACAGAAACGTGGTATAAATTATATTTTATCTAATTTGGAAAATAAGATAGATTATGGAAATACATTTAAAATTTTATTGTATATTACATACATACGCAATAATTATGCACAAAAAGTGCAATACATATAAATATTATAATTTTACTCATTTTTATCCGTAATTTATATCACTATATTATTCCCATGTAATGGCTCTCATATAATATTTAAAATATAATTAAAGCGTCCGAAAATTGCTGCTCTCGTAAACTCGAATGCTTCTCTGCAGCTTTCGTCATTTTTATTTTACCGCAACGTACAGAAATTGGAAGACGCGTCGAGATATTTTAACTTCGAATCTCCAGCACTTTTGCGTTTAATGATTGAGTACAACGCAAAGCTGTTTGCTTTTTGCCGGATAGAGCTTTTGAAAAATACGAGACGACTGTGCAACGCTCCGGGCGTCTCCATTGCAATTACATGGACCATGCAAGCCGGAAGCGGCGGTATTAAATGCCGGGTTTAATTACATCCGGTCCTACGACGGCTGCAAAAAGAAATTAATTAAGGCAAACCTTGAGTTGTTACGTAGTACGTAAGTCAAGGTACTTAACTTTTTACGCGTCTTCGAAGGAGTAATGGAAAGCTCGTTTCGCGCTTATCGCAAGCTCCGTCGTAGCCGCAGCTGGCTACGGCTGGGATTGGTTGTACCTACAGCTACACAGAAAGTGGGTCGCTTGTGAGACACACAGCACGAGAAGTCCCTTCGGCGCTGAAGATAAGTACTTTCTCGCCTTGGCTCGTGTCGAAGCAAACGCAGTCGCGATCGTGGGGCTCGTTAAGCTTTTGGACCAAGTTTCTGCCCGCGCTGCGAAACGCTGGGCTAAACCGAGATTCTGATATTCCTTGATGGAGGTCAAATTTGGCAGTTAATCTCGGGCGAAGCCCAGGGATTTATGTTCGGCGATACGCGCCGCGCGATATCTTACTTTGATCGGGATTAAAATACGAGCGCTCGCACGACGTTTCATTAATCCGCGAAACTACATCGATCGTTAATTACGTAATAATTTAGATATCCCGTAAGCTCTTTTCATGAACACTGATTAGATTTTTCTCAACTTTCTTAACTTTAATTATTGTTTATACGAGCCACTTTAGAATATATCATTATTGCATTTACTATTGCAATATTAAAAACTATTATGTGCAATTAGGTCGAAATAGTTAGCATTATCTTCAAACATTAATCTATATAATAATATCTACAAATTAGGTAGTAAAAATATATCAGTGTACTTTAATGTCCTTCTGAAAGGTAATTACAGTAAATGCCTATAATTCAGATAATGTATCTATTATTTCGAAGTCAGATCAGACCATTCAATCTCTGGCTATCTACGCATCCTTAATTTTATGCCATTTCAACGTGCGCTAATGCAAAGCCATCATAATCGCAATTTCTTATAGTGGTGAATAAATCTCTCGGGGGACGAGGACTGCGAAAGTAGCTCAGCGAGATCGTTAAGCTCTAAAAAGGCTCATTATTAAGCTTTCAATGCAACAATTTACCATAGTTCGTTCGATGAAACTTATATCCGTTATTTATCTATAAGAACTAATCCACTAGTTTTACCTCCGGTCCGACGACGGTGAATCTAGCACATGATACGTACTGTTTCTTGCGTTAACCGAAAATTAACGCTTCGACTAACGTGCCGAGTTTAATTGAGCTCGAACCACTGTTGCATATTTTCGCAGCCGGAACTTTCGGCGCGTACGGACAACACACGTGTGAGCACGTGTGTGGACCGCTACGTGCTAGAAATTTATGATACGAAGAATATAGCTGCAGGGCTCTCTCGTGTTCAAACGAGCGAGTGCACGCATAATAATTTGACTAATAAAGTAGGAGCACCACTACGGAACATAAAGAAGCTCTACGTGTTCGAAAGGGGTTGAAAGAAAGAAAAACTACTAATATTTTCCAAAAATGAGAGACATAAAAATTAAATTGACTATTTGCGGCCTAATTTTCAATATTCAATTTGCACATGAAATAATGATTTAACAATATTTTCTTGGAACATTATCAATTGTTATGCGTTTTTTTATAGCATTTTCTGATATTTTAATGTTTTTGGAGTTACAAACTATTGAAGGTCTACGGGATTTTGTAGGAATTTTTATGAATTACGTATTTAAATTGAAAATAAAAATTGCACGACCTTATTTATCATTTAACTGGAGATGAATTTTTTCTTAACGGAATTTTAAATCGAAAGTTATCTGCAAAAACGTTTAAAACTGAATATTTAAAAAATGTAACGAAAGATCCAAATGCAATTAAGGATATTAAAAACACGACACTGTCAATCAACAGTGAATGATATTTAACAACGTTCGAATATTGATCTCTATGTCAATAGAATTGTGCAATCAAACCGAGTACGCGCATTTATAAATTCCGTCCATATGCGAATATTGCGAAAGAATAATCGAAATGCATGCGTTTCGGTGGATGGGTAAAAAAAGCATGAAAAAATTTAAAAATTGAGCGTTTTCCCTTCTTCCCCTCTTTCCCCTCCTCTATTATTTTTTTCGAGAGAAATGGTTTGTTCGATTTATTTTACAATTTATAGACAAAAAACATTGTCAGATTCTGACCTGTGAAACAATTTATTGAGTTACATAACTCATTTTTATGAATAAATCATTAGCTACAATGCGTCAATTTTTTTCTGGCTTGTTAATACGCAACAACATATCAATTCTTTTTTGCATTTGTATGTGTGTGTATCTAGCATCTCTTCCTCTTAATTACTCGAATAATCTTAATAAACATTCAGAAAATTTTAATTATCAATAATAAGTAAACGATGTTAAACGTGAAATTTATCTTTCATAAAAGTTTATGCCGCATATTTCGAGTGTTGAAATACATTGAAATGCATTGAAAAAATATTGTAACGGATTAGAGACATCCTGTATAACTAGTTTAGGTTTTCTTAGACTGCAGTCTTTCATCCAACAGTTTTTCTGTATCGTTTTATACACGACACTGAATCAAATGCGAATACCGCGTCCGCAGCTGGCGTCACTTATTTACGGCAAAGCGATACTAACCCGCGACCGGTTGTAAAACTGGAGCATTCACGTTTTGTAGATCCCATCAGCATTCGAGGCGTGTAACAGAGCGGCAGACGAAATAAATCTATATCTCTCCGTATGGCGTGTAACGGTCGGTGGATCGTGTCGCCGTCGAGAGGGAAAAAAAAGAATTTCAATCTGATCGCACTTTCGATCGAGAGGGTTGCCGAGATTATCGTCAGAGCACGACGCCAATTTTTACAGTTCGCCGAGACGGAGAATTCTCGTGTACCCCCTACGCGCGCCAGCTGGGGCACAAATAACATAACTATACGTGCAGTATGTTACGCAAGTCGCGATTCCGCCGGAAACGGAACGGGCGTTTCGAAATTCGTGTACGACGGGCGAGAAGTCAGCCGGGAAATATGGTACGTTGGATAGAAATTAACGGATGGGTATCATCTGCTCGCAAACATGATTCGTCGTCTATTATGTTGACGAAGAGGTGAAATTGGTGCGAGGCGACATGGAAAATCTTACGAATTTTATTTCTCAAATAAAGCTTCAATATGTAAATATGTTTGCGAAATATAAAACAATGAAAATAGATACGAGATTATTGAGATTTTACTATTAAGAACAGCGGTATATCTTAAGAATTTACTTTTTTATTGCGTTTGGTTTGGTTCTTCTGCATGTTCACATATATAAATAAAAATAATACTGCTGAAAAATATTTTCGGATTATATTTGTATCACACATATTATATTTATCAAAAATATGAATAAGTAAATAAAAAATAATAGCTCAGCTAATTTGAATTTCAGTTGCTCTTCAGTTGAACGATAATTTCGTTTTAAAGGATGCGTAGAAACGGAACTCCATTTTATAAACTTCATTTGGTGTCATCTTTTTAACGTAGTTTAAAAAAAGAGTACATCAAACTTTGCTTTTTATAATGGAGAACGTGAAACTTTATTTATTAAAAATATTCAACGCATATTTATCGAAAAATATTCATCGAAGAGCCGGCAGAAAAACAGAATAATATACAGATTAAGCGAATTAACGTAAATAACGAACGAGCGACTAACTTTCCTAGTCTTAACTTCAATCTTCATTACATTTGCCAGTAAACAACTTAGCGCGCGAGTAACCTAAATAACACGGTAATACGAAAACGGATAAGCTTGCGCTATTGCGAGGCAGCTTTTCGAAAATAAGACGATAATAGTTTGTAATGCGTAAGCAATACGACACACTGTGATATATTAAAGTTGCATGTGAGAGAATCGAAGATACACAATTAGATACATAATTACACAAGAAATAATCACACATCAATTTCAATTTAGGAAAATTACATTATGATGTCCTTTTACGAATCACAATTAAAATGATAATTGCCGACTTCTACTTGTAAACTCGTCTACAGATGCCTCAAATAAAATTTTAAACTGTGATAAATAGGAACGCGTAAAGCTTACATTATAATTATTATGCTAGTTGATAAAATTTTAACATTGACGTCTGCGCAATATTTCACATTAAAGTCATGTGACAGCAACATAAATACTGTATATCGTCATTAGAACTTTCGTAATTGCGTTGCGCTTTACAAAACGTTATTTATTCATTGTGCTGCCATTTATACGCCAGTGTAATTGTAACGAATTAGCATAAAGAACAAGAACTTCTTTTAATGTAACTCACTTGTCGTTTGTTGTATTAATCCGCGCAAGCAACCACCAACATAACTAAGTTAAGCAACGAAACACGTTACGAAATAGGACAAGAGAATGAGAGTTTACGGGGTAGCTTCTCGAAAACGAGCTAGGCAAAAGGGCCTACAGGGTTGAGGTCGGGTTTCCCTGATTGGAGTTAAGAATTAAACCCACGATAACGCATTTTAGTTGCGCCCGCGCACCAGTTTTGGACGAGAAGAAAGGATAACTTTTGCGATACGCGCTTTAACGGTGCGAAAGTAACGAATAATTGAGTTAAGTGAGGAGAGAAAGCAATTTCCTCCGAGTTTGCGGACCTTTTGTGAAAACCCGACACCCCCGAGCGTCGACGCACCATTGGCTTCGTACTTCGACGCGACACCCTTTCGTCGATGCGTCCTATGTCCATATTACCACGGCGCGAGCTGAGAATTTTGCTAAAAAATTTCAAGCACGCGTTATCAGCTTTGAAAAATAACAGTGATATTATCGTCATCGTCCTGATTAAAGGAAGATTTATAATCGAGCGGACAATGCAAATTGGAATCGCTAACGTTCCGAGATCGATAAATGACATAAAATCTTGCCTTATTAGCAAAGCGTAGAATGCTCACATTTCACTAAAATGCAGAGTGCAATTGCATTATGAAATCAAAATTTAAAGCATAATTACTAATAAATGTCATTTCGGAAATTGAGAGATTATAACGAAGTTAGTAACGAGAAAATTGAGAAAAATAATGTCATATTGAATTTTAATTAATCTATTTAGGTACTTACTTTGATTATAATAATTTGAATTGCTCAGATCAGTCAAAAACAGATATTGCTTTTTCTCTGAGAAATAGTAATAATAGTAATAATAGTACTAACCCTCCGACTGAATATTTTTTCGACACCTTTCCACTGAATACGTGGACTTTATGCGTCCGACGCTATTTTCCTCACTTTAGAGTAATTTAAAATATCTAAAAAAATTCGTGGAACATCTGTTTTCATGATTTCATAGTCATTTTGATCCAAATTATTAATTAAATATTTTATTTTTAATGAATTCTGAACACTAACGAAGGAAAGACTCGGACACCAACGACCCACGTATTCAGGCGGAGGGCTAATAATAGTACTACTTTTGAATGAATCACGAGAAATTTTAATGTATGAGTGTAAAAACGACTTATGAAGTATTCCAAATAGGTTTATTCCAAATGCAAATCGTAATGGGAAGTATGTATATGTAGGTACAGAGATTAAAAACTAATAACATTTTATATTTATATGCTACATTTTTAAATATATATTTTCTTTCTTCATAAAATCAGGGCTTTGAAGGAACTTTTATCCGCAACGGTTGTGCCTTTACAGATATAATGGAATTAAAAACAACGCAATTACATTCATATCGCTCTGGCGTACTAATTTAACGAAAATTAACAAAATTATAGGACCGCTCACAAATTCATTGTACTCTAATGATGGAAAGCGAGAGCGTGGAAGGTTACTGATTAAATCTGCCTTTGATTGAATTGCGAGACGCGTGCGATAAAAGTGATAAAGGGAACACGAATGAGAAAGGGCGAACGAATTTGAAATTACAGGGTGGCCGCACGTCAATCTTTCATGCTCACCGCTAATTTAAACTTTTCAATCGGACTGCCTTGTTACGCGTCGCACGACAATTTCGACATCTTTAACAAGCGATTCGTGGAATAATTAATCCAACGAGAACGATAGCGCACCTATCATGCCGGAACATTTGACTCGTGCAATGTTTGTCAAATCATACGAATATTTGCCTCTTTTGATAAAAGATCTTTTTCATAAATTTTTACTAAAAACATATTTTATGTTTTATATGAAATTGTATTATATTTGTATTTAAATTTTTTAGATAATTACTAATCTTTATTTAAAATCTTGTATTTACAAAATGTAATATTGTCAAATTATAATCACAAAATTATATTCTGAATTTATATAAATCTAATGAATTTGCGACAAACGCTGAGAATTGCTAAAATTATATAACGCAAATATGAAGTTTTTATCTTCTATGGCTATATATGATTATTATCCCTAATAATAACTAATTATTCGCCATTTGGTGGCTGACAGTTATTATTTCTGTAGATTTTTACTCATCAAGTACTGCGTAATAATTTATAGAACAAACGTTTATCGCAGACACGTTTATTGCTTCTGCAAATAACGCGGTCAATGAAAACTCATAGGCATCATAATAATCACGCACTAGCTCTTGCACGCGAAATGAATGATCAATTTTCCGTGCGACTTATCATCGCGAGAAAGCAGCGGAGTTCACCGAGTTTTAACATTGTGATGAATAATGAATAACTAATTCCCTACTTATTTCGCTCTTTGACGGTAATGGTCTGATCTTCTCCGGTTGTTTAATATGATATTAGCGCGCATTAAAGGTCCGCAATATTGAGGTGGAGTTATGGTAGTTACTACATCATTTGAATTTTATAATGCTCCGTCAGACTGCGATGCGGAGTCTTCGGGGGAAGGAAGAGCCTCGTTGGGCCATAAGCAGTCCCGGACATTTTCCTGCCTCGTAACAGAATTAACAGTTATGCGCCCTCGAGCCTGCACATAATGCTATCGCGGCACTGTAGAACGATAACAGCTCGGCGCTGCAGGTTGCTGATGCATGACAGATGAGAAATTACGATTTTCCGAAATTAATTAACGCTATCGGTTTTGATCTTGTACACGCGCGCGCGCGCCGTGGTTCCTTGGCAGATTGAGTTGCTTTACCTCCCAGGGAAAAGTACACGTTGCACACCAATCGATCAACAGCGTGTAAAAAAAAGACAAGACGCGAATAACTGGGCAGGATGGGCTAATAATAGTGCGCGTACATTATTCGAATTTCCGGGACATCGAGTGATAATGAAAGACCTCACAAACTAAGAAAGATTGCACAAACTATGTCGATCGCTTTAATTCCCTATAAAACTTTCGCGCGTCGTTTATTTCAATCAGCAAACCGCGATTCGTTGGTATATTAAGCATCTATTTCCGTAGATTGGATTTGATAATTTGAAATAAACTTATTAAAAATTATTCATTAATTTTTATCGGAGCAGCATAAAATAACGAGTCGTAAAGATATCAATAATTTCTTTCATTACTTTTTAAAATTTATTTCTAATTTCTGTAGAATTTTTTCTTGAAGATATAAATACGTCTAACATGGCACACAGAGAGAATTTTCTCTTAAAATTTACCCTGAAAATCATGGTAGTTATGGGACAACATGATATTTCGAAGA
>NJRL01000080.1:114633-140079 GCA_003063815.1 Aphaenogaster rudis
ATAATTCGTCGTAAATTAAATTTTTTGCAAGATTCGCGTAAATGTTGGGTGGAGCAAGGAAAACGGATGGCAAAGCGCATTCTTCCGGAAAAGTCAACGACGTTAACGTGCGATAATCGCATTTACCACGTCGAGCTGTATGCCCATAAGCAACTTCTCTGGAGGTCAAATGGCCAACGCAAAGAGCGTATTTCCGTGGAACGTTTCGCAGGGAGAAACGAGGGACCGGCTGATATATGCCCGAGCCTTACCCCTGAAAATCCGGAACGCTCGGCTCTCCTTCGCACAATTGGGAGATTTTCGAACGGCCCGATCCGTGACAGACGTCATTTTTTATCCCCACTACGCGCCAGATAAGAGTATCCGCGCGTTTTCGGAGATAGCAGGGGGGACAAAAAGAGGACGGAAGAGAGAAACGAGCGATACGCGAGGTCGATAATCCTCGCCGGAGGGTTATTCCAAGCCAGCACAACGGTCGTGTATTAATCGCCAACGAAAAAAAAAAAACCCCGCGGTTCAGTTCGAAACGCGAGTGCGACGAACGGCATTTACATAGGCAATTCGCGATGCAGCGGTAATTGTAAACGCATATCCGCGCCAGATGGTCCGCGATTTTATCTTGAAAAGCCGGCAAAAAAGCTCGTCGTCCGCCGCGGACAAAATTCATGGCGCAACATTTATAGCGCGACGCTCAGCCCGGCGTTCCCTCTGCCGCGGCAAGATAAAATTTCGTGAGAAAAGCGCGCGCGCGGTAATATTTCCTTCGCAAATTTATTTGTCGTTATTCAAGCGCGATGAAAATAAACGTCACTCGCGCGCTCCAGTGCGGTCGATGCGGCGCAACGCGCGACGCGCTCTCCCCGATCGAGAGAGTGAGACCATGAGGGGGTAAAGGGGTAAAAACGCGTCGCGTGCCGACCGATTAATCAGAACGCACATACTTTTAATACGCGCGATTTTGCATGCATGTTGACCGTGCCACTGTTCATTTGACGCTGAGAGGCAGCGAGAAAGATACGCACAGCTGCATCGTATTTATGGAGTTCGCCGGCGAAGTGAGTGAGTATATCACTGCGAATGCAGTATCGCATTGGGCACCCGCAAATTCGCGCTCCGTACTTCACACAACGTAATCCCTCGATCATCCTGCAGTCGATCTTCTCGTTTACGAAAATATCCATACGTCAATACTTAAATAATCGTAATTATTCAAGAGGGCTGATGAGCCAAGCCAATTATTCGTGTTAATATGATTGTATTTGAAACAATTCTTAATAAACAAATCGTTGAACAAACGTTTCGACCTTCACTTCTGTGATCTTCAGTACGCCGATAAATTAGCAACATACAAATAAATAAATTAATTAATTAATTAATTTAATACATAAGTACGCAGAAACAGGCTACTCCGCAATGACGATTTCTATTTTGCAGTAATTCGGTAAATTTCATGTCTTACTGAGATTTTGTCGACAACATGTTCATTCGCCTAAGGATGTCTGTGATAACATTGGCAATAGTCAAAATGGATAAAAGGTAGAGTCTCTTGGATAGATATGTTGCCAACATCCGGATCTTTATTTTAGATTCTAGTGTATTGAAGGACAAGAAATATACACGGAAAGAACGGTTTTGCTGAAGTATCTAAAAATTTGACCTGATACAGATCTGAAAATAATTTTATTAGACTATCAAAAGTAACTATGTGGGACGCTCAAACATGATGATAATGCTACAAAAAGTTTTAATATTCCAACAACTATTTTGGACGTCCTACATAATTATTTTTATGTCCCAACAAAATTATTTTCAGATCTGTATCTGGCCAAGTTTTTAGATATTTCAGCAAAACCGTTCTTTCCGTATATGTAAAAAAGACAAAACATATATATACATGCATAAAGCAACGTTAAATAATTAAAATCCGTAGTATATATAAAAATTTGCGAAATATAAATTAAAAATAATATAAATTGTTTCATTACCCAAGATAAGCGCGGAAATATCGTATTAATAAAAATAGCTTTCAATACGATTGAAGCGACGTTAAAGCGAAGTTAAAGAATCATCTTACATCATTAAAACGGAAACATTATATAATTATTCTTATAGAATTAATTTCAAATTTGCTGGCATGAGTGAGAAGAATTTTTCAAGCGGCGAGAATAGGCACGAATTATTTTTAATCGAAACGCACTTTGATCGGGAATAAATAATAAAACGCGACAATAGAAATATCAGTCGATTAAAAAATACTGCCATACCTAGCCGTGGGGGATAACAATTTCTCGTTATTACTTATCATCGGGGTTTATAGCCCATAGATACGCCATTTTTCCGGATAACAGATTTTTCAAGACAGTCAAACGTACGGGGATTTAATTAACTGGACTCTCGTCTCCTATCCACGGTTCTTTTGTACCGCGGGAGTGACCCATCCACCGCTGCCGTGACAACAAGAGCATCAGCGCTTGTCAATTTTCTCTTTTGTCATGCAAAAGCACACAAGACTTTGCGCCGCTATTATAACGCTTCGCCCATAGAATATACCGTTTTATTAATGCGATTATACGCGTGACAATGGCGGATGCGCGTGTACAACGAGTCGAGATTCTCTCTCTCTCTCTTTCTCTCTCTCCTCGCATATCCCTGTAAAAACGCAAAAAAAGTAGAAAAAAGGTGCAGCGAAGAACGGCCGGAGAGCAGCCAGGCGTTTCATGACGTTTCATAACCGCAATGTATACGCGGCCAGAAGGCGCGCGCGTATAGCGTTTGAAAAAAAAGAGAGAGAGAGAGAGAAAAAGAAAAAATACCATCAGCCGGCATCCGACTATATATTTATTCGCGGTGACATTTTTACCGCGACGCCCGTACAGGCGCACGATGCGCAGAGATGCGTTTCGAGGATGCCACAGTCCGGCGCGCCGCTCGCAGCGAGTCGGGAAGAGGAAAGAAGAAGAAGAAGAAAGTTCCGCGCGTCGGAGACGACCGGCGCTCGTCCAAGTTGGCAGCGGAACGATACACTTCTCAAACTCGCATAATGCTTTTTTATAAGCGCGGCGTACCTACCTACGTGGTACCTACCTACCTACGGAGACCATTGTCCCGCGGCAAACTTTCCCGGAGACTCGCGGAGTTAGCTGCAGCTGCACGCTGCAGCATCCCGGCGCACTAAAACGACATACGTATATCTGACGACGTCCCACGGTACTCGGGATAGAAGGATGGTTTTTCGAGCGAGTGCGCCTGAAAAAAAGGACCACGTTGTTTCTTGAATATCACCGAAAGATGTGCAGCGAACGACGGAAGGAAAATGGTGTAGCGATAATATTCTGTTCGCGTTGTTTTAGCAGAGTTGCATAAAGGGGGTAAAATTTTAGAATAGGATCTGTGCAACGCGATATTAACATTTTGAGTTATAATTTCAATCGCGTTTCGTGAGACGAGATCATTCTTTCCTGGCTCTCTCCTATGGATGTAGAGAAAACTTTTGGAAAGATCGATACAATATTCTTTTTTCTTCCATTTTTTCTTACATTTTTTCTCGTTGTGCTAATTAATGACATTGCACAAAGACATGTATGAACATATCATCTGAATATTATAAGTTATAATATTCAGAAAAAAATTGTAAAATTGATCGTTTTTGAATTATTAATGAACAGAAGCACGCTAAATTCTTATTAGAAAATTATATGTACATTTTATAAATATATATAGATATATATTCTATACTCATTTATTTCAAGACCTTTTGCTGAAAAAGATTGAAACTGCCAGGGAAGCACTCAGTTTTACGTTGAAATATTTAAAGGACTGCACTGAAAAACTCGATATTTCGAGTTACAACATTTTCGGACAAAGTTGTCGATAAGCCGATTTTCACTCGAAACCCGTTGAATTAATGCTCACTCAGCTTCCGTATTGTACGTTTGCATACTTTGAAGCATATATTTGGCTCTGACCGAAAGTATGTGGAATATCTTTAAATCGCGACGTTATCTAAAGTGCCCGTTATTCTAAAATTAAAACGAGCAATAAGTCTTTTCACACCAATTTATAATAAACACTTGAATGTAACTGTAGCAAAGCTTTTAATTCTGTAACTAATTCATCTGTTTATCACAATTTGATATTCTTAGTCAAGAACATTTTTAAACAAATAGTCCCTTGCGTTTGTGTGGAATTGTGCTGAGACTCCGATATTTCAGTGGAAATACTTTCGTTTTATTTTTGCTCCGATTGCATGTATATATTACTGTCTATATATTATTATCCTCCACTAAGTTAACTAATAATAAATGGATTATAAGAATATCGCGCTTCTTTTTCTATTTTCAAATTTTTTTTCACTACAATTCTGTTGGAACTTACATATTCTATTCGACAATTTTATGAACTAATTTTGCCATTTTTATTTTATTACGTAGAATAAAAAAATGAAAGAACTTTATAATCTGATTTTTTTCACATTAAAATTTTCTTCGTATCATGTGTTAAACATCATGTCGATTTTTTTAATGAAAAACGATTCACATTTGCTGCATTATTTATTTTCCAGGTCTCGAGAAGTGCAGGGATACTGTCACACTTCGTCAATCTAAATATAGTGATACCAGAGGCGTTTATATTAGGAAGCGACGAGCATCACGTCGACGTAGGGTCTATCATAAATCTCGTGTGCATAATAGAGAAGGTAAGACAGACTGCATACCACATTTGTGAAACGCCTTATGCAAGCACAGCGAGCTTTATGCGACCGAGTCCGCTAATAAATGTAAATAACAGAAATTTCTTGCGATAACGCAGCGGCCGCGCACGTAGTTTTCCTTTTTAACTGACCTCTTTTTCGTTGTATGCGCTTATAGCGCGAAAGCTTGCGTTACAGTACGCCGCACGCGTTGCGCGGATATTAACAAATATTGATCGTTTTGTAGCAACTATGTTTGATCACACCGGCGTTTTAAATCGTTTACATTTTTAATATGTTTACACGAGTCGATCGCTGTCGTACGCGTCGCGACATTTCGTTTTATAGGTATATTAAAATTGTTTTCCTTTTCACGAAGTAATGAGAGGCAATTTGACGTGACTTTTATCTTTATTGGCGCCATCACTCTGTCATTGCCGCCTGCGTCTCGAAAACCATGCGTATAATATCGAGAGAGAAAAATACGGTATTTTAAATATCTATTAAAATCTAGAGAAAGGCTTAAACGGTCATAGCTGGATCTTAGTGCTCAAGAATATTTTATGTGTGAATATTCTAGTTGAATAAACTGCGCGCCGATTAATGTCGGTCTTGAAACGCAGAATTTTGAATTGAACCAGAATAGTAATATCACAATATTAAATTGGTAATTAATTTAATAACAATGATGCTAATAAGCATCTATAAGATTCCCTCCTCCCATCCCATTCCGAAAACTGTAAAGAATTTGTTGCGAAAAATATTACCTTAGCCAGAATTTGGACTTGGACCTCCCTACAATCCGTGCGGGCGTCGTAGCCAGTTCGACCACCGAGGCATGTGGTAATATTTATCGCAACAACCGATGATGTTAACCCTAAAGCTACCGACAATTTATATATACCTATTTCTACCGAACCGGATTATATGTATATTAAGAAAAAGTTGTAAAGTCAATTGAGGAAAAGCGATAACATTGAACGCAGAATTTTTACACAAAAAAAATGATGTCGTGTCAACAGCATTAGTCTAATTGGAAATAATCTTGTTAATTCAATAACATTAATAAAATAAAATCATACGTATTTGTTTCATTAATAATGTTATTGAATTAACAAAATTATTTCCAATTAGACTTAATGCTGTTGATACATCATTTCTTTTTCCGTGTATCAAAAGTTTAAAAACGGTCATTTGACCGGCGGTGGTAGGTTTAGCGTTAAGAAAACGTATGTTAAGGCCACGTGTTTTTAAACAATAATAAGACCGCATAATGTATAATACAAATTAAAATCAAGAAAGGCCTAAACAGTCATAGCTGGATCTTAGTGCTCAATAATATTTTTGACCGTTTAGGCCTTTCTCGATTTTAATTTATATTGTATGGTACATTACGCGGTCTTATTATTGTTTAAATATTTATGTTAATATATAGGGCACCCCTAAATTTCTTCTGTATTTTTTTATTGTTATATTCTCTTTTATATAATATTATATATGTATTATATTTTATACAGAACTTTTACAAAATCTTGGATTAGAATTCTCTTAGCAAAGATCGAGATAGTTAATATCTCTGAAAGTGGAAAAATCTCATGCAAAAAGAATTACCTCAAATCTCTCTGAAAAAGATTACCTTCCAATTTTAAGCTCCAATATTTTCCGATTGCAGCAATAACGTTACATTATGTCCGCTTAATATTAAATCGGTTACGCGAGTTTTTTTATATATGGAAGCGAGAGCCAAGCGAAGATTGCGTCGCAACATAATTTTTCCATTTCATAAACAAAATTGCGATACGCAGGGCATATCCCACGGGACGTTTCGCGTGCGCGCGGGATTAATTATCATCAAGATGCGTTAATAGCAACCAGCTTTGCCAACTCGTTTCCGTACGCTCGCGTATGTGGTGGTACGACGTTAACAAGAGTAATTCGTGCGTGGTCGTATCTCGCTCGCAATCCCGCACCCGTCGTTTCATCGCCCTCGTAACTTTTGACCTATATCCCCTATAGATTATTAACGTTTCCGGAAATTCGTGCGCGAATGCTGTGCTGCCGTCGTACGCGCGCGCGCATTTTCGCCCCCTTCCCGCCCCCTCATGCCCCCCCCCGAATATCAGAGCTTTTCCCGTCCAAGGCGGGTAACAGACGCCCGCTCGGCGTTCGCCGGCTCTGTATACATATGCCCGCGATATTTCAGTCACTTTATCGGATTCTGCCGCTTGTCTGCGGATTCCGCAATATGCAAGCGCGGACGGCGCGCCGCGCCGCGCTTCCGCCTTTACTCGATATTCGCCGCGCGACAGGCGACGGCGACGGCGAAAGAAGAAATCACGGGGGCCCGATGACGTTGATTCTGTTTTAATTGGCAACTCCGTGTACACCAGATGCCCATTAATTAAACTGATAAATTAAAATCGCTGCCGCTGTCCGTGCCCGCGACGCTGCGGTGCGGCCGGAAATTGATTAAATTCGTGTTCCGCCCGACCTTTCGGCTGCGCGTGCCGACCATCCTCCATCCTCCATTCCCAATTTAACAGGGCGCCGCCGAGTCACTTTATTCTTGTGTACTGTTGCACAATACGTGTGTATACTGGTAATGGTTCTTCCTGGAAGCGTCCAGGGTGACGTTGTTTCTTCGTTTAAGTCGCGTTCTACTTATGGTACAGGCAACGAGATAAACATCATTAATTCCACGATTGTAGTTCGTAAGGCATTGTTATTCTGAATTCATTAGAAAAATTCAAGATGCAAACAAAACGGAGTGGCACGGCGCGGAAATACAAGTCTTGTTTATGTTTCTTACTTCCGCTGTGTATATTCTACAGTGCTTCGCACTAGTTTTATGTAAATTTAAACATTCTTCCCGTGCTCTCTTTTCAACCATTTATTGCACAGGAATTACTTATAAATGAATTAAAGAAGAAACAAATTAGCTCAATACAGTCAAATTAAGGATACCTTTAATTCTAAAATAAGAAATACCGCGTGGCAGCAGAATAATTTTCCTGTTCCATTTGTCTTGCAAGAAATCTCATTAAAGATCGGAGAACATCTGGGTAAATCAGAATTCGTTTGTGCTTTCCATTTATTGCACAGTGCCATCTTCATTATCGGCTTTTACATATACACACACTTATAAATTATAACATTATCAGCCCTACGACTTTCGGGGAGACGGACGTGCACGCAAAGAAAAACGCACCCCGCCACAACGCCGATTCCATAGTAATCGACGAGCGCGGCCATAAATACCGTTAATTAAACTGATAAATTAAAAGTGTCACGGTACAGGGTACCTGAAAATTGATCGCACGCAGATTCGCGCGCACGGCACGTGTGCCGCGGAAATATATATACACATATATATATATATGTAAATGTATGCTCGCGCATGCAACCGCTCTTTACTTTCCACGCGAACGCGTCGAAACGGCCCCGGGCCGCCCCAGCCGTCGGGGGTTTGCGAAACGCAAGTTTGCAAAAATACACCCCCGAGCGAAAAGGTAGAGTGCACCGGAACGCGGAGCGCTCGCTAAATAAGGGCGAGCGAAATGCGGACGGGTTTAACTCCGGCAAGTGCAACCGGGTCGGCTTAACTTCGAAAACGCAACCGCGCCTCTAATCTTACTTCGTCACGCGACCGCAGCGGTTAACTCTCTCCTTTCCGCCGAGTCCGGTTTATCGTTCGGCGAGACGGTGAACCGGTCGGTGAACCGCATTCGGGAGAAAAGTGCGTGACGCTGCGGACCGTGGCGATACACACCCCTCTTCCCTCCTCCTTCCTTTCCACCCCCCTTCCCTTCCCCGCGACCCCCCGGCCGCTTCCCGCTTTCGGCGACATTTTTGCTAAATAAACTCGGAAGCGGCGATATGTAAATTCAGATTGCACCGATACGTATCAATTAATAATATTGCGTATTTCGTTCGTAACCGCCAATATAAATTCACGCTTCATTGGCTAATACCATTTATATATCGACGCACAACGTATCTAGAATTGTAAAAGTAATACCGGGCCCGAACTAATTGCGTCACGATCGGTAAACAATTTCAATCGTTTAAATGCGAGTGAATCCGCGGACGCGACGGAAACCGCATGAGAAAAAAAGAAGGTGAGATAATATATCTCAATATATCTATCCTCGCGCTTGCTCTCCCCCGTGAACTGAAATCTTTTTCGCGGACTTTGGACCGCCCGCACTGATCTCGCGAACGTCGTTTGCATTTTTAAGAATACAAATTACGAACCGCAATATCTCTCGGCGTATATATATTTTAATATAAGATAAGAATAAGATTACCGTGAAATATACCGCGAAACATCACGCGACTGCGGGGTGAAAGAATTTTTGTAGCAAGAAATCGACACACTTAGAGTATAAGATTTATATTTATTAAGAAAGAGAGAGAGACAGAGAAAGAGAGAGAAAGAGAGAGAGAGAGAGAGAGAGAGAAAAGAGGGAAATATAAAAAGGGATGACAAAAATAGTATATTATTTTGGTATCATATATCACGTTGAGACAAGCTGTCCCAATGACATGTTACATGGGCTCATAAAAATTAGATATTCCCACGAGAAACTAACATTCGTCGCACGTCGTCGTTTAATTTCACGCGTGCATGTTATAGCTTTGCGTCATTGGTTACGTTGTATACAATTGCCGCATCCCAGAGAGAGAGAGAGAGAGAGAGAGAGAGAGAGAGAGAGCGAGAAAGAGAGAGAGAGAAGGAGAGAGAAACGAGAGAGAGAGATTTGGTGTGTGTGTGTGTGTGTGTGTGTGTGCGTGTGTGTGTGTGTGTGTGTGTGTGTGTGTGTGTGTGTGTAACTGTGTGTGACTGTGTGTATGTATGAGAGAGCGAGAGGAGAGGAGAGGAGGGTAGGAGAGTGGAAGCGACAGAGAAAGAAGAAGCACGAGAGAGACTATCGATCGATACGGGCACGCTTACGTTCGCTCCATCCGAGCTTAAAGAGGAAATTTTGGAATTGCCACCGCAGACGAAGTTTTGAACTTTAAAGCAAGAGATAAAGCT
The DNA here is from genome assembly GCA_003063815.1 of Aphaenogaster rudis. Lineage (NCBI taxonomy): Eukaryota > Metazoa > Arthropoda > Insecta > Hymenoptera > Formicidae > Aphaenogaster > Aphaenogaster rudis. The sequence continues at coordinate 124,362 of NJRL01000080.1, forward strand.
CTCCCTCATCCCCGTATTAGGGGAAAGATTTCATTGGGCCACTCGAGTACAGCGTAGATAAAAGTTGCCGCGAATGGGAGACAAGTATCTCGCACTAAACTCTCTTTAACGCGTAATGAGTACTCTTTCACTCGCACAAATAACGTGTAAATCTTGGAAAAGTTAATGTTCTCCGCGCTGCTTGTCACCCAATAATATTGGTATCCCAATTTTTTAAAATTTACCGTCGCCATCTTGGAACATTGAATGTCATTTATTCGTTTGACGACAGAAAGATAAATGTTCTACAAGCGGATATGAGATTCCCTTCATTTCAATATCGAATCGCTGAATGATACTGTGATCAATTTCGTTGCTCGACGATATTAATACATGTTGGAACGGAATATCAAATCTTATTATTTACTCTCTAAATCTGAATCAGTGCAAAGTATGCCACATCAGTGACTATTCACTGTGCTCAGTGAACTTAGTTCACTGAGGACAGTGAATAGTCACTGATCTGGCATACTTTGCACTGATTCAGATTTAGAGAGTAGCAACAAAATTCGCATTTTTTATCTGATTATTACGATTCAAATACAATAGTGGACAAAATAAAAACAACTTGCTAAGTGTTATAGTAATCATGATAAAGTAAAAGTTGTTATAGTTTTGTCCACTCCTATATGTTCTAATATTCTATTATTTTCACATAATTAATAAATACAGATTTAATAGTAATATATGTAACTCGAAAATTGACGGAAACTTTCGCGATGTAAATGTAAGATACTTTAAAAACAAGTTATTTTATGATTTTTCTTTACTTTTTACGAGAAAATATAATTGCAAGTATACATTGTCTGCCGCGAGAGAAAGATACTTGTTTTCTTTGCAGTATTTCTTCGATTTTTCGGAAAATCGACGAATTTAAAACAAATAGCCATCGGCTCATCGTTCCAATTCTGTGGCATCGTCAGATGATAATTATTTATGAATCAGGATAGTCATCTCCCTTTCCTTCGTCGGATCGCGCTACGTCGTAACAAAGTTTCTTGATTATCGGCGCAGTCCTTAATTGAGAGGCAAGCGCACGTGTGGAACTTCCGTACCATTTATGTTCAAATTATACCTAACGTTATGTAATTTCCAAACTTGTGCGTTACGGCAAATAGTATTGTACTGCATTTCGATTTCAATTATAGCTTTAGTTTTGTCACATAATTGTTAATAATAATTTCACGTTAAAGTTACATAAAATTTCTTAAAACTTTTCTTATATACACGGAGAAAATTTTATATTAAAAATTACTATGTATGGCAGTAGCCGTGGACTATTGCTGGAATTATAAAAATTTTTATTATGTAAAACAATGAAAAACATAGTAAAAATTTTTATAATTCCAGCAACAGTCCATGGCTACTGCCATACATAGTAATTTTTAATATAAAATTTTCTCCGTGTATTACAAAAGAATATGTAAAACGCATCTTAAAAAGGTTGTATATCATAATTTCTGTATATTTCCTATCGAGATATAGTTTTGTTTAATGGAATGTGCAATATTTAATTAGTAGGAAATGTTAATTACCGTATAAAAATTTTTATCTTTTTGAACTTACAATCTTCTCATCTTATAAAAAGGAAACCGAAATATTAAAAGTCACAAATTTTCAAGCAACGTTCCGCGCGTTTCTTCCTGGAATAATTTTGTTTAAGATTAAAAACGCCTCTTTAATTTTAATCTGGATGTTAAAATCCTCTTTCAGAAAAAGTATTTTAAGAAAACACTGCTAGTCCAACGAAGAAAACATCTCCTACAATATAGTGCAGAAGTAGAATGCACGAACATTTTTCAATTTTTTAATCGTATAATTATATATGTTTATATAACATTTTGCACGTCTTATACATTTATTTTTAATACGAGAGACTAATTTAATATACAGATTTTGAAAGTAAAACAAAGGCGTAACGCGGCACATTTAAATTTCATTTTTATAAACTTGCATTTAATTTTATGTAATTTTATTTAAATAATCCAGACTGTGTGCAAAGTGATTAATTACGCAAGATAATTCAGTTTTACAGCTTGAATTAATTGTACACATTTGCCTAAAAGTGTGATATGAATTACATATCTATGAATAAACATTTTTTTGTTTGGTTTTTTACTTTTTTATAATTTTCTACATTTTCTATATTCCTATATTACATTCATATTCTATAAGAAAAGCTAAAAATTGTAACTTTATTATAAATATATATATGTAAAGTGTTTAAATTTATCATAAAAACAACGTAATGTGAATATATTTTTTATATCAGAGTATAATAATAGGGGAGACCGGGGCAAGTCGGCCAACTTTTTACATTTTATTTTTTTGTTCTTTTATAAACAGCATTTTGTGCCTATCATTGGTATAATTCGAAAGTACAATCCTTCGGCAACAAAAAATATATATACTGAAAAGCTTAAAACTAAATTTGTAAAGGAAATACATTTTATCTTCGAAGATATCTAGCGAGTTAACTAGCCCCGTTAACGGGGTATAATGGCATACGATATGGGGTAAGTTGCCTTCACCGAAAAAAATATGGTTTAATTCAATTAACGTTGATGTTATGGTTTACCATAAACATATAAAGTTAATTTTACTTTATTTTCACTATATTATATATTCAGGCTATATTAAAACTATAATATGGCATATATATTTAATTAATATGTATTATTATTGTAAAATAACAAAATTCATCCAACCTAGATTGGTGCTGTTGATACATTATTTTTTCTGTGTAGGTATGTATTAAATAAATGGACCACACACACAATACCCCAAAGTCAGGTCCTTTCAGGTCATGATATAAAAATATATTGTTTAAAAATTCGTTGAAATGTAATTAACTAAATATGTTTTCTAACTGCGATAGCAATTAACATAAAATTTTACATTTATTAATAATATAAATGAATTTACGAGATTGTGAGAATTTACTTCCACTTCTAAAAATGTTATTTAATGCCATTATTTTATAATCATTGCTCATAATAAAATGCAACTTACGTCATATGTGTCAAAGATGATTTTGCATTCCTCACTTGTTTGATTTTGAAATTTGTTTAAAAATAACCGAAATATAAGCAATGTGTCAATTTACCCCTGTAGCCAACTTGCCCCGGTCTCCCCTATTATAGAGAGTGAAATAATATTTTGCTATATTTTATGTCGACTCGAAATTATTCGAGTCACTTGGGTGCGATCAATAAGAGCGCGCGTCGTATTTCCGTTTCTGGTAAATGGAAAGCCGTTAGAGTACATACGCGGTATATGTAACGCGTAAACGATAATCGGACCATTCTCACAATTACTTTCCGATAGAGGAACCGAAGGAACAATGCCTTCTCACATACAGCGAGAGAGCATAATAAAGATATCTTATTTTCGTCCACCACGTTGTGTTTTTAGAATCGTGCGAAAGCCGCTTACAGATAAGCACCTGTCTCTTATACACATCTAGATGTGTATAAGAGACAGGTTTTTAGAATCGTGCGAAAGCCGCTTACAGATAAGCACCTACATGATACTTCCATTTGCCGATTGGACAAAAATCAATATGCCCGCCATAAGCCAATAGGTAGAATTTTTTAATCGTCGCGAGTGCTAGATATTGCGCACTGATGCAAGCAGATTGCATCGACTCGTACCGATTCGTGGCGCATTATGTTCTGCCGGCATTCATGCGAATGGATGTTTACACTTACTTAACTGTATTAAAACCGAATCACAAAAGCGAAGGGAATCATAAATACATAAGTACTTCCTAAAATTATTGACAATTGCGGGATTGATGTAAAATAACAATAGGCTAATGCACGGAAAGAACGGTTTTGCTGAAATATTAAAAAATTTGGCCAGATACAGATCTGAAAAATAATTTTCTTGGATCATCAAAATAATTATGTAGGACACTCCAACATAATGATAATGCTGCAAAAAGTTTTGATATTCTAGCAACTATTTTAGGCGTCCTACATGATTATTTTGATGATCCAACAAAATTATTTTTCAGATCTGTATCTGGCCAAATTTTTTAATATTTCAGCAAAACCGTTCTTTTCGTGTGTCTATTTCCACCAATGTAGATTAACTTTAATCTTGGCTTAACTTACTCTTTATCTTTTTGTAAGAATTAGAGAGAGATAAAGAGTAAGTTAAACCGAGATTAAAGTTAATCTACATTGGTGGAAATGGGCATAAGAAGTTCTGAATAAACCCGAATATTAAGCATAATTTTCTATATGGATATATGGATTATTATTTTGCTAAAAAAGACGTTTATGAAACATTTTAACAATACATTCGTAGAACAGTAAAATATATAATGGAACGAAAGTAAATCTTATAGGTGACGATTATTGTAATTAGCACGAAATAAAAATGTTTCCGGGAAAATTAAACTATAGATATAATTGGCGGTGACAACAGCGCCGTCGTCGTCACCTTATAGATAATGAATCAGAAAGGCGAGAGAGAGTAAATTCAGAAAGACGAATACAGAGGCATGAATCTTGCGGTAATGAAGCGCGGCTTGATTAAACCGCGACTTGATAGCGCGCCGTACAAAATTATGATAGAGCCAATTAAACTTTCGGCAAAATTCTCATTAGCGGCCATGCAGAAGCCAGAAGCGGCTGAAATCATTGCATTTCGCGGCAACCCGCCGCGCCGGTTTTCTCGTTAAAAATATCGATCCCCCCCACGGCCTAGTTTCCGCCGAAGAAGTATCGTCTACGAAACAAATTTCTCTCTCGCGGAGAGCTATAAAGCGGTAATAAAAATCACGCGAAGCTATCGAAGGCTCTGTATTCGTGCGGTGACGTTCCGTATAGATTCGCGTGCGATACGGCGCGCGGAAGGCGGATATATACATACATAAAAGTGGGCTCAAGTGAAATGGGCTTAAATAAAGCGCTCATTTACAATACCGATGAAAGATGGAAATATATGATGACGTAGCAGCGTATGCAATCGCCGAATAACATGACAGCTACAATGTACATAGTCCTTTGATAGCGTCGTTATTCAACGTTTTATACTGGATGCAAACGACAGCCCCTCGTAAAATTCTTGTATAGGACAGGAAATGATGAGCTGAATTTTTAGTGTTACATTTCATTATCGAGATACGAGTACTCTGTAACTCGGATGGAATTTGCGGACTGCATGAAAATGGATTGCTGCACGTTATTGTTGTGTATTTTTATTCTCAGATTTGAATTGAAAATACGCCATATCACGAATGTTTAACAAATATTCAAGAGAAAAGAGTTGATAATTCCGTTCCGCGCGAAATTAACGTTCACACGTAACATATGCCCCTAAAAGATAGGATGAGATAACAAGGAATTTTCTTTGTTAATGCAGAAAGTGGTCCAAGGGACTAGTGTTCTTTAAAATTAACGACCCGCCCTTTCGGGACAAAGGGCAGACTTCTGTCGTTAGTTGCATGCGTGGTCTTTCATCACAGGCTATTAGGATTGTAGACGGTGCAGAACAGCCGTTTGCGGCAATCGTAACGTGTACACGATACCGTACTATTGTACGTGTAATAATTGAGAGAACATGTGAAAGGGTTGTAAAACCGGGCATTAATTTTCACAGTTTCTAGTGGAAGCACTTCAAAAGCCCAAGGAAAAAGGGAGGGTCTATCCCCGTCTTTTATACCCGCTCTAGCCACTCCGTAATTATAATCCCCCGACCGTAAACATTATGTACATGCGTCCGCGCATAGTCGCAATTTACAGCATTAATTTACATGCACACACCTTGGACAAATTCAGCAACGAAATATGACTACCGAACACCCACAAAGCAAACTTGTAATTTAAAAACTACATTCGTAAAATTTACGCTTTAGTATGAAACAATATTTCGGAATTTTAGAAAAACTTTGTTATAATTATTACTGATATTTTCTCGTCTCAATGTGTTAATTATTGCTTTGTTTATTTTTGCAATATAACGACAGCATATTTTTGAAATAACGGCAGCATATTTTTGTTCCGATAGAAATACAGGATAATATCAAGATATTATTGGCTTGATGACAATTTTTTTTTTCTTTATTTCCATAATAATTGTAATTAAAGAGGTTAGAAAAATATATTTTTTATATTGGATATCATAAATTACTTTTAAATTGTATTTATTATAAAACTTATAAATTCTATTTAACGACGCATGAGTGTTCTAACCGATTAGTTAAATTATTGAGCTCTATCGTCCTTTCAACACGGAGAAAATTTTATATTAAAAATTACTATGTATGGTAAGCCGTGGACTATTACTCGAATTATAAAAATTTTTACTATGTTATTATATTAATAATTATTAAACTCTTTTGTGAAAACATAGTAAAAATTTTTATAATTCTAGCATGGTCCACGGCTAGTGCCCATACATAGTAATTTTTAATATAAAATTTTCTCCGTGAAGCGGATCACCATTTTTTCTTTTATAACCGAACGCACTTAACGCATAATTTTTCGAAGAATATAATTCTTCTCTAGTTGTACAGTAACTGTAAATTTTTAACGGATAACATTGAAAAATTTTACAACAAAGTATCGATTTCCTATGCTGCATGCAACAATTATGCTAATTTATTATTGTAGCCAGTAACTTGAAAACATTGCTTAACGAATTTTCCTTAAAATTCCTTTGGTACAACCGCCAAAGCAAGACGGGGAAGTAACTTTCAAATTCAATTTTACGTTGCGTCAGTACTTTTAACGAGGAGGTAAAACGTTTTGTGCAATAAGCGCCCTTGTCGTCTCTCCAAGAGGATCAACGTCGGCCCTCTGTAATCTTGACGTGTAATTCTTCAGCAACAGTAAATTATGATTATATTTAACCATCCCAGATATAACCACGAAATTTAATCACATCAAAAGCATTCAACCTCAAAAATATTTTCGCGATTTTTGCACATTTTCTACCGAAATTTAATGGAACAGAAATTTTCCTAACAATTTTAGACAGTAATCGAAAATATCCTTCGCACGATGTTTGACTGACGATTTCACGAAGCGACCTTTGCAAAGCTGGGAATATTTTCGGCGACCAATATCTGTCGTGACGAGCCTTGTGTACAGCGAGTTAAAATATCTCTCACGCAGCGAGAGCCTGTCGTCCTTCCGACGGAATCGTCGTCCGCTCTTCATAAACAGAGACATACGCGAACGCACGTGTCAGTTTTTCAGAGGCTGATCCGTCTAGGAGTATTAGCCTTAAACCTCGAGATAGCACTTGAACTTTCGGCTGAGTCAGCCCGGGCGAGAGGAAGCTTCTGATATAAGCTCTTTGTCGGACGTAAGCTTCGTCCTGGACACGATGGATGACCGAGCACACACAGGCGGCAGAGGATTCTTTCTTTCCTAATAATCCGGCGCAGGCACACCAGGAAGTCTCGCAAGGAGGAAGATCGACCGTTAATCCGCACTCATCTCAAAGAATGCCTGTCGTTCTTCGATTTCTGCGACGCGAGATGAGAATAAAAGAATTATATCACGCTAAGTCTCCGAAAAATGCTTTTGTCATCACGCTCAGAATAATCACTAATACAATTCAAACAAACTGAAAATGATATGTTATCTGAAAAAATATATAATATATATTAGAAAGAAACAAATTGATATATAAAAAACGATAGATATTTTTAAGCGGCATTTTATTTTATAATTGTTTTAAATATATAATTTAGGACATCCGAATCGTGACATAGAAGATATTTTAAACAATTAATACATAGCGTTACTTTTTTTTCATTTTCCCGATATTGACTTCAATTTATTTAATTCTGACATTTATTTATTACTAATGATGCTTCTATAATAAACAGTCTTGAAAATAAATAATAAAATTTATTTCTTATATCTATTTGTTACTCGTAATAGGTTTCGCGTGTAATTATTTTATTTAGTTCTACAAGTGATCTCTCATAATATCTCGTTAAAGACGTTTTAAAGACACTATGCATGGTCTTGGTGAGTTTACGTCAGGCGGCATCTAACGTGCCTTGTAATTCGTCAGCGTTTTGCCATTAATTTGCTAACCGAGTTGCACGCCCCAATAAGCGGACCGCCAAATTTCTACCGCGCGATTACGTGCTCCATTAATAAACCTCACGTTAATTAACTACATACTTAATTAATTAATCTCGAGGCCCGTTTGACGTCGATAACATGCGCAACTAACACTTAAGAAACTTGCCAGCATCCGTTTTGGTACGAGGCGCCTAGTCAACCGACGTTTACATGACCGCTGCTCCTTTTTGGAACGTAACTCAAATTGAAACGGTGACGAGACTCGGAAAACTATCGACGCTCAATTCACCTCGTCGCATGTCGGCCATCTTTCCGCTCGAAATCTTTAATAGTACCCGCATAGAAATTTCCCAAAATCTTCTCAATACTGCATAGATTCCGAATGCCCAAATTTGAGCCGAATAGATATATTGCTCTGCGATACCAAATTGGGAAAAATCCATATTTATGGTATATTAAAAGTACGGGTTTTCTCTCTACAATCGAAATAAAAACAATGATGAAATTCGCATCTCTTTTTTCATATGTAAAATTGGTATACTTTCATGAAATGAAGAAACCCATTTTTTAATATGCACACTACTACCGAAGGAACTTTAATTAATGAAATAATTTTTTATACGGTTTTAGGAGCGGAATTTACAAATCTCAAAAATTGAAACAACCATCGATCTAGGTATACCTTGTGTCAAAGTAACGTTATAAGCTAAATATTTAGCTTAATAAGCTAAATCGAGACAACAATTTTTCAAAATCAAGAGACGTACATTGGTTTGTGTCAAAACTGAAATAATATTAGATGTAAAAAGATCATCTGTTCTCTTATAGAATTATAATTTCGTGCAGCACGACAGATTTACCGAAATCTGACAGGATCGATTATACTGGAGAATGCTATTTAGCGAGCGTCACTGGGGGATTTCTAGTTCAACGGCATCCTGCCCTGTCTTGAGAACGACTTCTTGACGATAATAGAGCATGCAGAAGCGTCGCGCGATTTCCGGAGCTGCTCGCGACATACATTTCTGCACGTCGCACGACGCCAGGCGCGCTGGTTGTGCCTGACGTTCATCGTACGATACCGGGGCTAATTACGGTGCCTCCTGTTTAACGGTAAACAGGACGATGCATACCGTCTTCGTTCGCGTCTTCGCGCTCCGTCTCTCGAGCTCCGCGGCCTCCCTTGAGACGACCCACTCCCACAACTCTTCGACCCACAACCGAAAGTGGGTCGACGGCGAACGGCAATTATCACTTCAACGCCCGATCCGGAGCAGAAACGATGGAAGGACAAAACGGTCGTGATGCTGCCAACCTGATTCGGCGACGTAAAATTGTTTCTGGACTGAATTTTCGGCAAGCACGGACGATTTTCCTTTATTTAACGCTTTCTTTCTGATGTCAGTCCGCGATATATTATTTTCAATCTCTTTTAAAGTTTTTTTATCTTTCTTTAACATGGTGGCCACTAGTCAGGGAAAACCTGGAAATCAGGGAAATGTCAGGAAATTTAAAAAATGGTCAGGGATGTCAGGGAAAAGTCAGGGATTTTTTAAAAAATTAGTCAGGGAAACGAAAAGAAACAAAGATTCTTCTATAATTAAAGAACCAAAGTTCAAAAAATAATTTTTTCTAACATGGTGGGAATTCTTAATTAATCAAAATAAAATGTTGAAAATTGAAGTACATTTACGTCGAAATATTTCGTATACGCAAGCGGCATTTTTATAAATTTGGTAAAAGAAAAATCACTTCCCGGGTACATCTCTTTAACGAGTGCTGTGCACTGCGCAGCGCTTATACGCTAGTGTTTATTCCAAAGTTCCAAGGTTCCTTGCTGTTGTTTAAGTTTTTTAGTTCCTATAAAAGATATTCTATCTAGTTAATATGTACGTTTGTAGATGGATCTATATACAAGAAAATTTTAATAAAACTATTGACCAAATGTGAGTAATGTTCGCTGTAAATGTTTATGCAACAAAATAAAAAAAAAACAATCCTGTTAATCTCTGTGGCTTAGTTGTATAAATACAATTTTCTATCACCATTAAGCAAATCGTAAACATGTTTTTGAATACCGATCAATTCGGAGCTTCATTAATTAGTTATTGATACTTGACTATTAATTTGAATTTTAGTTAAGGAAAAAAATTATAATTTCGTCAGAAAAAGTCAGGGTAGAGTCAGGGAATTTTTTTTGCTCATTTTAGTGGCTACCATGTTTAACAAAAATTCGGAAATACAAAAAATCAAAATGAAACTATTATCCAAATATTATAAATAATCAATTTTATTACTTATTCTCAAGATTGTCTATATAAGCATATACATACATTTTTTCCGAAATCTTTTAAATTCAAATTTTAAAATTATATGTATATATATATAAAATTTTGTTAGTTAAGAGTATAATTATTATTATTATTATATTATATTATATTATATAATAATTATACTATATATAGGAGAAATTCCCCAAATATGGACCGGTCGGATAATATGGACTACCGTTGTTTTTAAAAACCTACTGTAGCTAACAAAGTGAAAATAATCGCAGATGATACTTTGCACCGTCGTTATCCGTCAGTCGATCGCAGCGAAGCTGCTCACACATAACAGTATCGGCGTTAGGGTAGGGCGCGGTTAGGCAATCACCCAGGGCACCAGATCTGTAGGGGCGCCGCTGCCCGGTGCCCCCTAGTATGCGGGTATACCTACATCTCTTTTACTACCGTTTCGGAGCAGCAATGTCCTTTTTGGGGCTCTGTACAAACCTGGTAATTGTACACAACATGAACGTTGTATATATACAAAAATTTTTTGCCAAAAAGACCACTATTTTTGATGAAAAATGCCGTTCCTCTAATGGCGGCGCCAGATTATGCGCGTTTTACGCGAATATTCGTGATTCGAGCATCATTCATCCTTGTTTATCATTTGATAAACAACAAGGATGACATGACTCGAATCACGAATATTCGCGTAAAACGCGCATAGTCTGGCTCCGCCCTAAAGGTTAATCGTTAACTGTATGCATCTATAATCTACTATTCAGTTATTCTCTTTAGACTTCTGGTTCCGACTTCCGTAGATCGTAACCTTCTGCTTTGCTAGTTTGAGAGTGAAAGGGATTCCCTAAAATCTAAAAACAAAATAGGGTTAGATATTACCGTTCGATATTACTACCTTGTCTTTTTTTTCTCAAGAATTTCGAGCCCTTGAATTTGAATGGGCGCCACGATAATCTTGCCCAGGGCGCCAATGTTGCTAAAACCAGCACTGCTCGCACACATGTGTAAGTGGCGGTCATTTAGTGATTTTGTCCGTACTCGATGTAAATTTTCGGTGTAAGTTTCGTAAGCTTTTAATACAAAAGTATTATTAATTCATGTTAGCATTGTTTAATATTTCAAAATGATAAGATTCTTACCAATCATTTTCGTAATGTTTTCTTAATTAAGATTATTGTTTGCCATTTGGACCAGAGTCCAAATGGCAAACAATATTAAAGCAAGGCGGTCCATATTATAATACCTGTTTTCAAATTTCGAATTTTATGACATTTGAGAAAAAAATTGTTTTTGTTTGGTTTTTTGTTTCTTTGTGAAGAAAATTTTATGTTTTGTGTTACTTAATAGTTATAAGACTGATTAAAATAAACGAGGCTGATTATATAGTATTTAATAAAAATTTATTTCAAAAAAACCTTATGGTGGTCCATATTTAGGGAATTTCCCCTATAATATAATTAATCATAAAACTAGAGAATAATGCAGAATATTAGCATACAACTTAAAATACTTTCGCCCTATTAGATTGAGCAAATGACACGCCATGCGTCGTATAAAGTTCGTTATGCGTGGAACACTTGTGTCTGCATACGTATAACTTTGCGCATTTGCACGAACGCGCATTGCTGAAACTATTCACATTTCGGGAAGCATTCCAGGCATGATTCATAATTTCTGCGGAATGATCCTTTGGTGAGTTCAGCCCGTTGTACCAAACGTCATCGACAGGAGTAAACTGGCTTATTTCAGTTGTTGTTCGGCTTTAAAGCCGTACCGTAAAAACTACCAGAGATCCCAATCAAATTTCAAAAGTACGTATATAATACCGTCATCCGCTCAATACTTCATACACGGCAGACGAGGTCAGCGAGAAATGCGCGCTCAATAAATATGGTGTCCCTCGTAGTGTGAAATCTACGTATAAATGAGATTTTTGAAAAATTTTGAAAAATCTTCATTTCGCACTCTGTTTAACCCGATTGGCGTATCTAAATTTGATACGTAAATACGCGTAAGATAAAAACAAATATGTTCGTAAAGCCTATAAATTTATAACCCTGCAATGGCACTAAAATAAAATTGCTCGTTTCTCGCTTAGTAATCAGTGTGGATCTGCGCTTATGTTATCTTAAAATATATTATTCTTTATTTGCTATAGAAAAAAATCTCTGTGTCATTGAGGTCTAACAATTTTTCGCGTTAAAGTGATAAAAAGAAGTGAGCCGGAATTGTTATTAACATCTCATTAATGGACATGTTAACGCCAGTATCTGACGAGCAATCACATGGAATTTATTAGACGATCGTTTGTGCGATATTATACAAATGTACAGACTGCGCGCGAAATCTGTTATTACCGCCGGCAGTTTTCGTTTACATTCCGATTACAAAATGCGGGAATAGCATATTTGCGAGATGAATCAAACGCAATGAAAAATACATAGCCCCGAGCGAATCCGTCTTAGCTCGTAACTGCAATGTTTATATTTGTACCGTACTAATGGAAACCACGTATTGTAGAATGAATATTTCAGTTTTTTTTTTGTGTAAAATATGATTTAGAGCGCATAAAGCAGTACTTTGTGCAATGGTATGAAAGATATATAGTAGACTGACAGATATGCGCCGTATTAAATACAGAGCAATGATACTCATATAAGGTTTGTTTTTTATAGCTGAACTGGCTGCATTAGTTCAGAGTTTATCTTTTTTACATTGGAAGGAAAAAAATAAACTCTGAACTAGTGCAGCCAGTTCAGCTATAAAAAACAGATCCATAGTAATTTATTTCTTATTAGAATAAATGAAAGAACAACGACGATGAGTTTTGACTACGGATCAATTTGTGGAATATTTCATATTATTGAAGTAACTGACTAAGAAACACGATTTGAGACGCAAGATGAAATGTTGGATATGCAAATCTGATATTTGCAAAAACGACTGTTCTCGCATGCCTGTTGCATTGCTGGCTGCGACATTTTATACGCGTTATCAATGTCGGAATCTGCGTAACGCACATGCAATCGGTTAGAAATCATCGTGCGTGGTTTTCAAATCAGTCAGAATGTCGATTAAATTGAATTTTGCGTGCCGAGCTCGTTTTTTGAACGTGCCCCTTTGATATTGTGATCGGTATCGAGAAACTCGACGTGGAAATTCAATCCTACGGTAACTCGATTTATCAACGGCGCTTCCTCGAGTACGTAGCCGCAACGTCGAAGAAGAAAGGTCGGCGACGACACGCGATTAAGGGATCGGAGGGACCTCCACTGTCGAATGCTGTCGATCGATATGATACGATCGATCACGCGCGATCGAGGAAATTTTGTAGTTTTTGCGATATACTTTCGGAGAGGTATCTCTCTCGCGCGAGAAACGCGCCTTTAAATCTCCATTTGCTTCATTGATTCTGAATGCGCGGATTACCAAGATTGCCACTAGCGGCAGAGCCACTCCGCTTTCTTACGTGACGATAACATCAGATGACTCTATGAAATCGCAATTCAAGGATCACGTTAAGTTTCGCATGCGTCAGCGAAGTGACGAAATCGCGGATGATACAATCACCACGGAATCTCAATTATGTCCACGGTAACAAGACGTGTAATAAAATAATGAGAAAAACTACGTGCATTTGCGGTTAGTTACAAGATAAAAATTAAATTCACTTTATTTTATCGACATATCGCGCATTCAAAAATCGAACAAAAATATACATTTTTTTTTCATTCTTGAATGTCTCGCGTGAGATAAACCTTTCAGTGCTATGGGCGTGTTTACGTCCGGCCTTAATTTTTAATACTTTTAAATAAAAATTGAAATACAGGTATTCCGCGCACGCACGATTCATTCGTCAAAAGTGTTCAACGCATCGAAAAGATTAAAATAGGATTTCTATATATAAAGATTGGCGTGGAATATTGAAACTGTATTGTATCTCGAATGCATCGACACATAAATCTGTCACGTTGATGGCACGTCCGATAAATAATACTTGTCGGGCAGACATACAAGGGACTTGATAGGTACATTGATCTCGGGTCACCCTCGATGATCAGAAGCGCCCTACAGGCGCTCCTCCTCGTAGACGCCGTCGTAATCTCGGGGAAGTCTGCGCGAGTAATCGTGTGCAGTACCGGGGGCGGCTCTGCCCCGTTCCGGCAGACGACGACGACTACGACGACCCTCTCTTATCGGGGCGTCGAATTGCTAATCTTCGCTAAACTCAGCGAACGGAAATCCAGTTAAGTGGGTGTCGCGACCGGCGACGGGGGCGGCATACACGGGGAGATCGAATTTCCTTTCGGACGCGGCAAAACTTGGGGGACAGTTTGGCACCCGATACCCACCTTCCTACTATATACCTACGATAATCCCGCTGCCCTCTTGTCACCCCCGTCGGCCCCTTAGGGCCGTCGATACGTCTCGGCGCGAGGAACCGACATCATCTTCCGCACCCCGCTCTACCTACTAGTTTACTGAACGTCCACGGAAGCTTAACCCTTCTCCACCCTTAACTCGCTCAAGGGAGCCGCTTAATCCGTGATGAGCAATCTAAATCTTGTTTCGTTTTTATTAATCTCGGAATTATCGCACATTAATCCGCACACTAATCCGTAATATTCTTGCACGTGTGCGTTATATAATCCCTTATGATTGTCTTGTATTATACACGGAAAGAATGGTTTTGTTGAAATATCTAAAAATTTGGCCAGATACGAATCTGAAAATAATTTTTGTTGGACTATTAAAATAATTATGTAGGACACCCAAAATATTTGCTGGAATATCAAAACTTTTTGTAGCATTATCATAATGTTTGAGCGTCCCACGTAGTTACTTTTGATAGTCTAACAAAATTATTTTCAGATCTGTATCTGCCTAAATTTTTAGATATTTCAGCAAAACCGTTCTTTCCGTGTATGGAAGATTTTATAGATTTTATTGCTCGCGCAAGTAAATAAAGACAAACGTTTGCTAATAACGCGGATGCTTAATTCGATGTTAATGTATTTTGTATAAATCAAAATATATTAACATCCATTTGTCCGCTCCAATATTAATTATAAGATAACCACATTACACACAAATATGTGCATTCGCGCACATTCGTAGCCATCCCCTCGCGAGTTTCGACGCGGAGTTTCGTTCCACAATATTCGACAAGCTGCTGTAGAAATGAATCCAGCAGGCACGGTATGTCGACCGATGCACGACCGATTTCACCCGCTCCCTAACTAGGGCTTTTTCTATCTCACGAATTGTTGGCGGGCGTTGGATGCAAGAGAAATGGAGAAGCGGCGCAAAACGGGAGATGGACGGATAGAGAGG
>NJRL01000080.1:172715-182930 GCA_003063815.1 Aphaenogaster rudis
TTTCAGGGTAAATTTTAAGAGAAAATTCTCTCTGTGTACAATAACGAAAACCGCATTGTCCACACGAGAATATGAGAACAAAACATTTTTCAAAACTGCCTAACATTCTCGTCCTAATAAAAAAGTACGTTTATTTGATGTCAACATCCCAGATTCCGCCGCTTCAGGACACAGTTCCCTTTTTTCTATGCGAGTGTTTCTGTTATTTCCACATTTTATACACATAGATTGTATGCGGAGGAATATACGCGGCGTCGTGTCGCGTGTATACATATACGCGTGTGCATACACGACGATGTGCGTGCGCGTGAAAGAGAACGTCGAGTCTCCTCGGTCCTTTAACGATCGATCACTCGCCGCCGGCCGGGCACCCTCCGATGTGTATATATAGCGCGATTTAACCCCTTTCTAACGAGGGCTACGACTGGAGAAGAAGCCCAAGGCTCTTAAAGCAAAAAGCGGTCCTCGTCGGCTCCACGTTGTCGTCGGAAAATCCGCGCACACGGTGCTCCACACGGTGACTTTAGCGGCGCCCGCAATTTTAGGTCCGCCAGGATCGCCACGGTAATTGATGTGAAAGGATGAGGACAGAGTCGCGAAAATCTTAATTGGATTACGAGAAACTCGGTCGGCCGGAAGATTTATTATGCGGATATACAGAGAGTGAGAGAGAGAGGGGAGAGAGAGAGAGAGAGAGAGAGAGAGAGAGAGAGAGAGAGAGAGAGAGAGAGAGAGAGAGAGAGAGAGAGAGAGAGAAGGAGGGAGGGAGAGGGAGGAAGGGGTGCGTCTCGACCCGGGATAAACGTGCTTTCGCGGACTTTTGATATATGCATGCCGCCGGTCGCGAAGAAATTGTGGATCTCACCGCGATTAAACACAGAATATTACGTTCTAATTACATCAGATAGGCGGCGGATGATCGTTTAACGCGTCTATCCGCGAAACGTACGTCGAATTTAGCGGGAATTTAGCGGTCGGTTGAATGGAAGGTGTCTTGCTTCTGTTTGAAGGCAATTTGTTTCTGACATGACAGAGAGGGAGGGAGGGAGGGAGGGAGGGAGAAAGGGTAAATGGAAGAGAACAATTGTCGTGCAATGCGTTCGGCTTTAAACTGACAAGTGACATACCGGCGTTAAAGAGGTTCTCGCGCTACTTCTTAGTCAATAAACAGTTTATTCTTAACATTGTGATGAAACGATTAAAATAATAATATAGAAACATTATTAACAATATTTAATTCACTAATGCCATTATGCATGATCATTATTCATTTTATATGTTGTTAAATATTTTTAAAATGACAAAATAGAAGTTATAAGACGCTCATTTGATCTAAGTATCAATAGCAGGTAATGAAATATAAATATGACATTTATTTACTATTATATCTTAAAAAATGATAACTTAAATATAATCTGAATTAAAAATGTATATAAATTAACATTTTTTATCATATTTATCACATTTTTAATTATATTACATCAAGTATATATCGCTTTATATTTCGTGTGAAAAAGAGACAATGATAAACTTGGTCAGTTCATTAGAGATTAAATGTCATACGTGTCTTACTTATAAATATAAATTTCTCTCAAACTGTACGGTAAATACGTATAGATAAAACTTTACAGAACAAACTTAAATGTTTACTTTGTAATTATAAACGATTTTTAAGTTTCTATCTTATATACAAATGTCTCAAATCAAGAGAAAATGTCTACGGCATTAAGTTTTGAATATACTTGTAATGTAAAATTCTATATACATTTAAAATTAAATTTCTTCAAAACGGTACGGTAAAAGTCAATGAAATTTTTCCTAGATACTGTTGATATAATTAACTTTCATATCATATATGTATTACAAGACTTGTCTTATATTTCCTTAAACGCGAGAACCTCCTTAAATGGACCCTATGATGACGCTTTACGCGACAGAACAGAGCGATTTCCGTCGAGACGATCGAACGAGATACCCCCAAGAGCGTCTGCAGGATTTTTTCCAGGAGGGGGCATGATTCAAAATGTTACTTCCAGAATTAGAATACTTATAATTTGAAATTTATTTACACTGTTTGTTGTAAAAATTATACACCTATATAATCCTATAGAGATTAGGGCAGAGATCGACAAGGTTAGCACAACTTGCCCTTCCTTTATTCAAAAGGAGAGCAAATATTTAATTTTTTGGAGGGAGAGCAAATCCCCCCCCCCCCGTGGACGCCCTTGGATGCCATGCCGTGAAATCAGTACAGGACACGTATCATAAATCTATTCGGAAACTATTTCGTTCGGAATGATTCCGAAAAATAAAGGACAAGGATAAGGAAACGACAAGGAAATGACAAAGACAAGCATAGGACAAGTGACTATTATTCCGAACGGAATCATTTCCGAATAAATTCATAATACGTGCCCAGAGCTCTCTGAGTATTACACATTATGAATTTATTCGGAAATGATTCCGTCCGGAATGATAGTCACTTATCCTACCCTTGCCTTTGTCGTTTCCCTTGCAGTTCCCTTATCTCTGTCCTTTGTTTTTCGGAATCGTTCCAAACGGAATCGTTATTAATATGTGCCCTGGCCTCTTGGCTGGCCGATAGCGCGCGCGCACGTGGAGCTGACACGCGAGGAACGGCGAGTCCATCGCGTGCGTGATAAACCGCTATACGAGCGTCCCTTCTGTTCCGCGAAGTACTAAGCTTTCAGGTTAAATTTTGAAGATATGGAGTCCATTACCGCGGCACCGACGCACACCGGGGGTCGGCGTGGGTGCCGCGCGTGTGTTTCACGTGTATGCACGCGGAGCGACCTGCGCCCGGCGCCCGGCCCGTAATTCACGGCCCCGGGAACATATGGGGCGACGCCTCGCGCCGTAAATTACGGTAAAAGTGTGCATGCGCCGCGTTTCGGAGGAGACACGTATCGCCGATGAATGTTGCAAATCTGGCGGTCCGCGCGCAACGGCGCGCACCATGAATTTTGATATTCGCGAGACAGGGGAAGAAGGATCCGCGCGCGAGCGCGCCACCGCCGCTCTTTTTTTTTTTTTGGTTCGGTCTCGTTTGGCAAATTTACGACAGGATTATATCACGCCGGGCACTCTCGGACGCGATGATATATCGATAGGCCGGGTCAAGGCGGCCCGTGATATTATTAATGATGAGCGATGACGTAACGCGCGGCCCGGGACAAATGCGGTCGTCAACGTAGGCGCCGCGACGTCGTGGTCGTCGAGTCCGCTCGCGGTGAGGTCGGGCGATGCCCGTGTTATACTTATTGTTAACAAGCGTTTTTTTTTTGTACGATCTATTCCTGCAGGAGCCGTTCCAAAATACTCTCTTTCTTGCCGTAATTATAAAACAAAGCGCGACCGCAGAGCCATTTATCCCTTTGCGGTCCAAATTATTTTTCGCAAACGAGTATTTAGTTCTCAATTTCATCTAAACGGCGAGTCTAATATGAATCAAGGAGATTTTATTATTTGAAGAAATTTATGTTCTGACTGGAATATTTGAAGAACTACGCTGAAAAAAAATTCTTGGTAAACTTATGAGATGCATTTAGTAATACTTTTTTTGAAGTATTTGATTATTATTACCGATTATAATAATAATAACAAAACATTTCGTATAATAATTATAAACATTTGTAATAATTATAAAAGAGCAAATTTTGTTTAGTTGAGCCAACTAAATTATGTAATACTTATTATACGTTTAGTTGAAACTATTTCATCCAAGCATCTTGGTGCTTGGGTGAAATAGTTATATAATTATTACAAAATGTTTATTATTATTATTATAATCGGTAATAGTAATCAAATACTTCAAAAAAAGTATTACTAAATGCATCTCACAAGTTTACCAAGAATCTTTTTTTCAGTGTATGAGAAAAACTACCAAAGCATAATGTCCAGCTCGATATAGGACTGCGAAGGATTAAACGGCTTGAAAGTCAAGGGGTTCCAACCAAGCTCGTGGGGGAGGGAGCGACAATAATTTTACTTTTGTTGGACATAACAAAAGTAAAGTTATTCTCTGCGCTCAGCGTTGCTTTATAATTCTCGTACGGTAGTAACTCCCGCGCGGATTACAAAATTCTTCTCGTATCCGACACAGAAACCTCGTTGACTTGCTCGCTCGACGTCTGTTTTCCGTTATATAGCGAAGCTTGGTCGCGTATAATGTCACGACACCGACACATATTCATTTCACTCTCGCTCGCTACGCGAGATGGAGGATTAATTATTACGGGCGCGTGATAATGAGATGAAATCTCCGTTAGCTGCAGGGCGCGTTGCCCTTTGACCGAGATTTTTGACCCCATTGCGGGAGAAGCGCCACGCCGCCACGAGGGTCTCGACGGACGTTGCGTCTCGCATTAATGGCGAATTAATAATGGTACAACTACCGAAGTATGAACTATTCGGTTCATACCCGGTACTCGGACGAGGTACAATTATGTCTGTAAATATTGCCCGCGAGATTATTGCGACGCGCGGTTGTAATGATAGATCGTCGCGACTACCGGTTAGTTATTCCCGGACCAGTTAACGCGCTGTTCCATCCGGGTTATTTTGACCCGCTCGTACGGGGAAACGCCGCAAAATCCTTAATGAATATTGCAGAACTTGAGACAGCCGCTGTATCCGAGAAATTCCGCGAGCTTCACGCGCGATGCGAGGACGGAAGGAGAGAGGAAAGGGTGGAAGGCTTGGTGTCGCGATAAATTATCTAAACGCCGCGCAGCGCCGGGGGTAAATTGGCTTAGCACGGCGATACTAGATCGCAATCTTGTTAAAGACCGGCGGACACACCTTTCCTGCGTCATGGAAGACGACGCATTAAAGCCAACTTCCGAACTCGGCGTTGACGAAGCCCCGCGGCGATTCCCGGCCCTCCTATCCAACTAGTTGTCATCAGCTCGTAAACCGGTGTTTGCATCTAACGCGCGTATATTGCGACCTTTGTCTTCTCTCGGCTAACCGCGAGGATCGCTCGTAAACTCTTATTTGCGCTTTTCTGCCAATTATAGCGCGTGCAAATGGCCCACGTTGTCGCAAAGATTCCGACGACGACGACGACGACGACGACGGCTCCACAACAGTTATAGTTGTTCGGTGGACGATAAAAGCACCGTAAACGTAGCGAATAGCTCATCCAATTTTTATATAAACGCGACTACTTCGGACACTAATTAAATTTTCTTTTATATATTTATAAGAAAATTGAAATTTAGATATTTATACAGAGTGTCTCGAAAGGTAAGGTTTATCGCTCGAGAGATGAATAGGGACCCAAAAACAAGAAAGAAAGTTGATATGAACATACGTTCGAAAATGCGTTGTTTTCGAGTTATCGCCACTTTTATGTTGAAATTTGAAATTGCTTTGCTTTCAAATTTTTTTGTCAAAATTATAACAAAAAATGGTTTTTATGAATTTTATTACATAATTAAAGTCAAATAAAAGTTACATGCTGCTTTATCACTACCCAGGATGCACCATGTGGAGGTACAGCCCGCTTAGCATTCCTTGGCAGAGATCAGGACCCTTCAAGCGGGCTGTACCTCCACGTAGTGCATCCTGGGTAGTGCTAAAGCAGCTTGTAACTTTTACTTGACTTTAATTATGTTATAAAATTCATAAAAACCATCTCTTGTTTTAATTTTGACAAAAAAATTCGAAAGCAAAGCAATTTCAAATTTCAACATAAAAATGGCGATAATTCGAAAACAACGCATTTTCGGTCCTATGTTCATATTAACTTTCTTTCTTGTTTTTGGGTCCCCATTCATCTCCCGAGCGATTGACCTTATTTTTCGAAACACCCTGTATATTATATATAGATATTTTGTATATGTATGCATATATATATATATATATATATATTAATTAAAAATGTATATGTTATACATATATACGTACATTTAAAAAATATATATACATGTATATATAAAAATGTATATATATTACACAGATTTATGCGAATAATCTGATAATTTATCCAAAAAAGGGTCAGTTAAAAATGTAAAAGAGAAAATTGAAACAAATAGAAACACATGAGAAAGAAGGCAGTATAATATTATTAAAGGAGAAAGACGAAGAGCGTTGTAAAAGAATGTTCGCGATGTTAATGGTAGAGAGAAACGGTGGAAAATAGATATCGACAAAATAAATTTATAGAAAGCTGCTCGGTCTGAAACGACTTCATTTTGCACACAATACAGCGGCGAACATAAAATTAATTTCGCGTCGCTCGCTTGCCCTGAATTTTTAAAGCCATTTTTACAAGCAATACGTATTCTCTGCCGATGCTCGAGCGTGTTTCTTCTCGATCCACAAATGTCTCCGCAAAAATGAAAATAACATAATTTTGCAGAAACATTCTTGATGAATGTGAAAAATGGAGGAATGTGAAGGACCAAAACTTCCGTGGCGGGAAGATAAATCTAGTTTCTTGCAAGATGCAAAATAGACTGTTTTTCTCGTGGCACAATTTATAAAGTAAAGAGGGAGATAATAATCCGCATTAGATGAATAATATTTATCCATCTTCATCCTTTTAGTTGATAGAGCCGTTTCGTTTTATCATGAAAAATGTATGAGCTAGTGAGAATTCTTATTAAACGGTTCTCGCTACGAAAGGATCGGAGCATTAAATCCTCGCCGGGTTGTGCCAGCTGTTTGTCATTAGGTTTTGAGAGCGTCTTTACAACCGATGCACGTAGGCCGTAAATGCTGAAATGCACTCTCTGACCCAAATCACGATTCCCACGTAGATTCTGGATCATGCATCCGAAGCATCGTAATATTTTTATGAACAAGTCGCTACGCGATTCGGTAAATATTCCAAATTATTTTCGATACACTCTGATCATTGTTTCTTTGCGATTTGTTAATGTTTAACCAGAGAATTTTTACAGAAATTAAAATGAAATAATAAATTATACAAAGTATTGTATACTGTTTGTAAATAAATCCTTTTAGTTTAATATTAGCGCTAAATAAATGTATGCGGAATTAATTATATAATTCCACTCGGAATTAATTGCATAAATATTTTGTAATCTTACATTATAGAATTTGCGGAGGTTGTGGAACAATGTTGAGGCATTAAAAGCTTCTTATAAATCTATAAACCGGGAGTCATTAAATTCTGCAATCAATGCACGTAATTCTGTAAATGTTTGAATGCACTTCGATTTAATTGACAAAGTTTGTGCAGAATCTTATTCACAGACTCGAGAGCTATTCAGTTTCCGCAATCAATACTATTGGCTCCGGTGGATAAGTTAAGCTCTCCGTCATTGTTAGTCAAGAACGCAGTCAGCTCGGTCGCCAAGTTACGACTCATACAAAAATAACCAATAAAGCAGCTACATTATAAATAAAACCTTCGGTGAATCTGCTCTCCAGAAAATGTCTAGAAAATTCAAATTACAATATTCTATCTGTACTGACTAGGAAACAGTTTCAATCTTCTTTCGCGAAGAAACGACGCGATAAAAGAAATCGTAAAACTCAGTATTTTGAGACTTAGAGCCTTGTCTGGAAGAAACAGTTTAGCACCGCAACTAAAGACACCCTGATATCATAGCGTGTTAATATCATGTGGCAATTTTTTTTCGCTGCCAAGATAAATTTGTTACGGAAGGGTATAGGGGCGAAAATACAAAAGGGCAAAAAGTACGTCGGTCGGCCGCAAGCGAAACATGACGATGTTTACGGCGTTAACCATCCTAGCCGAGTGGCTCGTATTTGCGGTTTGACGAGTATGGGGAATAACTCCGTTTAACGGCGGGTCACTATGCTTCTATTTGAGAGGAAACATCATCACGGTCTTCCCAGGATTGGCGCAAAACCGGAGCAAATATCGGCCTGTGGTTAATTAACCGCGGAAGTTTAATCAGCGAGAGTGACCCTACAACTCTGGATATGAAATAAAAGATGGTATACGTGATCGATAGCGGGGAATAAATCTATTCCAAGTTAGAGACTGGCGCGGGAGAAGTACGATGCTGATCTCAGCGAAAGACTGTATTTTTGATGTTTTCAAATACAGCTTGTCTTACTCTTCTTGAAAATCAAATATTAAATCTGCATGTTGCACCGCAAAAAACCTTTTAATTCTAAATTAAATAATTAATAATTTACGCTTAATTAATTAATGCGAGTTTATGACTGACAAAAATTACTTTGTATCTTTCCATAAATAATAAATCGAGGGATAAACCGCTGAGAGCATTGTGGTGTACAGATTTGGGGCATTAGTGGGTATTACTAGGGCACATTAGTGGGCATTACATAAAAAATTCACTAGTAATGCCCAAAAATTGTGTATTTTTAGTGTACTTTTGTGTACTTTGTGTACTTATTGTTAGTAATGCCCAATTTTGGGCATTACTAGGCATTGGTTTACACAATTTTGGTCAGCGGTTTACCCCTCGTTATAAATCTACTGCTGATAGTTTTGCTTCATGCTCCCTCTATTATTTGTTTTTTCTCGAAGCGATAAATGAAATGTCTTTGTATCTGCACTTTGCATATATGTAAGCAATGGTTTACGAGATGATAAATTTTTCTCTTGCAGTCATTAACGGAAAGATTTTCTAATTATTTTCACTGTGTCCTACACACATTCTGCGTCTGTAAAAAATTAATTACGTCGAGAGAAAATGCTTACTAGTAAAAAATAATTTCACGTAACTAATACAAAATATGCACTCTTATACAAAGAGATGAAAAAACTTTTATGAAGCGCAACTTCGCGTAACATTCATTCCTTCGTTGTCGATAACCGCGATGCGTAAACCACCTAAAATAGGTACGCAGGCGCCCCGAGTAATAGCGGTACAAAATACATTTTCGGAAACAAATGCAAGGACCAAGCGTCTTTTGTAAGCCGGCGAATAGGTGAAAGCACGCCGTTTACAATAGGCGCCTTTATTTCGCGTGAAAAGAGAAATCGCTATGGTCTTTCAGTTCAAAGGCGCAAGCCCGACGAAACAAAACATTAGCCGTGGGTTAATTAGCCGCGAACGAATTATAAGCCCGTTATAACGCGCACGCAAATCACACAATAGGGTAGCGCGTGCACCTACGCCGCCCTGGATCGATGACACAAGAAAATCGGCCAAACCGGAGAAATTCGTACGACGAATACGCGCGCGAGAAGAAATTGATGCCGAGTATTTCGGAAGAAAATACAATTATCAAAATGTTCTGTAAACTAAAGAGAGAATCTCATATTACGATAACTAGTAATTTATTAGAGTAATTTATTCTTCCTGACTCTCGTTCTTAATAGAGACTGTCCGAGTAATTTGAAACGGTTTTTTTTCCTCGATGGAACAGTCTCGTTTTAAATATGCAACATCGGATTAGAACATATTTTGCCAACTAAATCTTTTGCCTTGAATTAAAATTCTGGAACAGCTAGTTGGCTGCCGAAGGCTACTTGGATGTATGTCAACAAAAGTTTTATTCTAGCGTACTTTGAAACATGCCGTGACATACTTTATATTGTGACTAACAATTAGTGTGTTTTACGTATTGTAACCTACTTTAACGTACTCTGACCTACCCTCGCCAGTAATGTACAATATATGCTTTGTTCTCTTTACCAACGAAATTGGTTTATTAATATAGTATATTTAATTTGAAAAACGTTTATACATATATGCACACAGCTCTAATTATATATTATTACAGTATTATTATTATCGCGTTATTTTATTAAAATAATAAATGCTAGAGAAAGTCTGCGGTAATTAAGAAGGAGACGGGCCTTCTCACCGATTTCGTTGTAACTTCACAATATCGCGTATTTTGATGCGTTAAACACGAATCTATAAGTTAAAATTGTCGCTCTCAATTAGGAAAAAAGTTATTAAGTACTAAAGTTGACAGTTTCGTGGTTAGAATATCAGTCATACCGACATGTAGACATATATGACCATGCGCAGTGACGTAAAAGTGCATGAAATTACAATAATAGTGCAGTATAACGGCAAGTCGGCAACCTCTCCTTAAAAAATATTACAGCATTATGTATTTATGTGCTATTATTTAACTTTGTATTTTTATTTTGTATTTATAGATTTTTCGACATACCAATTATTCTCTGCTTTAAAAGAGCATAAACTCTATTTTTATTATCTTTTTTAACCGTTTAACTCATTATATTATGGCAGGGTTGGGAAGTAACTC
>NJRL01000080.1:198042-212250 GCA_003063815.1 Aphaenogaster rudis
TTGAGTCGAAATAAAAATCTCTTCTGTGGTTTGATATTTACTGGTGAATAATATCCTATCTCTTGTTTATTTATCACCATTGACTAAAGTATTGGTGCTCTAATATCATCGAATATTGCGATAAATATTACCACATGCCTCGAACAGGCTACGACGCCCGCCCGGATTGTAGGGAGATCCAGGTTCGAATCCTGGCTGAGGTAAAATTTTTCGCACAACAAATTCTTTACATTATAATTAATTCTACTCTCTTTAGAAAAGACCAAAACCCATGGTCGAAAAAACGTCGCGATTCGCGATATATTAATTTAAATTAAGAACTGGCCAGTTGAGTCGAAACAAAAATCTCTTCTGCGGTTTGATATTTACTGGCGAATAATATCCTATCTCTTGTTTATTAAAGCAGGTGAGATTCTTCAAGGATTTAAATTCTTTAATCTTTTTGCATTAAACTCGCACGTTTTATTTTAGTAAATTTTCATTCTACCGTAATTTTCATAATCATAATTTAAAAGGGAACGGGAAATCTCGCTAAACTCGCTTTCAAGCTCGGCTTACCTTGTCGCAAGCGATCATAAAAACGAATGACGATTGTTAACTCTAATACAGATATCCTCGCCGGTGGAGTAACAATCGATATCTTGCCGCATCCCGTCGACGGCGAGACGTTATCTTGTGAAGGCTGTAAAACCGACGGATTAAAGCGCGGTAATGAGTCCATCAACTCGAATCGATCTCGCGCGAGATAAATCTGTCGTTATTAAACGGAACGGAGCTTTATTACAAACGTACAGATCCGAGCCGCGTACAAAATGATGGCGTCAAATTGCAGAGCGCGAACGTTACGGCAACGGCAAAGATACTTTACGTGACATCCGCTGCAAAAGATCTCTCGACAGAACGGAATTCGCCGTTGGTCAACGTGACCTCTTGATACTCAAAGCAAGTTTCCCCGACGAATCTTCTTGTCACGTGGCAATTTCGCGCGGCGAGCTAGGTCTCGCTTTGATCACGGGACGATCAGCGGGATTTACGATGAGAACAGCGTGGGTGCACAGGGCGGCACAACGAACGCAATAATTATCGACGATTCAACGCTCGCTCTCCCGTGCAACGTAAACCACCTGCGAATCTTCGAAAGGATCGGCTGCATCTCGCTCCTCGCTCCGTACAATGGACTTTAATGAGTTCCCTTTGCAGCGGGTGGCAGCGCGCGGTGTTTGGATCGTTCTCGTGGAAGCGGTTGGAAAAGGAGAGAAGAGATAGAGACAGACAGAAAGAGAGAGAGAGAGAGAGAGAGAGAGAGAGAGAGAGAGAGAGAGAGAGAGAGAGAGAAAGGAAAAAACTGCGCAAAGTAACGTTTGATCGGTGGAGCGTGAAGATGGCTTCCGCGGATTTCGTGGAATCGCGCGCAGTCACCCGTGTATTATGTATCCGTCGTTATCTGGCTCGATAGTGGAGGAACGGGGGAGGGAAAAAAAAACCGCCGTAAGAAAGGGTCACGACACACGGGGGTTCATTTCGCCCCCGGCGAACACGGCGGTATACCTATTCTGCCCCTAAAGATCCCTCCACTCCCACGACCTCCGATCTCGCAAATCGGCGGAATAGCGGTCTTGTAAAAACATCAATAGAAAACGGAAAGCCCCGCGGAATTAAATCGAGAAGAACGTTCTCCAGACTCTCGGAGCGACTACGTTTTTTGTTTCTTACTTGTGCCGATACCGTCGTTCGATATCGCGTTTGTAACTCCTTCTTGAAACGCTTGTTCTCTTATAATCGCCTTCGACGGCCGCGCTCGGATCGGGGAAACGACATGGCAATCGGAAATTATATTGGTAGACGTTCAGCCTCTATTGCCTATTATTACTTTTGTGCGCGCGATATAATACTTCTCATTGCAATTAACGACGGAGTGTAACAAAAGATAAAGAACATTATTTCTTACTTATATCGTTTACAAGATTGACGTTATTTTACGTGCGGATGTGCATGTCCCAGTGAAAAATGACACCTCGATCTAATCGACGTCAATTTTATGTCGAAATATTGTTTTCGACATTGAATCGACGTCGATTCGATGTCAATCGAGGTGTCATTTCTCACTGGGATATAGTTTCAATCATTAGATAAGACTATGCTATTTAACACTAAACCTACCACCGCCGGTCAAATGACCGTTTTTAAACTTTTGATTAACACTAAAACTATACCACCGCCGGTCAAATGACCACATGGAAAAAACGATAAGGTTGCCACAACCACAATAATAGTAATATTTGGTACAGCCACGTCCTGTGGTTGTGACAACCACATTGATGTGAAGGCAACTATATGCATTTGGTACAGCAAACATAGTGAATGTTGAGACAAACATATATAGGTGCACTACACAAAACAATGTGAATGTGACAACCATACAGGACGTGGCTGTACCAAATATTACTATTATTGTTGTTGTGGCAACCTTATCGTTTTTTTTCGGTGCGTTTTTAAACTTTTGATAAAAATTCTGCATTCAATGTTATAATCGCTTTTCCTCAATTGACTTCACGACTTTTTCTTAATATACATATAATCCGGTTCGGTAGAAATAGGTATATATATAAATTGTCGGTAGCTTTAGTGTTAATGTCATTTCAAAAAATAAGCTTGAAATTTTTTCCGATATATCGAAAATAATAATCAAGACGTCTTGCGGAATTTACAGCTGAAGGCAATTTCGTTTAAAAATTATTTTATGGTTGATTTTTAGTTGTTATTTGAAATTATATCGAAAAATAATCGAGTTATACGCATAATCCAGCTTCCGATAATATTTTTTTTCCCCCCTAATAGGATTCCAAGTGCGTTTGATTTGAATATTGGAATTTATTCGTGCACAAAAACTACCCTATATTTGACCTAAAAGCTGATTCGGTTCGGCGTTATATTCGGCGAACTCGGCTACGGTAATTCTCTCAAATCCGGGCAACTGTTTTATGCTCTGCGAATCATTAGAATTATTAAAATTGTGCAAAAAGAAAGAGGAAAAAGAGACAAATAAGGAGAGGGAGGGAAGGAGGGAAGGAAGAGAGAAAAAGAGAGAAAGGAAGCGTTTACCACGGGAAGAAATATCACAGTCGTTCCGAATAAAACCGTGTCGCGTGTTAACGGCACCGTAGCTATTTTAACAGCGTTACTTTTAACGGTATAAAGGCGAACGCCTGAATTATACGCCGGAAATGCATCGCGCTCGGAATTGCATGTCGCATTTAACGCACAGAGGCGGAGCGCGTACACAGAAAGGGAAAGACCGATAGCCTTCCGAAGGTGTTTTACGAAACGGTACGGATCCGGGATGCAAATTACTCGAAGGGAAACTTCATTAGGAACTTGGCGACGGTGCCGCGTCGCGTTAAGATTCAATCGAATTTTAACGCACCCCCTCGACCGGTGCGGGGCTGACCGTTCGTCGCGATTGTCCGGCGATTTAATTCGATCTCGTGACCGCCTCTCGCGCGGCGCGAACGCACGATGAATTATTGATACCGATCGCGTAATAAATTCGCGATCGATGCGGCGTTCGTAACGCGGGTGATTATGTGCGCGATTCGATGACAAATGCACGGGCGATTGGTAGCGCGCGGCCGCAATAATGCAGCGAGGGGGTTGCGCGAACGTCGGAAAACAGCAGCCGCGACGACACGCTCGTATTACGCTCGTGTATATATACACGCGCTTATTAATCATCGGTCATTATGAACGCCGTTTCGGGATTATCGGAGAGATGAATATCGTAGCGCTGCGGCGCGATCATCCCCGCGCGTTTCCGCGGGAGCTCGAAGGGGTGGGATTTCGAACGGGGCAAGTTGCGAGCGTCTAAACTGGTCTAAACAACCGCGCGATCGCAAACAAAAGCGGGAACAGTTCGAGCGGAAATTGTTGTCGCGACCGCCGCCGATTGAATTTCATCGGGAATTCGAACGGGCGAGCGACGCGTAATCGGCGCTGATCTATCTCGAGCTTCCAGCCAGACGTTCGCGGACCGGCCCGACCAGCCGGAACCGAGCCCGATTCGAGACGCGAACGAGAGTGTGCAGGTGCGAACAAGAGAGACCGGGATTGCGGACCGCCGGGCGGAAGACTGATTGGCCGACCCAGATGCATACCGTTATCATAAATCTGCCCGAAATCCCCCGCAACCGCGCGGATATACATTGCTCCGCTTCCTCGCCCGCAGCTTCCTCGCGCGCCGCGCGCGTCTGGACTCTGGAGTCCGTGGTGTATTCTTCATACCGTACTTTCGCGGCGCGGCGGTCCGAGGAGAAATCGCGCGCGGTACGCGGGTGTCCCGAGATAAATTAAAGGCCCCCGCACAATCAAAAATATAAGGAGGAAGTAGAGGTGTGCGAATCAAGTATTTGCAAGTCGAATCGAATCGAATCTTTGATAACATGTTCGAAATCGAATCGAATCGAATCGAATCTAAAATTTTCACGTCGAATCGAATCGAATCGAACCTCTTCGATTCGAATACGAATCGAATTCGAATCAAAATTTCCCGGATTTACATAACAAATTTTCCTGCTTCTTTATTATGCGCTGATACAAGATTGGTCGCGCGGAAGATATAAATGAAGCAATCAAAATAGGCGATCGATTCGAAATCGAACCATTGATGATTCGAAATTCTCGAACTATTCGAATTCGAACCTTTTAGATTCGAAAACGAATCGAATCGAATCTATTGTGATTCGATTCGATTCGAATTCGAACTATTCGCACACCTCTAGGAGCAAGGAAGGCTGATGGCAGAGAACGAGACGTAAGCATCGTAGTCGTAGACGTAAAGTAAGGCAGAGAAAAACGTATACCGACTGATATCTTTCGCGAGGTCGTATCTCAAAAACTGTCACTTTACAGGATCCACAAATTTTTGTTTTGTTGATAAACAACAAACAGGATACTTTGCTTTATTATAGAGGAAAGGTATGAGGAAATACGAGGAAATTTCGACAACTATAATTCATTTTTGGTAAACTATGTCAAGATACGATATAGACACTTGGCTTCGGGGTTGCCAGAATGAGCGTTTAAGCAGAAAAACCGGAAATTGCGTAAAATCGAGATACGACCTCGCGAAAAAGATCAGTCGATACGTAAGTCTATTGCCTACAATAGCCTTACGTATACGTTTTTCTCTGCCTTACTTTACGTCCACGACTACGGTAGACGTAAGTGCTTACGTCTCGTTCTCTGCCTTCAACCGAACAGCGATTGGGATGAGGAAGAAAAAAGAAAGAAGATTCTTCCTTCTTCCTTCTTCCACATCCCAATCGCTAATAGAGAGTTTTTGCAATACGCATGCGCAGTTTTGTCTTTCGACCCAATAACGTAATTTTAGCGTTCACCGTATTTAAAAGACGGTATTGCAAAAACTCTCTAAGGTAAACGTCCCAATGACCGGACATGAACCTATATCCGGACACTTATACAAAAACTTGTTATTATTAATCTCAAGTGCTTCTGTGTAATTTTTAAATATTTAAAGATTACACACACACACACACACACACACAAAATTAAATTTTAATATTAAAATAAAAAAAGCATTTGAAATTAATAATAACAAGTTTTTGTGTAAGTGTTCAGATATAGGTTCATGTCCGGCCATTGGGACGTTTACTTTAATATCTGTTCCTTGTTCCTTATATTTTTGATTGTGCGGAAGCCTTATAACGCGTTTACATCGGGGCTGTTATTTCCGGCGCCGGCACGCGTAGCACGGCTCACGTTTTAAAGGGGGTAAGAAAGGTTTACATCGTGCGATGGGTCGGACTGCAGCAGCTTTATATGTTAATATTTTCTAACTTTGCAAATAGTGTTTTATTGTTAATATATAGTATAACCCACAAAAGGATTTCGTATTCAATTCATTCCTATGTCTATATTAGCGAATCAAAATTTACCGAGTTTTCGTGCATGTAACAAATATTCGTACACAGAAAAAAAATGCTGTTGCTTCAATTGAAGTCTACGTCAAGGGCTGATTCTTATTATAAGTCAAGGGCTGATTCTTATTCTTTTAATAATCTAAATATTTGGTCCAATCATAATACAATTGAATGAATTATTTATGTTTGAATTGAAGCATCAGCAGCATTTTTTTTCAGTGTACATGTACGAAAACTCGGTAAACTTTGACTCGCTAATATAAACATAGGAATAAATTGAATACGAAATCCTTTTGTGTACTTTATTTATACCATATATTAACAATAAAAAACTATTTGCAAAGTTAAAAAATATTAGGTAACATATGAAGCTGCTGCAGTCTGACCCATCTCGCTGTGTAAATCGCACGGAGGGGTTGTTTTGCAGAGATTGCGGGTGATCTAGTTGACATATTTAATCATCAAGCGGCATTATGTTTCGGTAAAAATTAACAAAATGGCGGTAAAAAATACAAAAAAATCAAAGAAGTAGAGTGCTTTTTATTGCTATATAATGTAAATAAATAACAGTATATAGTTGACTATAGACAGTTCTGTAGAAAATTTAATGCTGTTTAAGTTAAAAAAAATACATCTCGATATCTTTATTCGTTCTCGAGTTATCCCTGCAAAACCGTTGAAAAACATGGTTTTGAGAAAATTACGTTTAAAGTTTTGATATAGTTTCTCAGGGTGAAATATTTAACTTACATCTTATCAATTAAAAACTGCGGGAAAATACTTCTGAAGAATCATGCTATCTGAAAATGCAAAAAACTGAAAATCAATTTTTTCGACATTTCAAACCTTTCTACCCTCCTTAAGCCAAAATTTAATCGGCCTTTACTGTCATCGGTGGAACAAGTAGGTCGGCTTTGTCGCTCTACGCATTCCGACGAGCATGAAAATAAAAAAAATAAAAGAAAGAAATGTGTATCGTGTAACGTCGCGTAATGAATTCGACTCAAGCGTTTGAGAGTGACGAGTTGGGGACCACATCGTGCCACTTAAAAAAAATTGCCCCGCTAAGCATCGATGATAAGAGCTTTAAGGCTGACGTTGGTGGCGATAAAACTGAATATCGCATATCTAATAGCGCTGGAAAAAAAAATTGAAATTTAGTTGAAACATTAATAAGAGTTAGGGGGACCCTTCGTAGCATGTTCGGAGAAGTCGGATATACAATAAATTTGCATGTATTCGGGCGTGATTAAATATACGCGCGAATATACGTGTAAGAGAATATTCGTTCTCGAGAAAGCAAATTTTAATGTAGAATCGTGCGGAATGGGAGGTGGATGGAAACGTGGATAACACGCGACGTACGTCGAGAGATTCGGAGTATGAGGGTACCGAGGGCTCGTTTCCCATTGATCTGTTTCTTTTTTTCAGGTTCGCCCGCTTGCGTAAATACCGGCGTAGATGCAAATAGACGATTTCTGAAATTCCATTTCGTTCTCGATTACGTGGATATTAAATGGAGCCGCGTTCCCGTGCCGTGACGGCTAATGAAACTTTGAAACGACTTGAACCAAGCGTTCACCAGCGGCGTCTTGGGTACTCGACAGGTACCCGAGTACCTGACGGGCATTCGTGTCTCTTGAAACGTAACGGACACTGCGGGCGAGTTGTTGGCGCGTTTTTTTTTTCATCTAAATTCAATTGAACTTAAAATTCCAGCGCAATTTGCCCGACTAATCTGAAGCGATGCGCTTCCGCAACTCTGATGAAATCGCCATTTCGGCTATTGATCATAATTTTTCACGATAAACAAGCAGCCATTTCGAAGATATTATCCACATACAGTACTTTACATCGAAACCCACACAGCACACGATATTATTGCGATATCAACTAGATATCCGAGGGATATCTCAATAACCGTAGGATCTCCATGGGATCGCATTATGTCCAATTGGACATATGGATCACTCTGGGATATCCTCAGGATAAAGTGTGCTGTGTGGGAATGTTTGTTTGAACGTTTTCTCGACGGTTCTAGCGACAAGTTGCAATGGATGTAAAAGTTTCTATAAATTTTTATATCACAAAATGGTTTTTTTTCCGTGATACACGTGCAATAGGGATAATTGAATAAATACACGCGGAATTGAGTCCGCGCTTATATACTATTGATAAATGGAATAAAATCACGGGGACCTCGGATATACTCACCGACACCGCTTTTGTTCGTAAAACCTTTACAATTTGCGAATTTAATCGTCACACATTTTTCACAGCGTAAATCATGAGTAACGATTGTAAAATGAAAGAGCTACTCTCTATTTCCCTTCCTATCGCGCGTGTTTCGACGCATATTACCTGTGAAAAATTCATCATACACGACGGACGAGCGTAATCGATTGGCGAATACTCGTGCATCAAAGTTCAATGAGAATCGATAATCACCTGCCGCGTAATTAGCAGCGATCACGTATTCCCGATAATCAGCCGCGTTTGAGTATCGCGTTTGTATACCATAAATTCTCTTAAATGAACGCCTCCATGGTCCATACCGTGGTCGGACGATAATGCTAACGAGCGAAATAAAGCCGAATTAAAAAAATTAAGTGGATCGAACTCATCGTTTCTCACACAGACAATGGAGCTATCGCTGTGTTCCGAAGCGTGTGTAAATTGCTCTTGGAACTTCGCTTTGAAACGCGTAGCTCGTTAGAGGAAAAAGGTCGAGACTTTTGAATAATTTCGAGAACACGGCGAAGTATTTATGACGTATCTCTTCGGAAAAGCGCACCTACTGTTATAAAGGTATTGAAATATTTTAATTTCGAATTAAAAAATGCCACGAAGGCAATGATATTATTAAATAGATCATGGAGTTAGTTAATGAGAGATTCATCACTTCCGTAATAGAGCAAAATCATGTCTTCTAGTAAATCTTTTTAGGACAATTTTTATATCCATCGGAATATCATGAATGTATATCTGAACGATTGTCTAATCATTCATAAAATAATTTACCTATCCAGACGCGTTAGAAGTGCTCACGGATAGAACTCACGTTCACGAGCTTTGTCCACGACGAGTGACACAAATGATAAGAGAGCTGTCAAACTGAAATTGCATGTAGTTATTATTTTTGAAATTTAAATGTCTGATTTATCATGTACATGCAATTTGATTCAGGTCGGAAGTAGAAACGAGACATGGAAAGAACGAGACGTTTTTTCAGCGTGACTTTTGTGTACCAAAGGTATTTTCTATTACATCGTCTTTACTGTTCGTTATTATTAAGATTATTAACTTTACGGTGTAACGATACCAAATTAAGACCGGCGTACGATAAACGGGATACGACGTTGTCCGCATCGCAGCGCGTTTATCTGCACTCATTCATAGGATACTCATAGGATCTACTGACATTAAGGATAAGACGATAATGTACGGTACATTACGGTGGATTTCGAATTAATTCTTAAAGAATTAAACGATAAACTCTTGCAACTTAATGAATTTCTCAGTATATGTCTGCAATCATGTATTATAGAAAAGAAAATGATTCGATTCAATAAAAACTTACGAAAATACTCTTGTGCAAATTATTTTCCTCTAACAAAAGTGATTTCTTGCTAGAACGACATACGTCTTTACGGTAGGCTCTCCTTTTCTTTGATCCATGACAAAAAGGGATGGTAAGACTATTCGACAATTTGCATGACAAACAAAAATGGACATTAAGTGCATACAAAAAAAAAAAAACAAGAATATAGATGTTGCTTTACAACGCTACGATGAAAAGTATAATTGCACTTTATTATAAATCGTTTCAAGGTCCCCTTAATCATTGCTGCATTGTTTCGTTTCCTAATCCTAAAACGAACGCATTTATGAATAATTATTTGTCAGACTAGCGTATCGTCATAAAAATTTGGAAAGTTCATATGTGAAAATCTAATTGTTTATATTAACTTTAATCATCCTGAGCTTTTATATTAGCAATCCCTCCTTCACAAAATTGCCCTAAACTTAAGCAATATAGTAATAACATGATCGTATGGATATATTCTTATTTATACATATATGTATATATATATCTCTTCTATATATATATTTGTTTATATATAATATAGAGAACCTTACTTTATAGGTATAACAGGCTCTTAATTCAAAGCTGCAAAGCGACTCGATAACACCTAATCCATTTTTATAATACAAATGTGCGTTATTTTCCTATAACACACGTATTATCTAAACTCTTATAAAAACGCAGTTTCTTAGTATCTATTAAGCAAAATCAATAGAGTAGCGCTTACATAGCTTTTTACAGCTCAATGATAGTTAACATCAGTTGTTCGAAGTCACTTTGCAGCTATTAATACATTACTTTATTTCCAAAGCATGATAGATCTAGTAAATTTAGATAACAAAAAATATATAGTATTTTACACCATTACATTACATTATTCATCTTAAATAAACTGTTATCTGCATACAGGATGTATGCATGTAGGTTTGTCCATGGCAACGCTAAAACAAGATCACTCTTCCCGAAGTACAGATAAACACTTCTTGAGCAATTCCGCGTGCGACTGCGAACATAACGTAAATACATTCTTGATATGCTGCAAAATTTGAATACAATTAAAAAAAATAAGAATATTACACTCACTTTAGCATGTTTTATTTCCAACTCTGTTAGTTCGATGAGATTCTTCTTAAATGCAGCTACTCGCCTAGTTTTGAAATCCAATAATTCTAAAAAATCATTACAAGCATTAGTGACAGTCTTAAATATCCTCAGAATAATCTCTATCATTTTTTAAATTATATGGTAAAAGTTATATACTCATAAAATAGAAAAAATAATATTTTATCTTCTTTTATTTAATTCTTTATTATAAAATAATATTGATTACCAAACAAATAACAAACAGATGTATCTATTTTTACCCCCCCCCCTTACCTTCTTTTCCTTTATCAGACATTTGTTCAAATTTCTCACATGCTTCAGTCTGCGCTTGCTCCGCCTTAATTATAATAAAAATATAAATATTAAAATATTAAAATGTTAAATGCACACATTTTTATCTAAAACTTTCGATGCAATTATATAACGTAATATTTACATATTCATCAGCAAAACTTATATCATTTCTACCATAAAAGTGTTATCAGATCATAAATCATCTAAATTATCTAAATAATCAAGACAATATTCATATAGTGCATGCAACCGTTATTCATGCATAATACTTCTGATAATAACTTCCGTGCTGCAGCAATTAACTTGTGCCAATCTCCTTGTTTAAAAAACGCAATGTCTCCATGTATACATTTTACATATAAACTATGTAAATGTATCTATGTATATAAAGAAGTAATAATCTCGCAAAAATATATTTTCTTTCTAGTAAAAGAATCGTAAAATTATCTTCCTAATATTATTAAACAAACTTATAAAATGTCATAAAATTCTAAAATATTTTCTTTGCCTCCTGCCCATGTAATAGTAACTAAATCTTGATTTTAACATAAATTCGTTTTGATAATCTATCCATTCAATAAAAAGGTTGGCAATAAGATTTGATACTTTTTAAGCACTACAAAAGAAAATATATGTAGGACACAAACATGACACACCTCAGCAACCTCCAGTGCCTTGAAAAGCAAGAAAAATTAAAGTTCTGGTTAGATGCTACTCATGACCATAACTGATTATAGTATCTAATAACTACAGTTTCAATTTAGCTTTCAATTTGGCCACCAAGAGATTTTTAAATAAATATTTATTATATCTTTCGTCCTACATTTCTGTAGGCTATTTCGTTGAGTTAAATTAGCTGAGGATATTATTATATTATATAAATATAAATTTATGAATTGTAAAAAACTATGCACTTACTGCATGAACATCTTTGTTTTTGGCACGAGCTTTTTCGAGAGCACGATTCGCAGACTCGTACTCATGCAAAGCTTTCAATCTTCTGAAAAGAAGTCTCTTAGCCGCAGCTGTATCTCTCATGTAATAACGAAGGGTATCTGATAATTTTAAATCTTCATCTGATGCTACCCGTCCTTCAACTTTCTGCAAAAAGAAAATATTTTTATAAATAGCCATAATTGATCTAATTTAGCTGAAACAAAAAACATTCTATATATTGAAAAAACATTTTGTAAAGAGTTCTTACTCGTAATTTCTCGAAGGTTTCCGCAATTTTAGTTAAAAATCTTTCGAGTTTTCCAGTATCTGTTGTAGCTAATTGTAAAAGATTGGTGGAAATCTTTATATATGAATCCGCTACGTCTTTATGTTTAGCTGTTTGACGATCAGCTAACCTCGTTGCTTCTTTTAAATTATGATGGTAAGTTTGAAGGAATGTCATTTCTTGATCGAAGAAGTCGTTTACATCTTTTACTGTAGCCGATAGGTAATATTCGTCGGTAGTTTTAGAAAACGACTTCACCAAACCACCAAACATTTCCATTTTATTCTTTCCTATAAGAATGAATAAAACATATATCTATCCTAATTTCTATATATTAATATAATGTACAGAATGCAAAAACGCGTTACCTCGCACACAAAGATCTTGATCATATTCTAAAAATACCCTCAGATTATGATCATTCCGAAAAACTGGATGGTGTGCCAACCTAGTCAAGAACATCTCGTGCATAGCAACAGTTTTTTTGAATGTGGCTAAGTATTCCCTGCAAAATCACAAAAATAATATAACAAAATTACTTTATTTAAATCTTATCAGTCAAAATATATAGCAAATTCACATATACAAAAAATACTTACGCTTCTAATTCTTGTTTCATCTTATTAAATTCTTCGCGTGTCATGTTTCCTTCCCCTTCGCCAAGTTTTTGTAATTTCTCGCGAGATGCATCAAAGTCTGGCCTTGGTGGACATGGTGGAATCTATTATAATAGCATCAACATTTACATTTAAAGTAAAATATGAGGTAACCATTTGAGTGTCAAAGAGCACAATCGATTTCAATTTTGTTAAAAAATGCTACCAAGTGCAATGGCGATTTCTCTATTTCATGCTAGAAAATTGTCAATTGCCTTGTCCTTGTATGATTAATCGACATTATTATTTGACGTTTCAGGATAGTTTGATTTAATGATAGTTAATTAAACCTTGACAATTGTGATGGAAACAAAGCGCATAAATAATGGATCTACTATTAGCATACGCTTATCATATAGATTCCTGCAATTGCCTCCGGCACTCAAACGGCAAAATATTCACCAGAATAATGACGTCAGAGTGACATAAAGATTCCACACATACAATGTAACCAGCGTACTCTTCATTTTCCTCAAATCGATCGTGGAGCCACACAAACTCTTCGTGCTGCCTTACAACCAGATTGTCCGGCTTTTGGAATTCAGGTAGGGTGGTTTTTGTATGTACAGTGAACTTGACTTTGTCCTTCTCGCTGAGAGCATCCGAAATGTCCACCTGCAAGGACTTATCCGAGAGGTCTATGGTGTCAGCGTGGATTGTCTGAAAGAGAAAACAGTTCCATCAACAGATTCGGTGGCGCCGAGTTGTCATAAGAATGCGACAACATAGGGAGGGGGAGGGGGGGAGACGTACAGGATAATTACGATAATGCGCGTTATCAAGTGGGAGACAGAGAAGAAGGAACGATTCTAAAGAATACGATAGAGAGGAAGAGAAACGTTATAAATACCTTCTTGGGAGGCACGCTATTTAAAATGTCGGTGGTGTCACATATTCCATCCTGCAACATTTTTCGCGTATTAGAGAGCGCGAGGCGCATTTAAAGGGGGAGCGGACTTTGTGGAAGATTTACGCCGATCGAACGCGTCAGACGAGCGGACCGCCGGCCACCGATTGATAACAGGTTCCACCTACCATCATGGCGTCGACTGGCGTCGTCCCCTTGACACACAGTGGTTAACAGCAACTCGATTAACAGGACGTCTCGCTAAATAACGTATGTACAACTGTCGCGCGGCGAGCGACGGAATAGAACAAGCCGACAGTCTCGAATAAGTCTTCGACACGCTGGATCGAAGGGCGGACAGTCTCCCCGCTCCCGTGATATTAACGAGATCGTCGAAACGAGTGCCTCTGGTAGACGTGAAGGCGAATTAGATCAACATGGCGTCTCTTCCGCTAGATTTGAATGATTTTGTCTGGTGCTGAATAACTTTATTCACCGGCAAGATACTATTAAAGACTTGACGATCTTATTCGCGTGATTGTTAAAATTTAGATAATTAAAAT
>NJRL01000080.1:218497-244992 GCA_003063815.1 Aphaenogaster rudis
AAGTCCTCTAAATGCGGATGAACTTTATCAACGGCTTGCTGGCCGAACTCAAGCTTACCACTTGTTTGTTGCGTGAAATCGGACCCTTGTGTCTGCTGTGTAAATTGTTCGCTCTGCTGTGTCAAGTCTTCCAACTGTTGCGACTCTTGACCGAATTCCTGATTTTGCTGCGTGAAATCCTCGTTGTCGATTGTTTGATGTTGCTGCACGTCGCCGTGATGAGCGTCTCGTTTATACTTTCTGTGATATCTGCTTTCCTGATATTGCTGATGGGTCTCTTCGGTGCAATCGGCGCCATGTGCCGCGTGTCCCAGGTCCAGCGACCCGGTGGCAAGTTGTCCCGAACTCGCTCTGTACGCAGAATCATGACTACTGCCACTAGTATGTGCACGGGATTCATATCCCTGGGCGGTGTGGTAACGTCTGCGATGCTCGTTGTACGCGTCCCGATCATAATGCGCTCTTTCCGTGTGACCAACACCGTGCTCGTAATCGATAGTCCGCTCGGGAGCTATACTTCCCCCGGTATAACTGGAGGATCGATGCTCCTCATAGTGTCTCGTTTCGCCATGTCCGCTGGGATAAGTGACGTGACTTGAAAGCGGGTTGTATACGCGTTGGGAGTTCTCTCTGAGTAGCTGATTCTGAACGCTGGACTGATGCGTGCCTAAGACCTCTGCACGATGGGTTTCGTGGTCCAGGTGATGTCCACTCGAATGCGCATTGTGACTTGCCTGGTAACTGCCTCTGGGAACGTAACCGGAAGGTAAGTGACCGGAAGGTAAGTGACCGGATTGAGGCACAGGATGTACTCGGGACATGTGGCTTTCGTGGCTCTGATAAGTTCTGTGGCTTTCCGTGCCATACGTATCTGCGGCCGCGGTAGGATATACGTACGGCGACTGCTGCCTCGTATCGATGAGCGTTTCTCTCTGCTGCTGATCAGTATAATGATGCGTGCTTCCGGTGGTTGGGACGCCTCGGTAGCCCAAATGTTGTCTGTAACCGTCGCTCTCGGCAGTTTGCAGATCGTGGAAACCGACTGCTTCTTGATTCAAGCCCACCGTCGAATCTATATGCGTGGTAGCGGCGGTGTGTCCGGTGCTAGAAACTTGATGAAAATTTCTTCTAAGGCTGTCGAGGTCTTGCTGCAAGTTCCTGTGCAATTCGTTGTGCAATTTGTCCAGTGTCACCGAATCAACGCTGGTTTGAGGAACGTCGGATGTGCTGTAGCTGGAGGTGAAATTTTTCTTGTAATAGCGAATCTTTTTAGGCCCGGTTACGTATTGACCTTCCTCCTCGAAGACGCGTCCACGACCTCCGTCGGTCCTGTAAGAGTCTACTCTGCTCCAATTACCGGGAACTGTTTCGACATGGTGCTGTGTGTCGATCGTTTGAGTGTTGATGCTGGGAACGTGTTGATTCACCTGCGAATATCCGCCGTATTCCCCAAAATCTTCCAGTCTCTCGTTCTTGCTGTCGATTCTCGTTGACGATGATTGTGTTTGTTGGCTGTGCACCCTATTGTATCCGGTTTCCTTCGTGACTGTCTGTCCTAACTGGCCATATGCACTTTGGGAATCAATATGCTGATTACTTGGCACATGCATCGAATCGTACCTATGTTGGCCGCTTAATTCGCCTAATTCCGCTGCGTTTATTCTGTTTACGTTACCCGTGCCGTAGGACGCGGTAAAATTCTTCTTGTAATACCGCATTCTTTTCGACCCTTCCACGTATTGCCCTCGTTCTTCGTGAACTTTGCCATGCCCATTGTCTGTGTTGTACTGATTACGTTCGGTCCAATTTCCTGGTCTGGTGTAATCATGATCGTTTAGGTTCGTTCTTCCTTGAACTAAATTCGCATGATCTTGATAACCGCCCGACGTTTGAATGCTTGTTTGGGCGAAGTTGCAGAGTTCTATGCAGCCACTTGGTGCTGATAATGCTTGGGCAATTAACGCGGATAAAACGATTATCCGTCCTATCGCCATTATTCCCATCCGATCTCTATGAAATAAAAATAAGTACTTAAATGTCTAAAAAATATTTTTTTTGTATCTTTCGTTAAATTCAAAATACAACACACGCTTCTGGAATTAAACAAGACGAAAGCTATATCTTTCTAATTTAACAATTTTTTCAAATATTTTTTAAATTCAATATTTTTTATATATTACACAAATAGTATTCTTCACAAATCAATTTTTAGAAGCACCGATGAGTAATATGAAACATTATTTATTTTTTAATTGCGAATAGATAGAGAATTGGGATTTTACAAAATTATAGGAAATAACTAAAGGGAATAATGTACATGACGCGCGGAAAAAGACCACTATTTCGTGCGGGAATTTTAAAATTATATATTTTTATGTTTTGACATCCTGGCAGAAAATATTTTCTATTTTCTGTGTTAACGCAAATTTATTTCTTTGCTTTAGAAACACCAACTCAGATTTGCTGTTTCGCGAAAATTATGCATGATGTAATTTATATAAACAGGTTCATCAAAGTCAGCTTTCGCGATAAACGATAAAGAGGAGATAACACATGAGATGTACAAATCAAATTTATAATAGTCGATTTTTCTCGATTAAAACTTTTATTTTAATATTATAGATGAAATAATATAACTTTCTATCTATATTTCTTTAAAAATACAAGATCACGAAAGTTTTAATCCACTTAGTTTAGTTCTCTGGCGAATGTATGAAAAATTATACCGAACGTATTTTGTTAAATAAAATAAGAAGATATGTCAAGTGATGCAGTGGTCTGCGTTAAATTAAAAAGCACTTTCGTGCACAAGCAATAGTGAGAAGAAGACAACTCTATATATTTTGTGTTTATTGGTTGATTATCTTCTATTTCGAAATTAATACCTGCAGCATATTTAAAATCTCGCATTCACTGACAAGACACACACACACACACACACACACACACAACGTTTATTTATACACTTAATTCACACCATTAGAAAAACAATATATTTTATTACCTTATAATGGAAGATCGAGAAACACTTATAATTCAGTTGTTAATGCAGAGATGTTCTCACTGACACTGTAGGCTCATATATAGCAGAAGAAGATTACCGCAAATCCATTTATGTTCTCTCCCCCTTCTTACTGATATTCTCAAAGCATTCTTTTTCGCTCTTACACATATTAACGATCTTTCCTTCTTATCCATCACAGTCCAGACTCGTTCTTATCGTACACAATTCTCAGCAATATAAGATTGGATTCTACCGTTGACGTAAGTGTCAGAAACATATATTCTTATATTAATTTGTTTTCGATGCATTCTTGTTAAACCCTTGATGTAGAATCAAAGTTCACAATCCAGTTTGGATCATATTAGCTGTTTGAAACTCTTCCAAGTTAAACAGTTTCCTTTTGCAATGTATATTTTTTGTTATAGAAAAAAACATTCTTTATGTAAGAATAAACAGTACGAAATTATATATATATATATTCCTATAAACTTTATAATGTTACATTAAATTTAATCATAGAAAGATCCTGCAGAAAATACATCTTTCGTAAAAAAGACAAATCTATTTTTTTAACACATGTTATTAGAATAGAAAATAATGGATTAAGGTCATTATTACTTTACTTATAATTACAAATTGACTTGTTTAAATATAACACTTGAAAATAGATATCTCATCAATCTTTATCCTATTAATTTCATATCCTGTTTGATTAAAGTTGCACTGCAATATCTTCTTAATAGATAAATACATAAATGCATTCTCTGCTTACATATGTACATATAC
This sequence comes from Aphaenogaster rudis, assembly GCA_003063815.1. Taxonomy (NCBI): domain Eukaryota; kingdom Metazoa; phylum Arthropoda; class Insecta; order Hymenoptera; family Formicidae; genus Aphaenogaster; species Aphaenogaster rudis. Next base: position 222,288 of record NJRL01000080.1, read on the forward strand.
ATATGGCAACGAACATAACTCAATGACTTCCAGGTAATCGCAAAGTGGTTTTCCATATTTGATCTGATGTGTCATTGGTTAAGTCATTCTGAATTTGTAACGACGATCAGACTCACTTTCATTCAGTGATGCTAGGAGCCATTTCAAGGTCGTTGTTACGTAAAGGCCGTGACTCTTCCAATAACATTTGTATTCTCGCGCTTGTACTTCTCCGGAATGTAACGGTGGTGGACTCTTTATAAATAAAGAAGTCCAGAATACAGGATACAATGAACAAAAGAACAGTGGCCCACTTTGTTACAGAAATTACTGACCTTCCTAGAATATGAACTCTGACCTTTTTTTATCATGCTAAGAGTGAATAATATTTCCACGATGTGGACCACTTCGTGACCTCAATATATGGGTATCATTGAAGCTGCTGGGATTCCCCGTTGAAAAGTTAGCATAAATACAAGAAACACTTAAATATATTCGTACATATTATCATTAAAATTTATGTTAAATGAAAGCTAGTTTCTTTTTATGAAATATGATCTAGCCAATAAAGATTGTTGTCATATCTCTTATTCCTTTTCTCTTTATCTCTCTCGCTTGGAGGTACAACGATTTATTATATCGAAAACTTGTTTAAAAAATATTTATAATGAAAATAGTTGTATTAAGATTTTTATGAGAATATAAATTATATGTAAAATTGATCTACTTCATTTTGATAATACATTTTACGCAATTTTTGTGTATTAAAAGCTTTCCACTCAGACTATTTTCAGTCTCAGAACATTATCAATGCTTTAGAGCAAAATAGATGAAAGAATATTTATTTATATTATTCGTCGAGTTGTAAGGTGAAAAGAAATGGTGCAAACTGGAGTGGTTATCTGCAAAATTTTGTGGCGCCAGTAAAATGTTTCTTTAAATTCCAAACTTCTATAAAATCGCATGCATTGGAGCCGTGACGACCTGTGATACTCTGACCTCTCGATAGGCATTGACCTACAGATACGTTGGCAAGGTTTTTAATTTCTCGGAAATATAAAATGTATCAGTACTTCACAAACAGTGTATAATCCCAAATAATTGTAAGAAATACATATCTAGGGGAAATTTCTAGTAGATGAAAACACATGTATGACGTAGTTAATAACAAAATAATGGCAGCAAATTACAAAATAATAGAATGAAAATCAAACAAAAATATCGCGTTAAATGTTACCAAATAATTATATCTTTCCAGAATCTTTTTGATGTAAATATATTTTTTCTTATTGTAAGTATTTTGTTTCTCAAGTATCTGCATATTATATGACTATTATAGTATATATTTTTTAAATCATCTGAAGATGTATTCTTGTATATAAAACTAACGTACATATATAATCGTTATTATATATTTAGAAAATATACATAATGTTAATAGTCTCAAAGTTACAATCGAGAGATATTGTTTTAAAAAATTATATATGCTCTCTTGAAGCTTGCAACGTTACGCAAAGAGATCAAGGATAAAATGACAGTTTATATGGCGTCAGATTCAATATATGTATAATATGACGTATTATGTGCTCTCAATTCGTCATACATATCGTTTAAAATATTTCTTCGAATATCGGAGATAATTTAATGAAAGCACAGTGTTTCAGTAATACCACGTTCCATATAAAATATTTCTGCGTGTTGCAATAGAGATTACACATGTGTATTGCACAGTAGAAATTCACGGAAACTATTGACTTGATAATCAACAAGTTGACACATAATCATAATTGTGTATTTCAGAAACTTGATACCACGATACGGCTGTTCAATAGATCGGACTATTATACAGTACATGGAAGTGATGCTCTCTTTGCCGCACAGGAAGTATTTAAAACAACGTCCGTTTGTAAAATGATTGGAGCTGGTAAATATCATTTAAAAGTTGAAAAATTTTTTAAAACTTATATGAAAGGATCATATCTTAAATTTCTTGAAAAAATGTTTTAGCAATTAAATGTAAATGTTCATTGAAGAAAAAATTCTCGTTTCTAAAATATTCCAGTTTTGATGTATCTCTTTATATTTTCTATTCATGCATATTAGTTTTAGTTATGTATAAATGCTTAAAAAAGTAGAATTATTGATATCTCTTAACGCCATTTATCGTATTTATTCCTTATAACATTTTGCTTGGATGAGTTATCTAATACCCGTATTCATAGTCCTTCCTCAAGAAATAAGGATTCCTTGTTTAGCCGGTTTAGCCAATAAGGAAACCCGGTTTAGCTAAACAAGGAATCCTTATTCCTTGAGGAAGGACTATGAATACGGGTATAAGTTTTAAGTTAAAACATTAATAATAAAACCAATGTCTTTTTTGCAGAGCCGCATAAAACGGAAGGAGTTATTCTCAATAAAAGCCATTTTGAGACGTTTGTGCGCGATTTGTTATTAGTAAAGCAATATAGAGTTGAAGTTTACGTCAATCAAGGCTCCTCTAAAAATCAGAACTGGATCTTGGAGTACAAAGGTTCGCCCGGCAATCTCTCTCATTTCGAAGATATCTTGTTCGGCAATAATGACATAGCTGTGGGGGTATCCGTAATAGCTGTGAAACTGGGTACAGAAGGAAAGTCCAGAGTAAGTTCATTATACATGATTAAAGATATATTTCTGCTAAAGTATTATGCAACGGTGATATTCTGACATAATTTATATATCTTACAGAATCAATTTTATAAAATTGATTCCTAAAAATCATAATTATAATTATGATTTTTTTCTAACATACAAATATTATAATTGTATATATATTATATAGTTATATATTTAAGAAATTATATAGTTTATACAGTAAAATGTAACAATTTTTATTTATACAAAATTATTGTATGTGTTGTATGCGCGTACACATGCATACACATATCTAAATTATTAACATTTTGCAGGTCGTCGGCTTAAGTTGTGTAGACGTTGTTTCTACTTTAATTTCAGTCGCTGAATTTCAAGATAATGAATCATTTTCGAATCTAGAATCGCTCATTGTAACTCTCGCTCCAAAAGAATGTTTACTAATTCAGGGAGAAGGAAGTTATGAATTCCAAACGCTTAAGCAAGTATGTACAACGTCAAAAATATAAAATATCACGTTCTTAAAATATGATTACGATTATTATACACTTTACTAAAATATTTTTATACTTAATACATTATAATGTATTTATTTTTTCAGCTAATGGAAAGAAGTAACGTGATGGTAACTTTAAGGAAAAAAAACGAATTTGCCAGTGACTCGATCATAGATGACCTAAACACGTTAATAAAATTTAAAAAAGGACAGAAACAGAATGCACAATCATTGCCTGAAATTAATTTGAACTTAGCTATGTCTGCAACATCAGCTCTCATTAAATATCTAGATGTAAATATTTTTATAGTTTTATTTACAAGAATATATAGGATGTCGCATCTTTCTTGTATATTCATCAAATCTTGATGATATATTTGTTAATGAATTCAACAATTTTTTTTATAATGAAAACAAAAATTAACAAAAAGCCTAGCATAAGAAATTATTTGACAATTAAGAATATTGCATATATGTAAGAGCATATTTTTCAATTATTTTAATATTAAAAAAATTATAATAAATAACAGTAGCATTAAATATCTATTTAAAAAATTGTTAAATCAGTTTATTATTAAAATTTGTGATAAAGATGACACCCTATATGTTTCTTATTGCTATGTGTTTCTTATGCAGTAATTTTTTGTCAGTTGACCTCAGACGAAGGCCATATGAATCAATTTAGAATGAATCAAATCGAGCAATCGCGGTACATAAGATTGGATGCTGCGGCAATAAAAGCTCTTAACATCGAACCACATACTGATACAATTTCCAACTTACATGGAAATCCAGTCGCCAGCGTTTTAACATTGTTAGATAAATGTAGAACCGCACAAGGGCACCGACTGATTGCGCAATGGGTTCGACAGCCTCTTAGAGATTTGCCTCTAATTAAGGAACGACATGACATCGTGGAGCTATTAGTGAAAAATAACGAATTAAGATCTGTCCTTAGCGATGACTATTTAAAACGTATACCAGATTTGCAACAGCTCGCGAAGAAACTGGCCAGAAAGAAGTCGGCATTGCAAGATTGTTACAAGTAAGTTATTGTTATTATGAAGAAAGTAACGGCTATCATAGTATGCTTTTAATATATATTGATGTTTATTATATGTATATTTTTTAGAATCTACTTGTGTGTATCATATCTGCCAAAATTGTTGGAACAGCTTTCACCAGAAGAAAATGTGACAGCTTTAAAAACAATGATAATAGATCTACTGAAGGAACTTATAGAGGATATGGATAAATTTCAACAACTGGTAGAGCAGACAATCGATTTAGATGCTGCTGAGAAGGGTGATTTTATGGTCAATCCAGGATTTGCAGATGATTTTAAAAGTAACAATCCTGAACTTTGACTCATTATAATGTTTCTTTAAATATATATAAATATATATACACTACCGGTCAAAAGTATTTTATCACCAAAAAAATTTTACCACCAACGAGCTATTGCTCGTATTGAATATCCTTCCTGACGTAATGCCACTATCACAGCACGTTCTTCATTAGTAATTTCACGTTTCTTTGTCATATTTTTAACTATAATACGCACTAAAGAGAATTAGCTTGACATGTGGTATGTCTCGAAAACCGTGGGTTACTAACGAATATCGAGTATCAAATAATGATGCAGAAGTCTAAAATAGTTGGTATGCTGTTTACATACATACTTCGTGTGCAAAACTGGTCACTAACGCCGTCAACAAATAGTGAACGATTTAAATATTTCACGTTTCTGTGATTAGTCTCTACATATTCAATATTTAAGTGCTTTTACCAGTAAAATCGAACATTACTACAATGTCTCTGTTATATAAAATAAAATACAAATAAAGGGAACTAATGTTTATGTAGATTTTAACATAAGATTACGTAGTATATAGGTGGTAAAATACTTTTGACCGGTAGTGTATATACACATACACATTTAATAATTTAATATTAAGTATATATTATATTATAAATATATATATTTAATACATTTTTATATTAAGATATATTTAATATCTTTTAGAAACTATATATATATATATATACAGTTTCTATATATATATATATATATATATATACACAGTTTCTAAAAGATATTAAATTACACACAGATATCGAATATCTAGATTTTAAATCTTAAGTAAGAAAAGATCTAATTTTGTCAAGAAAATGTGCATGACTTTGGCACATTTTGTATATTATATATTTTTCTATTTACTTTTTATTATTTTAAATAAATATGTAATAAATAATTATACATACAGACAATTTTGTAATATTACAGCATTAAAAGACGCAATGGATGAAACAGAGGAAATCATACAACAGCAACTCAATAAGGCAGCGAATGATCTTTGCTTAGAAGCAGGGAAAGTGATAAAGTTAGAATCTAATCAACAATTTGGCTATTATTTTCGTATCACGTTAAAGGAAGAGAAAATACTTAGAAACAAAAAGCATTATACTATTTTGGATTCTAATAAAGCTGGCGTAAGATTTCGAAACAATAAATTAGACGAATTGAATGACGATTTTATAGCTGCCAGGAATAGATATTTGGAGAGGCAGAAAGATGTTATTACGGAAATTATAGGAATTGCAGGTTTGTGTCAACTCTTATTTAAAAATTAAAATTTAGAATTACTCCGATATTAAAATGTAACATTAATATAACTATTATAATTTTTATGCGTTATAGCTGGCTATAGCGAAACAATACGTACTATCGGTGGCGTGCTGGCATGTCTTGACGTTCTCACTGCATTTGCTTCTGCAGCAGTAAGTGCTAACAAGGTATACGTGCGTCCCAAAATGGTCCCAAGCGAAGAAGGTGAATTGAATCTCATTCAAGTCAGACATCCATGTTTGGAAATGCAACAAGAAGTCGACTATATTGCTAATGATATCAATTTTAAGAGAGGTATGAATATAAGATCTAAGTCCATGAAAATAATATAGTTAGAATAATAGAACTAGAATTGCAATATTCTGAATTATATTTAATATTAACAATTTTTCAAAATTCCTACTCAATTTATTCCTTATAGATCAGTGTCATTTTTGCATTATTACGGGTCCGAATATGGGAGGTAAAAGTACTTATATTAGATCCGTTGGTGTAACTGCATTAATGGCTCATATTGGTAGTTTTGTTCCTTGTGATAAAGCAACTATATCGTTACTGGATTGTATATTGGCACGAATAGGGGCTGATGATTCCCAGCTGAAAGGATTGTCGACTTTTATGATGGAGATGATAGAAACTGCTGCTATTTTGAAGGTAATTTATATCATTGATCATTAAGTAATAAAAATACAATATATGGTTTTTAATATGAAATTTTATTTATAGACAGCGACATGTAATTCTCTTGTAATTATCGATGAATTGGGTAGAGGTACATCTACCTATGAAGGCTGTGGTATAGCGTGGTCAATAGCAGAGTAAGTATATGATAATTTATTTATACTATGTAAAAAAGTATTAAAAACATTTTATTATATTTTATCAAAAATCTATTTTTCTCCAATCGCCAGTGAATAATTAACATTAAATAAATTATAAAACGACACAACTGGCAAGTAATATATTCAATTTATTACTACGTTTCGACCATACGGATTGTGGTCCTTTTCAAGTGTTAAAAATTACATCAATAATTAATACTTCGATATATACATTTCAACCTGGTGCAGCATCGGGCGGTAGAGCACGTGTTTCAAAGCACGTCCATACAGCGTTACATTTAGCACTCGAATGATTTCTCGAATTTAGCACTCGAATTTCGAGTGCTAAATGTAACGCTGTATGACGTGCTTTGAAACACGTACTCTACCGCCCGATGCTGCACCAGGTTGAAATGTATATATCGAAGTATTAATTATTGATGTAATTTTTAACACTTGAAAAAAACCACAATCCGTATGGTCGAAACGTAGTAATAAATTGAATATATTACTTGCCAGTTGTGTCGTTTCATAATTTATTTAATTATATTTTATATTCTTTTAGGCATTTGGCAAGAGATATTAAATCGTATTGTCTATTTGCCACGCACTTTCACGAAATCACTAAATTAGCCGAAGAAATACCTACTGTAAAAAATCAACATGTTACCGCTCTTGTCGAAGACAATAAACTGACATTACTTTATAAAGTAAAGCCAGGGATATGTGATCAAAGTTTTGGTCTTCATGTTGCTAAAATGGCGAATTTTCCGCCAGATGTAATAGAGGTATGTATTTGATTGACGGACACATATTAAATGTTATAAAACTTTCTATTTGATATATTGAGCGACCTTTTGTTTAGTTTGCCAAAAGAAAGCAAGCAGAACTTGAAGACTATCAAGGTGTAGCGTTTGAAGGGTCAGATAATCCTGAGAAGAAACAGAAGATTATTCAGGTATTTTTATTGTTATTAATTGATATCTCTAATAATAATTAAATATAATAGATATAATGTCATTATATACAATAATTTAGAATAATTTTAAAAACAAAGCTCTTTCTTTTTATCAAAATATATTTTCTATTTATATTCCTATTAATATATTGAATATATAAAGCACATGGTTAGCAATATGTTAATATAAAATTATGCCAAACACAAGCTAGAGAACGTGCAAACACTTTTCTATAAATATAAGATGATTAAGTTTTTAATATTGTTGTAGGAGGGTGAAATCCTTATCTCGCAATTTCTCACGAAGTGTAAAGCTTTGGATCAGTCTTTACCAGATGCCGACCTAGAAAGTCAGGTGTCATCATTGAAAGAAGACATTCTCTCACACAAGAATCCTTACGTCGAAGCGTTACTCGCCACTTCTTAAATCGAGAATTATATTATGTTGTGGATACATAAAAGCAGTATTATTTTTATAAATATTTTTATAAGTTAACTGAAACGAAGAGAAAAAGATGTAGATATTTTTCATTAAATGGATTTTGTGTAAGTGTGTATTATATTCATATTCAACTTTTGTCTTTATTATTCCTGTTATTTGTTAATGATTACTGATTAATAAGTAATCATTACATAAGGTTTGTTTTCTGTTCCTGAACTGACTGCACCAGTTCAGAGTTTATCTTTCTTCTTCCAATGTAGAGTAAAAAAGATAAACTCTAAACTAGTGCAGCCAGTTCAGGAACAGAAGACAAACCTATAGTAATGATTAGTTATTACACTGTAATATGATTACATTTTGCACAACTTTAGGCGATTTTTGGCGTGACTCTGGTATAAGCAACCAAAGTGTACCAAACTGCACCAGCACCAATAGCAACCACCGATAGCAACTTTGGTATATGTACCAAACGATCGCCAAAAATCGCCTTTTATCGACTAATTTTTGAACCAAATTAAATCCATGTCAAAGAAACGTTACATCTTAATTAAATACACGTCGAAAAATCTCATCTGCGATTTTTCGAAGAGTGAGGAAGTTTCGCAGTCGCGAGATTGCATTTCCACGATGATACCGTCTGCGGATAACATATTGATTCGCGTTATTCGCCATCGTAACCTTGAACTTGACTAGCGTATTCGCTGGTCCTGGGGAGTGTCTGAAGGCCTGTCAAGTGACTGTTGATCGTACACTTTTCTATCGTTTTTATCAATAATAATTATGGATCCCGCGGTCTTCCCGGAGGAGATTTGGATTAAGATTTTATTATACTGTGACGTACCTGACATTATCGCGTTCGGCAGCACCTGCAAATACCTGAGGAAAACGTCGGATACGGATTACTTGTGGTGAGTGCGTTAGGTTAGGTTTACGTCAAACTAATGTCAAATCGAGCCTGCCGCGAAGGATGAACGGGCCCGCGAGCGATGTATGTCCGAAACGCGCGTTTTTGCATGTGCGAATTGACGGATACCGATCCCGTTCGCTGTTTTCCCATGGGATCCGCGGCTCGAAACTTTTTCGTGATCAGGGCGACCCAACCCTTCTCTTCCAGTAAGGGAATCTGGTATCAGACGTACAATAAGAAAGTATAGTCGTTAGTGCTCGAAACCTCGAGCGAGACGTTGCTCTGTCTTAAGATAATACGTTTTGCATTTTTTTAGGAAGATGAAATGGCTGCAGCTGATTTCAAAGGTGCACTTCAGATTCCCGGACATAAAATGCTTGCAATTGCTCAGCGTCAGCTTCAAAGCCATGTGCTACAGATTGCACATGGTGATAACGTTGGGGGAGAACGTACCTTTCCCAAAGTGCTACCACTGCAGTGGTTACACATGTCAGAGAAATTGCGTCGAGGGCTCCAGCGCCAAGGTGGTAATCGAGATCGGCAATAAGTACACCTGGGTCATTACCCCGTACTTCGGACTGAGGAGACACTTCTCCATGTTCGGCATTCCCAAATACAACAATAAAACTCATGTGGAGCAGGCGCAGACTCAGAATGTTCCGAGCAGCAGCACGCGCTCAAAGTCAGACACAAAATCATTGGCGAAGAGATTGAAGCTATTGAAGCTGCCGGAATTGGCAACCACCAAGATCCCGCGACCGAGCGGGCCGTTCTGCGTTTTCTGCAATCCCGTGAAGTTGTACAGGGAGAAGCGAAGATTAACAACGCATCAAAATGATCCGATGTGCTATACCAGGCCAAATCCGATATATCAGAAGCTTATAAATGGTTATTGCACCGATACAGTGGAAGTACTTGGTATTCCAAATGTGGATGTTGTGAGCCCGGCTGAGGCTTTGCTATGCGAGGGCACGTTCCCAGTTCTCAAAACCTTTATCGATCATCTGTTTCACCAGATGAGTTTGACCGCAACGCTCAGAAAGCCGAATACTGTACTCATGTTTTGCGAACCGTTGGCAATGCATCCCACCTTGAGAAAACAGTTATTACATTATTTATTCCAGGAAGTTAAAGTAGCGAGGTAATGACAATTTATTATTTTACATACACATCCTATTATTTAAATAGATTTATTTCATATGTATATTATACACAATTGTTATAAATTTTTATGAATTTTAATTCTTTTAAATTAATTGTTACAATTTATCAACATTCGAGAATTATAGTAGAACTCTGTAAAATTAGAATATTGTAGCTGTAGAAATATACAGTTGGAATTATTGCAGAGTATGCCTGGTACCGAAGCCTCTAGCAGCATGTGCCATGCTGGATGTGGAAACTTGTGTAGTAGTCGATAGCGGTGCTCTGAGCACAACGGTAGCTGTCGTAATTGGAGGACGGGTTATGCCACAGCGCTGGAGACTGGTGCCTGTGGGTGGTTGGCACGTTGCCTATCACTTGAAACAAGCTATGTACTGGCAACCGAAAGAATATCATCAAATTCCTATATCCTATCTAGACATTTTGGCTGTTAAAGAAAGATGCAGGCTGAGTTACAATATTAAGAATGAAGAGAAACGTCTAGGACAGAAGGCAAGAGAACACATTAATCTTCGAGTTGATAGCTATGCGGACTATAAACAATTTTGGGTATGTATATATACAGTATACAGCTGCAAATAAATTTGCTAACAATTTGCATACCTAGATTTACAGAGAATTATACAAAAATATTATTGTTTTTAGAGAGTATCATTAGGACCAGAGTTGTACATAGCCCCTGAAATGATGTATATCAGTTTGCGTTTGCCCGAAGTTATAAAGGATGTAACATCAGGATTACCAGAAGATATAATGCATGATTGTCTTTCGCATATTCTACTTACTGGTGGGAATACAGATCTTTCGGGTTTCGAACTGAGGCTTACCAAGGATCTACGTGAGCTGTTGCCGGAGTATAGCAAGATTTTGGAAGTGAAAAGTTGTCCTGGTACACATAGTTGGAACGTAGCAATGGGATCTACATATGTGCCTTTAGCTGTACATCCTGGTAAGCATTGATAACTTTATATATATATATATATACATATATACACATCTATGTACTAACGTAATAAAATATAGAGCAATGAATCACGTAATAATTAAAATAGCATAAAAATATGAAAATAGGAAACAGAAATTAATATGTTAAAATACATTAAAAGACGCATATAAACACAGTAAAATAGAGAAATAACATTTGAAAATATAAATAAATTAGAGTATTAAGAAGTTTCATATTTTTTAAATTTGTTTTAGATAAAACTCCGCCGGAATATATTGAAGGTAATCCATTTTGGCTGTCACGAGAAGAATATGTACTGTTTGGATGTGAATCTCTGGAACACAGTAACGAAGATATAATAGGTGACGCCTTATAATGTGAATGCCTCACTTATTATATAATCGTAAGATGTGCGCATATATAATGCATGATGACAGGAAAGTAAATGTTATCATCTTTAAGTATATTTTCTCTTATATTGTCTATAAATTGAAAAAGTAATTTAGATAATTGAAGGGGCCTGAAACACATTCCAAAATATAACTCATGTTCACACTGTTTAAGGGCACCTAAATGTGTTTTTCTCAAATTTTGCTATTTAAAATTTATTTACTAGCACATAGTATGTATAAGATATATGCTAGATGTTCCATTTTGATATATACATAGTAGAATTTCCAAAATTAGACAGAACATGAAAGTTTCTATTTTGTACTATTAATTTTATGTTGAATATTATCGAGCCAGCTCTTTTCTTAATGGCTTAGAAATAGAGGTTTTATATTTACTTTGGATTAAAAAGAATATATATACTTTTTAATATATATATATATCGATAAATTTAATATATATATCTTGATAATACTATAAAATGTATAAAATAAGTTAAACTCGATGACCTGTGTTTGCTCGTGTCTTTTATATAGAAATGTTTTACTTCATAAATCGAAAGGGACATCTTGTATATATGTTCTAAAACTGCCCCCTATATTAACTTTGAAACTTATGGCATTTAAATTTCCACATACTAAAAAGAATTCATTATCTATTAGTATTTTAGGATATCATGGAGCTTTGTATAAAGCTAATTAATACGCCAGTTGAAATGTACTTTAGTACATTCGTTACTAATTCTATCAGGACTATCATCCAGCACCTGATATCATTCAGTGCAATGTTAATATGTTGATGGCATAAATGTTTTAAAGTTGCAGTATAAGATTTTAGTGCCATCTGAGCATATTTAAATTACAAAGCTGTTTACTTTTATGTACATAGCACATGCAATGAATTGTTTTGTAAATATAGGGTAAACAGAGCTGCTTAAATTGAAAATGTACAGATCACTATGTAAAAGATAAACGTCAAGCAAGTATTATATAATGCTAGATATAGTATTTCCAGAAATTGTTCACTATTTCGTACATTTATATCACAGAAATCTTGCCAAAAGAAGTATGTGTATGTTAAAAAGAGAAAATATAGCAACATTTCTAGTCACTTTAGATATTGATAGCTTTTAAATATAGGTTCAGTGAAGCGAGAGATTTCTCTTCCAAGATGAAGTACATAATCGCACTAGCGATGTATAATAAATAATAAAAAGAACAATGAATCTTTAGATTATATGTTCATGAAATGTATGGATACTGTTATATTTTTTTGTTAATGATATAGATAATTTTATGAATAAGTTAAGATATAATTATTGGTATGATTACTCATAAGATATTTCATTAAGAGACTGTAATGAATTTGATAGCGTAATTAGAGCACATATTGAGATGAGTTAAATTATTATTTAGATAAGAATATGTAATGTGTAGCTAGTATGAAGCAACTAATTAAAAAAATAGTATTGTAAATGCTATGTTATAACTGATGTTTGTATTAAAAAAATATCTATCTAAATTATTATTGTGTTAGCTACTAGAACTCTATCAGAGAAGACTTACTTATAGGTGTTCACATGGCTTCAATTCTGTAAAATGCTAAAATGTAAGTATAAGACATTAAATATGTTACACAACACAAAGAGAAGAGAAAGAGTAGTTTATAATGCGTAATACATACACATGCTCCCGTTTTGACTTCACTTCAAACGTGAAAAGTTTTGCATCTTTAATATATTTCGAACTCGTAATAGATATATATAATGCAATACAATCCTTGAAGTTAAATAAGAAAAATATATATATTTACTTGACTCATGTAAAATATTTCTTTGCATATAGTACCTCAATGTTGGTCATTTTGCTCTTAGAGATTTTTTTATAGTGTGATAGACAGTAAGATCGTTTAAATGTTTAAAACGCACGTGCATTCAATGATAGCATGAGTCTAAGATATAAAAAAATATTGTCACATTTGTCATGACAATTTACACCTTTGCAACGAACGGGGAACTTTAGCGTTTACCGTACTCCGAAAAATGCAGCACTGCAAAAACTTTCCATTATGTTAAAATATAAAAATTGCGTATACATATATAAAAATCGCTGTTGCTTGTGGTTCTGTTATTTATAAGAGATGTACAACGTGTAAATAAATCTTTTTCAGATACTTCTGCGTTATGTATTTAATTATACAGTAAATAAAAAAACAAATATAAAATACAAAAAATGAATTTTTAGAATATAATAAAGAAGTAAAATTATATGAAGAGAGAAAAAATAGTTTAGTTCGTTTTTTATAAAGTTTAACAAATTCTATTGACATTGTTATATATAAAATACAGTCGTGTGATTTCTTAGAAAAATTTACATAATTACTTTTCTCTTTACGTTCAGACGAGGGATACTTATTATCTAATATACACAAAAGAAAAAATTTTCGGTACTTTCATGCGACTATATTAACTGTTTTATTAACAAGGTTGCAAGCTTTTCATAATTTCATCGTATTTATAAAACCATCTATCAACTTTTATTCGTTATACCACAGCTGATGAGTATAAAACGTCATAAAGAAAGATATTTATGTAATTTCATTTTTTACTACTTACAGACTGTGAAAATTTACCTATAATATTATACATTGTGTATATATTAACATTAAATATAAGGATATACTTCTATATAACATTTTTGAATTAAATATAAATTATACATTTATTGATCTTTGTATTCTCCCAGATTGTATTATGAAAGTTAGAAAATTATTTCACATATTTATGAAATTTACAGAGTATAAAGTATTTCAGATAAAAGAAAATATATATTAAAAATAGCATACCAGCTTATAAAAAATCTCACCTCGCGTGTATTCTAAAAAATCTAAAATATATATTATTATATATATTATACATACAAGTATATATATATATATATATTCTATACTTTGGTTATGTTTAAATTGTTTATATAATACATAAAGAGCAAGCGAGATTTTACAATACCACACTAACATCAACAATGCATATGCTATGTATATTACAAGTGTACTCGATATTCTCAACTCTGATAATAACAATTCATCAAATTGTAAAGAAGTGGTAAAAAATGTGTTTCTGTTTGTTTTGTACATATACAATTTCATGTTTCATCTTCTAGTACCAGTTTTACCATTTCCTATCTCACATAAGATAATGCTTTATATTATAAATAACAAATCGCATACTGTCATGTAGAAATAAATTTTTATTATCTCACAGAAAAAAAATTCAACAAAGCTACACAGCCGTCGTATTTTATTGGACAATATTACTGATTTGTTAGACGAAATAAATCCCGATTGTGAAATGTTTGTGTTTCATGGATTAAAAATGTTTCATTGTTGCATCTTATTTTTGAAACAGTTAAAAACAATCCTAATTCAATGCTTATATATGTTGCAATATTATATTATTATATCAGATGACCAACAAAATTCATAATATTTACAGAGTTGGCATAGTTGGTAAGAATCCGGCGAATGTTGAAATTTAATGTGCCTATAAGGCAATATTAGATAATTAATTAAAGATAATTATTTTGGCAAATTACTTGTAAATTCGAGAATTGTAATTCAAGAATGCTTCTTATGTATGTCGCTAAACAACCCATATGTAAATGTGTCTATAGGCAATGATATAATTTATACATTACTTCAAACTTTATTAAAATTGGTTAAGCAATATGCGCAATACTAAATTTGTCGATTTTTCGTACTCTTGCAGCAACACACGCATGATATTTGTCAGAACAAGTAGAGGAGGGAAAAGATTACTCCAATTACTATCATTTTAAGATGCTTAACTTTAAGATAAAAACTTGGCACAATTTCAAACAATAGGCAAAATACGCGCATATTCAGACGGGATGAAATGTGTGTCTGTACATTTATGTGACGTTTTTCTCAATTTATAATCCGTAGAAGATCCATGTCTTTTAAGATGCTTATATTTCGAGAAAATAAGTCTGTTAATTCTCTCTCTATAATTACCATCTAAGAACTAACCACTCTAATTATATGAATTTTATTAGCCACCTGATGTTTATACAAGCTATATACAAATGTCTAGCCCAGATGTAACCATAATTCTCAATAAAATTGTTAGTCTTTTCCTTAAAATAAGAATGCAGTAGGAAGTTATTTGTCACATCAGTAAAAAAGATTGTGTATACAATATGCAGCAATCTATATTAATGTAATAAACTGTAACTTTATAGCCCGAATAACATGTAATACATAAGCAAGTATAAGTGTATATTACAATATGCTTGTATACGCGCATTGATTGATTAAATTATATATGTAATATATTTTCCCGAAATAACTATTCCACCTGCATTCTTAAATCTTCTTTGCTATTCTAAAAATAAATCAAAACAGTAACCTAACAACACGAGCTTTTCGCCGGTTCTGCCTCGACTAGATTAAAATCTAACCCACCAGGCCTAGCAAATCCAGTTTTGATGCCATCCCAACCATCCTCTACCTTGTATTCACCGGTTTGTATCCTGTTATAAACTTCCTGTGTAACCGTTCGAAATGCTTCTTCAACATTTACACCAGTCTTTGCACTGGTCTCAATATGATGTACACCATGTTCGTCGGCAAATGCTCTGGCTTCTTCCTTCGAGACCTCCCGTCTACCACCATTAGTCACTAGATCCAACTTACAGCCTACCAGAGCAAATACTGGGCGGTGAGGCTCGATATGTCTGCGAGCCTCCATCATCCATTGGGGAATATGCTCAAAACTTGCTCTATTACAAACATCATACACAAGGAGTGCTCCTACAGAGTTTCTGTAGTAAGATTTTGTAATTGACCTGTAAACAAAAAAAGAATAACTTGATAATGAATTATCCCGTAACAATCAACAAAGAAAAAATCTATAATACAAGAACACGCAGCGAATGATTATAAATTTTTGCAAAAATACGTTTCTTACATGCGTGCACTGATTCTATAACATTTGGCGACAGTATTTTTATTGTTACGTTGTCGTGCGACACATGAAATATTAGGCTAATACATGGTAAAAAAGCTATACAACGACAATGTAACGACAACGATACGTCATTAAAAGTTATAGAATCAGCTTACAGATATACATACCTAAATCTCTCTTGGCCAGCTGTATCCCATAATTGTAACTTTATCCTTGTACCATCCTTAACTTCTATTAAGCGTGCAAAAAAATCGACACCAACGGTTGGATCTGAAAGCTGAAGTTGTACAAAATATTAAAAATAAGGAAATCTTTTCTTTTTTTCATGTTACTATCCTAATTGAGAAGCTATAATCAGAGCTTATCACAATAAAAGTTATTCTATTAATATCTCTAATCTAAAAAAAACCATATCAAACTTATAACTTAAAACTACATTAGATTATATATTTTGTTAGTATATCACAATTTTAAACATTTTATTGTAATTTACTGTAATTTTATCATAGTTGTTTTTCGCAGCTGAACTTTTTTGTGCTTTTTATCTTTCTTTTTCTCTCCAACATTTAATTATATACTTATTTTAAATATAATGTAGTGCAGTGCAATGTTACAAAGAACAAATCTATCGTCATGTAAAATATAACGACTAGATCGAGTTAAGTAATAATGTTTTAATATAGTAGAATAATAGCTGAATAATTTATAAAATTTAATAATGGAGATGCAATTCTCTCTCAAAGGTACAAATACAGGAAATTGCTTAGAGCGACTTTGACCAAAAACTTTAACTTAATCGGCGATTAATTCAACCAATAGAATTGCTCGCAGCAAAATTTCTAACTAAATAATTTGTTGTCCCCGATCTCGTCTTTTTTCCCAAGTGTCAAGCAACAGAAAGTTAACAATTTCATTCATATTAACAAAATAATATAAGTGTTATATCCATTTCTCTACCAATGTAGATTAACTTTAATCTCGGTTTAACTTACTTTATCTTTTTCTAGTTCTAAGAATTATGTCCATTTCTACCAATGCAGGTTAACTTTAATCTCAGTTTAACTTACTCTTTATCTTTTTCTAATTCTTAGAACTAGAAAGAGATAAAGAGTAAGTTAAACCGAGATTAAAGTTAATCTACATTGGTAGAAATGGACATTAGAAAGAGATACTCTTTAATCTCGGTTTAACTTACTCTTCATCTCTTTCTAATTCTTAGAACTAGATAAAGAGTATCTCTTTATCTCTAATTCTTAGAACTAGAAAAAGATAAAGAGTAAGTTAAACCGAGATTAAAGTTGATCTACATTGGTGGAAATAGACGTTATAATTAGAAAAAGATAAAGAGTAAGTTAAACCCCGAGATTAAAGTTAATCTACATTGGTAGAAATGGATATTGCTCCAATAAGTTAATCGGAGTTTGGTCGAGGTCACTTCCAATCCTAGGAGACAGAGGACAAAAACAGTTACGTGGATCGCTAAATATACATCCTGATACTACGTCGGAGATATACTGCGCGACGTGCGAAACTCGCCTAACCTAATTAAATCGAACGTTCGTCGCGGTGACATTCGGAGCGGTCCAGCATGATCGCTCGGCGAGAAATCAGCGGACTTTGAGGTCGGACGTTCGCCCGCGAGTGCGTTGCGTCGGATCGTGACATTCGCGCGTAATAAGGATGGAGTGTAAACAGGGGAAGGATATTGCGCAGGCAATTCCCAGGTGGAACGTCCGTTCGCGTGTAGCCCAACATCCGCGCATTATCCGCGCGAGGCATCGTCCGAGGACGGTAAAGCTGCATATGTACCTCTGCGAACTTGCCGTCGGTGAAGTACTTGAGGAGCGAGCTCTTCCCAACCGTGCTGTCGCCGATCAGTATTAGCCGGAACTGGTAGTCGAAGATAGGCTCTACCATCTTGGCGATGTCGCGCCGAATAATATATAACGCCTCTCCTCACGCACGTCGATAACCGGCCGCGCGCAAAATCAGCAAGTCGCGTCGTCCCTCAGCAAACCTCGCACATCTCTCGAGGCCACGGCGTGCCTTGTCGTGAGCGCGCACAGAGTAGCACAGCTGACCGTGGCATTAATCATCGGATCGGAGCCTCCAACGAGCGACCACCGTGCGCCGTGCGCGCCGCTTGTACCGCGAGGCTCCCTCACTTTCGCCCCTACCGAGACTCTACACTCTACACTCTACCTCGGCGTTCGGCCGCGCGCGAGTGCTACTGCGCACAAATCCGCCCGTCGCCGCGCCGCGCCGCGGCGCCGAGACGGCGGGCATGCGATCGCGACACACGCCCGTTCAAAAGTTTACTCTTGCGCCTCGCCTGTTTACACTTCCGTCCTCCCTCCCGCTTCCCCCTTCGCGCTGTCCGAAGTTCTGCATACGTGAGTTCAAGTTGAGGAAAGTGCAGGAAAGTGCAGTTGATTCCCGCTATCGCAATCGTGCGTGCGGCGCATTTGAGTATATTGCTAACAAGTGCTTTTCATTCCTTCCTCTTCTTGCAACAGAGATTTCTTACCATTGAGCCATAAAGAAGATTTTTAGTAATTTATTTATGTAACATCTGTATTCTTCTTTTTCTTTATTATCTTCTTTTTCTTTATTTTCTTCATTATCTTTATATTCTTCTTTTTCTTCTTGATCTTCATCATTTATATTTTTTAAATCTTTTCTTCCTTTTTCTTCTTCTTCATCTTTTTTCTTTTTCTTCTTCTTCAGAAACTTGTTAAATATAGCATATAGATTTTCAGCAGACACATCTACGGAAATAGATGAAATAGATAGACAACCCACATAGCACGTAATATTACAGAAATATTACTGATATATTGCAATATATCAGTAATATTACAGAAATATTACTGATATATTGCAATATATCAGTAATATTTCTGTAATATTGCGTGCTATGTGGGAAATTATAGTTTAATACCAATTTTTTTAATAAACGAGACACGATGTTATCTACTATTTTGATGAGTTTAAGAAAAATTACCCGAAAAAATCTTAAAACTCAAGAGGATATTTGATTAAAAAAAACAAAAAGATTGTTCTTTAGCAACTATTTAATCTTGCAAAGAAGACCTTTCCTTATTAAATTTCTCATATAAGTCCGAAATAAATGACTGACGTCTTGAATTTCACATTGACAAATAGTTGATTTTGTGCTTTCCATTTAATAATGCAAATCGAGTCCTGATCGTTTCTGCTTTCCATTTGATTTGCGTCATCGTGCGTCGATGACTCAAGTCGACCCTGACTAATTCTGCTGCGGCAGTGAGTTAAAGATAAAGGGGAAGGAGAAATAGACTAAAGAGAAAACTAAAAAATCTAAGAGTAATATTGTTGCATCATTATCACCATCGTCATTGGCGCTGCTGCTATTTTTGTTATTTGCCGATGAATCAATGCATTAATAAACAAACAGTCTTCACACATTTGTTAAAGGAAATTTTATTTATTAAATTATCCTACATATATAGCTTAATTATTTAATTTAATGTAATTTGACTCAACGAAAACAAATTTTGTCTCTTTTTCGATTGTATTTATAGAATGCATGTATTTAAAGAATTCAATGAAAATTATAAGTCAATTTATTTACGTTTATTTATGTTTACATCAACAAAAATTATATTCTTATTACATAAATAAATAAATTTTACGTTATTCAGGATACATCGCGTGCATCAATTTCTATGTATGGTAAATACTTTCCACTTATCGTATTGGAGTTATCGACTTGAGCTAACTCGAATAGACACCGGCGTCGCTAAAAGTGCAAATAGAAAGCATCCACCATCATGTTGCACTATGGATTTATTGATTTTAGCGTTAGAATGTGCGTGATATCTTCTATATTATTAAATAACCGTAAAGATTATGAAATAAAGTAAAAATTATGAAAAATAGCGATACTTTTGAAAGAAGATTAAAACGTTGAATAAAAGAATTTTAACAAGAGGATTATAACAAGAGGACAATAAACAGTTTTTAGAGCGTCCGTTTCCTTTCTTCTCTCAAAGCTCGAATTAATGTTTCCTTTGAAATGCAGAAAAGTGCAAGAAAGCGTAGCTAAAACAAACAGATTTACTTTATCTCTCAAACTTTCTCTCTTCGCTTTCCCCCTTGCGTTCCCGCGACTTATGTACACATTAAGCATGTTTCTTTTCAGCTGCGCTTTTTGCAATTTTTCTTTTTCTTCTACGTCATTCCAGTTTATAAGCAGCATATTGATTTCATTTCAAATGCAGAAGGTATAACGCAGCATAGCTAAAGACCTATTGTTGTTGTTTTATTGACAATCTAGGATGCGCTTCGAAATGTGCTGATAGTACACTTCCTATGAGTGAAAGTGTATAGTATGTATAACGGAATGGACTTCTTACTTACTAGTCCCCTTGTTGGATTTCTGTCCCACTTTAGTGGGTCATAGTACCACTTGTTATTGGAGAATGGACTCCTATTAAGAAGAATGAATATATGGAATAAAAGCATGGTACCCTTACAACTTTTTTCATGGGGGGGGAGGGGGAGCAGAGTGTAATATACTTAGGGGTGCCAAACGAACGTATTCTCAAATAATATTTTTTAAAGAAATATTTATGTAGATTTTTATTTTTAATTGTACACGAAAAAAAAATTTGTTCACTTGACTAAATTTTTCAACTAAATAAAATTTCTTCAGTTCAAGTATTTATTTATTTAACTTAAACATTTATTTTACTTTTTAATTATTTAATATTATTTAAATTATATTATATAAAAATATATAAAAATTTAATTATTTAATTATTTAAATAAATTTTATTTAGTTGAAAAATTTAGTCAAGTTAACAAATTTTTTTTCCGTGTATAAATTTCAAATAAAAATTATCTGGTTGTTAATCATAAAATCATTCTAAATTGAACAAATTAAAATCTGGGGGGGATATATGCTCCTCTCCCCCTCTTATGGACGCCCATGAATTAAAGGGTAGTGCGTGCGTGCGTGCGTGCGTGTGCGTTTGCGCGCGCGCGCGCGCGTGAGTGTGTGTGTGTGTGTGTGTGTGTGTGTGTGTGTGTGTGTGTGTGTGTGTGTGTGTGTAATGAACATCCTGAATTTAAATATAAATAAAGATTAGCAAAATATAAGTTACATGTGCAATGCAAAATACTTCAGTCCAAAATTTTTAATCAAATACTTTGTCTTTTTTCGTAATAAAAAGAAGTGTTTTTAAATACGCTTTTATTAAATTCAAATAATAACGTCGTAAATAATTTTATTTTAAAAAATGAGATCTTTATTTTAATTTATTGAGATTTTACCTCGAGTTATTGGCGTATACACTCTGTATTTACGCTATCGTGCTATGAATGCCATGTTCTTGTCACGTCGGACGCTTCATACACACAAGTTGAATTGGCGCGACGTCTGTTAACACCTTGTAACGTCGTATTAATTTTTTAACGCCTCATACCAACGGTAAGCTTTCACGAAGACAACTTCTAACACGATTAATTCCATCGCCAGTGACTTCAGAAAACTTACACCGCCAGTAACGCTGACCTCTGACTGGGTCTCTTCAGAAGTATTTATTTCACTTATAGAAAAAAGGCAGAACACTATTGTTATAAACCAGTGTGAAAAACTTTAAACTTTTTTCTTTAAACTGTGTCACTGGAGAAAGAAACTGAACTATCTCATTAAATAAACAAAGTTGTTTCATACTGGTTTATAATAATAGTATTCTATATTCTTTTCCTATAAACCTAAATAACCATTTCTGAAGAAAACCAGTTTCATAAAGTTTATTAAAGACAAACGGCAGAGATATTCTTGATGAGATATTAGTCACTAACAAAAAATTAAAAAGTCATTTGATAAAATATTCTAAAATACAACGAAGTCGCTACAGCAGATCAGTTTGGTTTATATGTTGCGCTATTTTTATTCCGCAATTGCAATTGGAAATTAATTTTTTCTTTCATTACGTCGCCGCATCATTATACGTCGCCGTAACATTATACTTTTTTCACATCATGATTCAGCATGCACATCCACAATATCCATTTAATCAGGAATGTCTATTGAATATCCGAATTTATTTTTACTTTTTGATTCTTACATTGCACAGAATTTCTTTTTATAGTAAAAGCGCCTCTCATCTAATGTTCGACAGTTATTATTATCGGAATGCCTTCCAGAAATATTTTAGGAACTTTACGAGTCGATGTTACGATATTACATGAAATGCAACCGTACTTCATCGTCATTTACAATTAGCAAATATTCGCAAAAACCATCAAAGAGTTAAGAAAAAGAGCTGAGTACACCTGTCCCTTGATTTACGGAGGATACGTTTCA
>NJRL01000080.1:276967-294848 GCA_003063815.1 Aphaenogaster rudis
GAAAAATGCGCGTGCACAATGACGCTGCTTGCTCAATGATGTTGCGGCACTGACATTGTAACGACTCGAGGCGCATGAAAAAATGCACGCGGAGGAAGATTTTGCTTTTGCAGCGAAACTGTGCTGTTGCTGCGACATGTTTGACATGAAAGCGATCAAACTTCTCTATTATAAACCAATTACTTGATGTCATAATCAAATCTATTCTGCCGAATAATCTTGCTAAGTAAGGATTTGCTCATGGAACGGATTTCCTGTTAAAGCAAATTTAGCTAATTGCTAAGCAGAGTCTAGCTAGCTCTTAGCTAATACATGTTGCTGTTACAGAGAAACAATGTTATTATAGCGTAATAATTTGCAGACTCAGCAACGTTATTATCGACAAATTCAATTAGCACTTTTAACACATTTTTTGGTTGTCCGCATAGTAATTAACAACGTTTGTTGCGACAGCACAAAACATGCAATGTTAGCGAATACTTTTTTTTCTCCGTGTATATATGCGTGTATGTATATCACTCTTCAGAAAATATTAATTCTAATTCGAATTTGTGTTAACAGAACGAATACGTATTTGCATTGTGAAACTGTGCATCATTTCTCAAGAAATTTATGCGAAAAGAATTTCATTGTCATGAATGGGATGTCTATTTCGCGGAATATACATAATGTATATTATCTGCTACAATTGTTTTTACCAACGATAATTACGGATAATAGGGGGTCATTAGACATTAAGAAGAATTACAAGTTCTCATGTTATAGACGAGTGAGACTTTGAAGTTTTACTTGAATTATATTTCATAGATATATAAGTGGATAAAAGGAATTTATTTTTTCGTTTAATTCCAAGTATCTTTGTGCATACTTAAAATTTGGAAATATTCTTGGCAATCAGGAAATATATAATATATTCAAGAGTTAATCACGAAGATATATATAAATAAGATAGAATGTAAAAAGTTGTTGGGAACAATGTCTCTCTTTTATATCAAATTTTTGCTAAGAAAAGTCAATTTCGAATTCGACGAATTTATCGCAAAAAAATATACAGGGGACTCATATCTGTGATATTTATTGTAATTGTATCATTGACAAACCGATCATGCGTAACCACATTTTATTATCTACTGATTAGTAAAAGAAAAAAAATTGGAGATGCCGGGGATCGAACCCGGGGCCTTTCACATGCAAAGCGAACGCTCTACCACTGAGCTACATCCCCAAGTGAGAATGAACTGTCTTGATCATGATTATTCTTATTGCCTTTGTTAGAGCAGAGAATGTGAAGTGAAGGAAATCGATTACGCGCACCAATTAATAAAAATTAGGCATTATTTCTGTATATTTTAAATAATTTTTCTCTATATTTTTTGTACAAAATATAATGATACTTTAATATCTTTAATCAAGACTACTAATTTCATATACTGATAAAATTAGTAAGCTAGTAGCAGCACTATTTTGAGAGAATTAGTGCTATTGCTATTGCCAGCTACAAAATAGTGCTGTTGCTAATTTAATTAGCATAGACCTTGAGTAAAGATACTAAAATGTCAGTGAATTTTGTGTGAGGAATATTGAACAAACAGAAATATCGAACTAATTTTTATGAATTTATGTGCATAATCGATTTATTTTAATATTTTTAATCAAAACATACTGATTAAATTAGTAAGCTAGCAGTAGTATTTTGAGAGCATTATTATTTTCGCGATTAATACCACTCTACACTTTGCAGATCGCGCCGATATATTGCTATTGTCTTCTAGAAGACGGTTCTACAAGATCGGCAAGATCGGCTCGTAACTATTCACTGCTGGCAACTGCCTCTTCTCGATCAGTAAAAGGCAGGCTCGCGATTATAGAGAGCGTAAAGGGCCGCGGAGACTCAAAGAGACTCGGAGGGCATTCGTGGTTGCGCCAGGGCGGATCGCGGAGCGCTCTCGCATAATGCACCATTGTTGTTTTTTCGATGTCGAGCGCCGCGTCGCTCTGTATCGTTCCCGAAGAATCTCGCAATAATGCGCGTCGCACGGTAATTCCGGCGAGGAGGATGCGGACTCGCGCTCTTTGCGCGTTCGTTCGCGGGGCGATCGAGCCGAGTTCCGCTCGTCCTGGCGCGGACGGACGCGCGCCTGTCCGCAGGGCACGTTCGACAGTTCCCTTTCTTTCTTCCTCTACTATTCTCGCTGCGGAGCTATAACTAGACTATGGTAAACACCGCTCGTGCTATACGCCCTATTTACGTAAATGGCAAGTTATATACATGTGTGTGTATAATGAAAGCATCACGAATACCGAAAATTGAAAACTCACGACAAGTGATGCGAGATCTATTTCGGCGTTCCTTTTTGTTTTCTAAGAACAGACAGACTGCAGAATTAAAATTTTGTTATACGTAAGATAAAATAATAGAAGTTTTTATTAACAAAAATTACTTTTTGATATTTTATTATATATATATATTTATTATGTTAATTTTTAGAAATAAGGACTTTTATACATAAGGATTGTTATGTTTTGTGTTTCGAAAAATTTGTATTGTTTTCAGTACAGATTTTGCAGTCTATCTTTCCTCAAAAAAAGAATTAAGAGCGTTTGCATTATTTGTCGTAAATTTCATAAGTTATGTAAAAGCAGCCTTAATTGTGAAAATGATAACACTCTCAGCATATTGCTACTATCTATTTCTAATTTAGTCACTATCTTGATTGAAGAAGCGTAAGATTACTCTAATTGTAAGTTTGAATGATAATATTATATGGCCAGTAAATAACTAACTTATTAAAATCTTTATTCGACCCAACTGGCCCGTTTATTGAAAAAATAAATTTTTCGCACAACGTTTCGACTCTCGCTTTGGGTCCTTCTCAAGTGCAAATCTGCAAATCATGTACTGAGAATAGAGTGAGACTTACAAACATTCAAGCAAGAAAAGATCAAACATTTATACATACGTCGTATTGTGTAAAAATCTATAACCACCGTGTAAACATCTTTCGTGTCATGAGATGTACCAATAAATCATTAGTCCTAAAAGCTGAAGTAACTAAGTGTGAGAAGATTAATAAATAGGGAAAGAAGAAAAAAACTAATAAATAAGAAAGAATAGCTACTTACATGTTTGTGTGTCAAAAATGTGAACAAATAATTTAAAAACTTTTAATATAATGTCTGAATGCTGTGTAAAAAGTATCAGAATGTCAATTAATTAAACCAGAAGAAAATTTCTAAGTAATATAAATTGTTAAAACCGAAAAGTTTTTCTGTCAAAATGAATATATGTCAAGTATGGGAAAAGACAAACAGAGAACTAACTTCAATAACGGTAAAACCACTCAGATATGTGCATGAGGTCAGAAAATGAACAATCAAATAAATAAATAAATATATAAATAAAGTTAAGACAAGATCACACACTTTTAATTATTCAGTCGTAAATTGAATTCAAATTTTCAGTATCTTTCTGTAAATTAATGGTGCTGATGTGCTTTTTAATAAGAAACATCTCCGCTCTCTCTCTTTTTCTGACATGTTTTTCAGGATCTCCGGATTTGACCAGTCAAAATCATAATTGTGCGATAAACGATGCTTACTAATGACTGAATAATTGCTTTCGTGTTTTTTAATGTCATTTCTGTGTTCCCTTAACCGAGTCTCTAAATGTCTTTTAGTTTGTCCAATATACGTCGCGCTACAAAACTTTATAAACGATTTCAGTCTTTTTATTCGTATGTAATTTATCCTTGCCCGTCTTGATGAGTGTATTTAATTTTTGTTCTCTGTTTGTCTTTCCCCATACTTGACGTATATTCATTTTGACAGAAAAACTTTTCGGTTTTGACAATTTATATTACTTAGAAATTTTCTTTTGGCCTCTATGGCATATAACTCATACGATTTCTTATTATATTTTTGACATATAAGTATCTGTAAGTTGCAACATTTTTATCGTTGTATATTGCGTATTTGTGGCATTTATTGCTCATAATCTGTTATCTTTGTTTTTAGATGACTTTTTGGGGTAAATGTCATAGACTTATGTACTTATTTAATCCATTGTATCAACGCACTTGAAAAGGACCAAATCCCATGGTCGAAACGTAGTGCCTTTTTTATATAATACATCTGGCCAGTCAGGTCGAATTAAATTAACAATTTTATTATCTTAGAAATTTTCTTTTGGTTTAATTAATTGACATTCTGATACTTTTTACACAGCATTCGGACATTATATTAAAAGTTTTTAAATTATTTGTTCACATTTTTGACATACAAACATGTAAGTAGCTATTCTTTCTTTTTTATTAGTTTTTTTTCTTCTTTCCCTATTTATTAATCTTCTCACACTTCTAATACTTCAGCTTTTAGGACTAATGATTTATTGGTACATCTCATGATACGAAAGATATTTGCATGGTGGTTATAGATTTTTACACAATACGACGTATGTATAAATGTTTGATCTTTTCTTGCTTGAATGTTTGTAAGTCTCATTCTATTCTCAGTATGTGATTTGCAGATTTGCACTTGAGAAGGACCCAAAGCGAGGGTCGAAACGTTGTGCGAGGAATTTATTTTTTTCAATAAACAGGCCAGTTGGGTCAAATAAAGACTTTAATAAGCTAATTGTAAGTATTAACTTTTTATTTATTGCTAACTATGTTGCCGGCAGTTTTGTTGAGTTATACGAGCTTAGACTTCTGACAATACAACATTTGGCCCGCTTTGACAAATACTGTCTAATGATCGTACGCACACATGCTCATTATCCGGTTTTATTTGCCTGTATCTGGTATCGGCAAATAAGTTCATTAGCAGGGTAACGTATTGCCGAAGCGTCGCGTCCTGCGTGTGTACATACGTATACCACGGCCAAAGAGCTTACGATTAATTATCTCCTCGGCCCTCGATGCAACTTATAATGACGATCGGTGCGTAACGCCGGTGCGTTAGCCACGGGGTGAAAACGCGTAGCGGCATATGGCGCGACACGTGCGAGCAAACAACCAGGTTTACGTGCAAGGGCGCCGGTAAAATTTTTTACAGAAATCCGCTAAAACGTTTCTCTCATTTTGGAGAAACTGTGATTGAACATTAAAAGTGTTTTTCAAAATGAAATTTGTCAATAGTACTTGGCAAATCAAATTGATTTCATATCCATCTTTGAAAAGTTAATTTTTCATTTGACACTCACTTGCATACACTTCTGGATACATTTTATGTACTTGGCGTATATTTTTTATCTTTGTAAGATCTTTTTTATGAGATTAAACGTAATTCTTAAATGCTGGTATTAACCATGCAAAATCGATATGTGCCTTTAGAACCGATTGTTCCAACTTCTTGGTAAGCTAACTAACAGTTAAATCATATGTTTATCTTTGTCTAATTTGAAGGAGAAACAAAGAGAGACATATGATTTAATTTACTTTTATTAGTTAACTTACCAAGAAATTGGAACAACCGGCCCTCAGTGTTATAATATCTGCGCTTTTTTACATTTTTTAAAATTTTGTACTGCACAGCGTTATTTTTATAAAAATTTAATTTTGGACAAACTTTGAAAATTTATTCTTAGATCAATCAATTTGCAATCGTAGACCTGAAAAGCAAAGACTTCACGAGAAGCAATTGATTGGAGAGTTTGTTATCATTTTCACGTGTTTTTAACATAAATATGTTTTTTAGAACTAATTCGCACACAAGTAATACTTGTTCTTATTTTTAGATTACGTTGCACACTCGACGCCCATGTTTATACGTACACGCATACAATTACGCGCCGACCACAATCATTTTAAGGGTATTCAGGTCTAAGTCCCACGCTCGCAAAACGACCCCCGACGTGGCAAAGTCGCTCCTACGCGAAACTTTTTAACACTCGAACGTGATGCGGCACGTGTACTCGTTGCAATGAGTAGTTTCTAATTGATCGCTGACCGATCCAATTACGCCAAACGTTGAACCGGAAGTAATTTCGACCACGAGGAATCGCGAAAAATTCGGAGTTGAAATTGGACAAGTTTGCTAGGCAAATTTTTTGTTTTTTTAATACGAAGCACAGATTTTGGCTCTTTGAATAGCGAAACGAGGAAAAGGGAATTCCTTCGAGAGTAAGGTATCGGTGGAAATTCTAAAATTATTAGTTTTAACTTAGAATTTGCATTTAAACAAAAAATCTACTTATATTTTTGTGAGAGAACATGGTTCCTTAATATACTCTTTTAAATATTTTTTTGTGATATTATCGAACGCGTGAGAAGTAAAATCAATTGCGAATTGATTGATCTAACAATAAGAATAAGTTTTCAAAATTTGTCCAAGTGTTTTAATAACACCTATAGAAATTATGTATTTTTTAAATTTCATATTTTAATTATAAATTATTCTTATGGCTATTTGCATTACTTGAAAAAGTATTATTCTGTCAGTGCTTCATTTTCGCTGGACGTTCTCCGACACGAGGCATCTTGCCTAACGAGAAATTGAAATTGACGCTACGACGATTGTCCCTGTGATCGTTGATCCGGAAAAAAAACGGTCGACGGGAAAACGACGGCTTCTCATCGAGCACATTGGTAGAAGCATTTCTTCGCCGGTCGTTTAACTCGTTCCGCGCGATAAATTGGACACCACTTGACGTAAGGAGAGACGGCATCCCTATAAGCGTACATGAGAAGTAATTAACCATTAGTACGAGCGACCGATCGGCGCCTGCGAACCTTCTGCGATGCAGAAGCCGCCATAGGCCTTGGCGCTGTGTGCTACCCGTTTATTGATAATATCATTCATTATGGCCTGTAAATTATAACGTACGTCTCTCATTACTTCAATGGGCTCTCATAGATGGTCCATCTACTTGAATTCGACTTCATCGAACGTTCCTTCTAGCATCCATTATCGATGCATACCGTGTCTTACTGTTGAACATGTTGATTATATAGGATGGTCCGTCATTGTTTTGTAGTGTTTTGTTTTAAACTCCCCTCTGTCTCTTTCTCTCTTTCTAGCTAGAGAGAATGCTCTTCTTACCGAACATCAAATACTTACAGGAGATAATACAAGCGAAAGTATTTTTATTTTGAAGATGATCGAATTAGTTTTTGTAGACAATTATTCCTTTATTAAGTAATATTTTTTTGGTCAAGACTTCGGAAAATCATGAACCTTAAGCAAAATAGCCTGCACATTTTTTTTCGCGCAGAAAAATATGAAAAATAATTAGCCGGCCGACTACATCTTAATTATCAGTATTCGCAGCAATGCGTTTTTCATAGCGCGGGATGCACCTGGTGACTTCCGGAGTCGCAACCGGACAAAAAGAGAACGAGAAGAGCGACCCTGCTTCCGTTTCGTCCTTCATGCATGCGCTGCGAATAACAATGGAACCATGTGTAAACGCACAGCATTTATTCGTATCCCTCTCGAGCGAACGGGTGAGCTGCCCTGACAGCGATTATTCTTAATATCCTGTAATTATCCGTTTGTTGACGCACAATGTAACTTAAAGTAACATCATCACGTCGTAAACATACGTTGCGATATAGTGAAAGTGTGGCATACATTCCTCTCCACGGATACAGGGTGCTCCAGAATTGTTTCGTATCTTTTCATACATCGTGTCTGCAACTTATAAGGAAGCTTTGATAACCCAAAAATTCCTGAAACTTTGTAGAAATAAAATACATGTGAACTTACTCACATAGCAATTTTCTGTTTGAATAAGTATTAAAAATACACATCAATATGTTTTCGATTAAAAAATATTAAGTAATTTCATATTTAAAAAAGTTATAATCTCCAATTCATGTACACGGTTGTAAAAAACTTGTAAACCATTTTATATATATATTTGGTTATTATCGAACAATAAAAATTTCCCAGACTAAGAAGATGATAGAGAGGAAACATAAAAAAATTTTTTAAATCTTTTATTATATTGTCATAGGTCATGTGTAAAAAACCATGAAATTTTATATATTTAATATTTTTTCAATATCTCTTATAATTGCTGAAATATTAACAGAAATATGGAGAGTTAGATTTTCTTTGAAGGGATACGTCTTTATTCTTAGAATCATTTATGTGAAATAGAAAACTGAAGCTGAAACAGAAAATTGTTATGTGTGATTAGATTTACATATATCTTATTTCTGCAAAGTTTCAAATTGTTATGAATTTTCGGGTTGCCGAATTTTTCTTATTAGATCTCAATCTCGTTTCATTTGCCAAACTAAATTTAATTTCGAGTTCTTTAATTCAACAAAATTACAATTATAGTTTGATTACCGTATTTAATGTTAAAACTTAAAGATTTGTAATAGATAGCGATCTCTCTAAAATTTCTGTTAAGAATAATAAATCTTGGAGAATTACTAATAAATTAAGAAACAAAAGCGTAAAGGAATTTAAGACGAACGATGTTTCTTCGGGTAGTTAAACGTTAGTTTATGACGACTGCCAATCGCGATCGTGATATGACTTATGTAGTGTGCGCACGATACCTTTCTGTGCAAAAAAAAAAGATTTGTAAGTTAGGAGAGGAAGGGGGGAAACATTCGTGGCTTAAAAAAGTATACCTGGCAAGCTGGAGAGTGCAATCGTATGTAATGATCTTAATGATAGCTCATTGAATGTCTATAGCAGGAAACGCAGGTGGAAAAGGAGAGGCTTCGTCCTTCAGTCTTTCTTATTTACGTTGAATAAAACGCGAAGATCCGGCCGCGTCGTACTGCATCGATTTTGTAAAGGCAATAAGATACCCATGTGTTACATATCTTGCGATTTTTTAAATATGGCGGAACAGGAATTTATATATTTCGCGTTACAGATGGATTGTATACGTGTATGGTATATTTGTAGGTATACTTGATACACTTATATTTGTAATTAAAGATATGGATTGTAATAACTATCTCTGAAAGATTGTGATCGTCACCTCTTAAAAAAAATCAAACGTACGACGGGATTTATATTATTGATAATTGTACGTTAAAATAATGAATTTTATATTATTTGATGCTGAAATAAGGATGCTTTCAATGCTCTATTGAGTCAACTGCGCAGAGAGCCATTTATAAAAGAGAAGAATGAAGATAAGTTCGATAACAAAACTCGCAACTTCTGATCCGTATCTTTTCTTTTTTATGTTGAGCATAAATAAAATAAATAAGTTAAATAAACGAGAGGGAATGCGAAGGTGTACGTCTAAGGAGACGCTTTCACGTAGAAAAGAGAATGAAAAAAAATTAAAAATAACCACTGTATCACATTGGCGCGTTGAGGAACGCCGTCGTGCTTTGATGTGACCGGTCGAAATATGCGATATGTAAGCAAGCTTGCTCGCAGACTTTAAAATTAGTCTACGTGCTTTGTCTACGCTATGCGTGCTTGCCGTCTGCGTAGATTTGCATTTATCTCACGTCTGCTGTAAGCCGCGTAAGAAACGAATAAATCGTCCCCCCATTTCGTTGCGTGTACATATATACATTAAATCAGATGACGAATAGACATTTTAAATACACACTTATTTTCATTGTCAAGAGGAAGGTTTAAACTTTAATTTAAGCTTCGGTTCATCTTAATACAATGATTTTTTGCTGAGTTATCGCTATTCAAAAATGTTAAAAAATTGTGACAAAATTTGGTGACCCGTTTTTTTGCGGGTGAGTGTAAAATGCAAGAGAATTATCATTGATTTTTGAAATTATTTTCGGATATTAGAGAGATTTAATGTATAGCGCAATATTTTAACATCGAGAAGATGAATCACGATTGATTTCTTTGAATAGAAAGCTTCGCAGCGAAAACGTGAGAGAATAAGAAAAACGATAACCGTGATAACTATACGTAGTTTACTTTCGTTGATAGATGCGTTTTCAACCAAAATTTTATTTTTCAATGATCGAAAGGAATTTTTATAAAAAATCTTAGAAGTTCTTTTAAGAGATCTTAAAAGATTTCTCAAATTAATAATTGTATGTCTTTCGCGTGAAATGTATCGAACTCTCGATATTCTTCGCGATGAATTTCTATCCATCCGTTCAGTAGCTACTGTTAGAGAAAAGTTGCAATCGGTTGAGGACGTCCTATACGTTTCGTAGTCTGAAGGGAATCAAGCGCGTTTCCACGTGTAGTGCCTGCGGTTATATCGAACCTGCACTATCGCGCAACGATCGTGAATAATGTATGGCCACGTTCGCGTATGTCCTCCGTCTATTAAAATTTTCACTGCGTCGCTCGACGATGACGTCTCCCTCGCGAAAAGTACGCGAGTCGCGGCATCGAGTCGCGCGCCGTCGTATTTCCTGGGTGCGTCACCGCGGAGAACGCAAGAACGCGCGCGGCTGAATCAGCGCGGAATTAATCGGATCGCCGCGATTGGTTCCTGACGCGACGGTCGATCGGGATTAATCTAACGGGAATGTCGGGAATTGCTGGCGCAACTGAATAATCTCGATGCCGCGCGCGCGTGGCGACACGCTAATTGTATTTATTAGTGAATGGGCCCTTTGTGCCGCGTCAACCTCGCGAACGCATCCTTCGCAACCGAGTACTCGCTGTCGTCATCGAAACGCGAACGTGGAACACTTCAGCGTTAATGAGAACGATTGAGAGCGAAATTTTAATGAAATAGTCGTACGCGAAAATGAAAGATAATTTTCATATCTCGATGCTAAATTCGCTTCAAAATCAAATAAATTACTTTTTATTTTGTTGCGTGTATATATAAAAAAGATACGTATTAAATTAATTGACGGATAGGTATTTCAAACAAAATGTATTATGAAATTTTGACGAATTAAATTATTGCATATGCTTTTTTACATGAAAAATAGAATTTTTCAGTTGTAGCTTTCAGCTCAATTTAAAAAAATACTGGTGTCTTTAATTAAGTTATACTTTAATTAAGCTAGCTGACAAACTAAACTTTCTCGATGTCACCATTATCAAAAATAAAAACTGGAATTTGATTGGTTTCATAAACATTCTTTCTCGGGGAGATATCTTAACTTTTTGTCTCACCCTCTCAAAAAAGGGGAACAATAATGGACATGATAGAGCATTTTTATTGTCTCATCCTAGATACCACCAAAAAATTTCGGACACATTGTCAAGGTTTTCTTTGACTATCCTCTAAGTTTTATCTTCAACACAATTAATTCTAGACTTATAAAGTCCTTTTTAACAAACAAATATTCAGACAATCATAAGGACACTGAAGAAAATAAAAAAAATTTCGTGTTTCACTGTTCCTTATATTCAAACTATATCTGACAGATTTAAAAACATTACCAAAGATCTAAACGTCAGGTTATCGGTTTTTAGCCTTAATAAACTTGGAAGCACATTACCAAAGCTCACAAAGACGTTCTCCCTGTCAAATCCAAAGAACGTAGTATACAAAATTTTCTACCAAAACTGCAATATCACATATGTAGGACAAACTGAAAGACAATTAAAGACAAGAATTTTAGGACACACACACACATCAGAATCACATTAAAAGAAATACATCCACCCACTCTATGATTACAGAACACAGAATTAATCTCACAATCAACCATGAATTTGACTGGGAGAACGTCAAAATACTTGAATGATTCTCAGCTAAACGCTTAATTTCCGAAATGTTACATATTAAAACGTAAGAAAACAGCTTGAACTTGCAATCAAATATATGTAGAATATTTACACCATGCCTATGTCTCAGTATTAAATAAATTATAAACTAGTTTGTTTTTCTTCTTTGCATTATTATCCGTTAGTGGTAATATCTTTATTTATTTCATTTATACATTTATTTTTATTTTATTTTATTTATTGTGAATTGTTATTTTTATTTACTGACCTACAAATGTTATTATTATTTATTTACGTATTTGGATTCTTAGTTTTTACTTTTTTCACACTGACATATCTGTGGTGTATAATAATCTTCGACTTCAGTCACTTCGTAACCGGTGAAGCTTTCCTTTCTATATATATTTACACAGGGACAGTTAATTATTTTTATTTATTGACTAATGCTAATTTTAATCACATTCGGACTTGATTTACTTCAATCGGGAACCTCGTACTCTCAGATTTTCGGTGAGTTCCTCCGAATTTATATTCTTGTTAATTAATTCATTCGTTAAATACTAATAATGTTTATCATACTCATTAGTCAATTGTGCCATACAGTAACTACATGACAAAAGATTTCCCTTTGATCTGCCAGTCAAGAGGGGCTCAAGACTGTCTGAGAACGTAAGATATTTAATTTACAACTAGCGCTGAAGATGGCTTGAAGCGGAGCCGAAACGTTCGCTTAACATTTATGTATTTTATTTAAATTAAAGATTATTTCATAGATAATCTGCGCAAGGCTAACCCGCGCCGTACTCTCATTGCCTTTACCTTATATATCATTTACTTTATTTATAGTTATAATTCCAAAAATTTTGCCTTGGAAAGATATCGGTTCTTGAAAAATCTTATTCTTAAAATTTTATTTATTGCGATAAAAGTTATTTATATATACTGGGAATGTGGAAATGGACGACGATGAGAGGACGAAGGGAATAGTTTGCTTGGTTATCTCCAATCGAATGGGGAAGTATCTACGACACGTGCAAGATTGCGGAAATCTAAGCGTATCACTGTACTATCTAAGCATCACGGACGAATTAAGAAGAAAGGGACGGTCCCACAGGCACGGTCTCAATGACGTCATGAGTCTGGCAGGGATCAATCGGAGAGTCAAGTCGTGATAA
This sequence comes from Aphaenogaster rudis, assembly GCA_003063815.1. Taxonomy (NCBI): domain Eukaryota; kingdom Metazoa; phylum Arthropoda; class Insecta; order Hymenoptera; family Formicidae; genus Aphaenogaster; species Aphaenogaster rudis. The sequence continues at coordinate 289,732 of NJRL01000080.1, forward strand.
TTGCGACAATCGCGAGGATGCTTCCCAACGAGACACTCAATTCACTCTCCCCCGTGTGTAACTTCGTCCCTCCTTCTATCTTTTCCCTCGCTTTCTTTCGTTGTTTTGTTACGAGTTACACGTGTCCCCTGGATATTATTACAATCACAATTCAAATAAGAAGTACGTAAACGACTTAATAGGCGTGTGTTTCTAAAAAAAGCATTAATCAAAGACAAAGTAGACACAAATCTTATTTTTACAACACATAGAAAATATCGATTTTTATTTTAACCCTCTGGAAGTTCGTTTCTTATCGAGTCTAGTGCGATGATAATATACACATGATATACCTGTCTCTTATACACATCTAGATGTGTATAAGAGACAGTTACCAAAGCTCACAAAGACGTTCTCCCTGTCAAATCCAAAGAACGTAGTATACAAAATTTTCTACCAAAACTGCAATATCACATATGTAGGACAAACTGAAAGACAATTAAAGACAAGAATTTTAGGACACACACACACATCAGAATCACATTAAAAGAAATACATCCACCCACTCTATGATTACAGAACACAGAATTAATCTCACAATCAACCATGAATTTGACTGGGAGAACGTCAAAATACTTGAATGATTCTCAGCTAAACGCTTAATTTCCGAAATGTTACATATTAAAACGTAAGAAAACAGCTTGAACTTGCAATCAAATATATGTAGAATATTTACACCATGCCTATGTCTCAGTATTAAATAAATTATAAACTAGTTTGTTTTTCTTCTTTGCATTATTATCCGCTGTCTCTTATACACATCTAGATGTGTATAAGAGACAGGTATTGACTTTACAACTAGCGCTGAAGATGGCTTGAAGCGGAGCCGAAACGTTCGCTTAACATTTATGTATTTTGTTTAAATTAAAGATTATTTCATAGATAATCTGCGCAAGGCTAACCCGCGCCGTACTCTCATTGCCTTTACCTTATATATCATTTACTTTATTTATAGTTATAATTCCAAAAATTTTGCCTTGGAAAGATATCGGTTCTTGAAAAATCTTATTCTTAAAATTTTATTTATTGCGATAAAAGTTATTTATATATACTGGGAATGTGGAAATGGACGACGATGAGAGGACGAAGGGAATAGTTTGCTTGGTTATCTCCAATCGAATGGGGAAGTATCTACGACACGTGCAAGATTGCGGAAATCTAAGCGTATCACTGTACTATCTAAGCATCACGGACGAATTAAGAAGAAAGGGACGGTCCCACAGGCACGGTCTCAATGACGTCATGAGTCTGGCAGGGATCAATCGGAGAGTCAAGTCGTGATAATTGCGACAATCGCGAGGATGCTTCCCAACGAGACACTCAATTCACTCTCCCCCGTGTGTAACTTCGTCCCTCCTTCTATCTTTTCCCTCGCTTTCTTTCGTTGTTTTGTTACGAGTTACACGTGTCCCCTGGATATTATTACAATCACAATTCAAATAAGAAGTACGTAAACGACTTAATAGGCGTGTGTTTCTAAAAAAAGCATTAATCAAAGACAAAGTAGACACAAATCTTATTTTTACAACACATAGAAAATATCGATTTTTATTTTAACCCTCTGGAAGTTCGTTTCTTATCGAGTCTAGTGCGATGATAATATACACATGATATACGATGCAATATACAGGGTGTTTCCTAAGTAAATAGACAAACTTGAAGGGGATATTTCTTGGCTTATTTTAAGAAGAAAAGGTCCTATAAACATGTGTCCTAAACTGCTTCGTTTTAAAAATACAGGTTGTCAAAGTTGTGCGAAATAAAATGAAAATTTCGAAATTCTGAAAAACGTTTAAAGATATTTTATTCAAATTTGGTATGCGTATATGTGGTATTAAGAATTATTTTCCAGTACCGATGAAACATTTTTAGATCTAAAAGTGAGGCTATTTACAGTTTTTAATTTCAATTTTTTACCTTAACTCAAAAGCGGTTTATTGTTTCAAAAAAACACAAGAGGCAGTTTTCATAGAGTTTCGGAATTTAGAAAAAAATTGTTTAACTTGGAAAAAAACAGTGGCGTACCATCGTTTATTAAAAAATTTAATATGATTACCCATACGCACGCCCTTGGTGAATCTAAAAATGTTTCATCGATACTGGAAAATAATTCTTAATACCACATATGTGGAACGCATACCAAATTTGAATAAAATGTCTTTAAACGAATTTCGAAATTTTCATTTTATTTTGCACAACTTTGACATCTTGTATTTTTAAAACGAAGGAGTTTAGGACACATATTTATAGGACCTTTCCTTCTTAAAATAAGCCAAGGAATATCCCCTTCAAGTTTGTCTACTTACTTAGGAAACACCCTGTATATTATACTATAAATAATGCACATTAAAGTTCCCAATCTCACGATCAGATCCAGTTAATCCGTTTTAATAGTCTTAATAACATATCGAGTGTTGCGCGGTTAACTCCGTAAAGCTTAATCAGAAGCGGAAATATCTCGAATATCGTTGACATTGTAGCATTTAACGCATCAAGAATTACGTATCATAAATTTTTGTAATTGCGTCTTTTTCTTTAGTTTCCGATGGAGAATCAAGGTTACGAGGAGGACCAATCGCGTGTAGCAGAAGAGCAGTCCACACTCGAGCTTCACGATGAGCAGCTTCGCGTGGAGACGATCGACGTGATCGATGATTCCGTTGTCACGACAGCCACGACGCCTTCCGAGGGTCACGTGTACGAAGACATCACGACCTTCGCGGGGATCGACACTTGCGAGCTTTCCGAGCAGACGTCTTGTCCCGACGAATTTCGAGACCCTCGAGAGACTAAAGATCGCCGATCGATCGATTTCGCCATACAGGCTTGGATCAATGGGCCGCCGTGCCCCGTGATCGACAGGCTCTTCCAACAGAGCTCGGCGCTATCCTCTTCAGCTAGAATCAGCAGAAATCACAATAACTCGACCACCTCGTCGCGGGAAGCGTCCAAAACGAGCGAAGATGATCCTGAAAGAATCTTCGGAAAATCTTGCTATCTCCCAGCACTTCCCCTCTCCGGGGACGTTTCAGAGAACGTGTCCTCGTCATCTCGGACGAACGAAGACTCGTCGCGAGACACCCCGGTGACGCAGTCTGATCGCCGACCGAATCGCAGACGCAGGAAGAAGGACTGCAAGCATTGCAGGAGCAAATTAGCCGACGCGGGCTCCTGCGAGAAACTGGACGAGCTGGTCAATAACAAGGACACGATCCTGAGGGAAAACGGGGATAATCACCGGGACAAGAATCCGGACGCATCCACTCTCCTGTTCCGGGAGCCGCTTCTGAGAACGCAGAACATAAAGATCTATCCGCTCGTGAGAAAGACGAGTCTCCGCGATATCGACGCCAAAAAAAGCTCCTCGGCCGCGTTTCCCGCATCCGAATATGGAGTGCATAAGACGGAGAACACGGCCAAATTATTGCTGAGCACGGAGGATAGGATGTTGGGCCAAGTGGTGGAGAAGAACGCCCAGGGCGGAGAGAACAAGATACTGGGAGTGTCGGGGAATGAGACTGATATGAGGATTAACTCAATATACTCGCAGGACCGCTGGTATCTCAAGGAGCCGCAGATCTTCTACACCGACGTCAAGGATCAGAATTCTTTTCAGGTGAGTTGTGCTGTGTGCGAGTGTTGAGAGTTGTCTCTTGTGTGTTTCTATCTCTTTCTTTCTTAAATATTATTAAAGTTTATAGATCGATGACTTCTTGAGAGGTTTTTTTCAGACAATTCTTGTAATTAAAGATGGGAAAAATACATTAATTAATTTAAATTAAATCTTATTCGTATACAGAATGAGATATTGTTTTATAATTTAAATATTTGTTCTTAAATATTTATCATATATAATTTAAAGAAACGTGTATTTAAAGTACAAATACCCATTAAGGAATATTTAACTCGACAAACATTAAGTTATATTTTATCTTCATTTTTTAATTTTCGATATCTTGATAGTAGGATAAGAAATGCCGTCTAATTTTCGAAGAAAAAAGTACGAAGTCACTTCTTAAATTTTAACGAATTTATTTTTACGACTAATGTAAGATATAAAATTTGACAAAACAAGCTTTACGATTAAAAATTAGAAGTATCGTTGTTGTATAACTATGACAATAGAATTTTATATTTTAAATCAATTAATCGATAAATTCATAAGGAGGAACGAGATTGACAGACTAAAAAAGTATATAATATTTTTTCTCATTATTTAAAAAGGTGATGCTTGATGTTAGATCATGATATAAGAGAAGACATTTATTGCTAGAGGTGGGGAGAAGAATTGGGGAGAGCCGCTGTGTCCGACTAGTTTCGATTTAACGAGACTGGCTGGTGGAAGACACGTTTAGTTGAGCATGTTGTCGCTATGCGGCGCGTTTACGCACAAGTTTCTCGTATTTAAGATTCAGCAAATAGCCAATATTAAGGGGATGCGCGGTGCCGAAAGCATACTTACCTGGCGCAGAGGCTACCGTGATCAGAAAGGCGGTTCCTCCAGGGTGAGGCTCTTCCATTGCACAACGGTCGAGCTGACCCTTGCGAATACCCCTAAAGTGGGTATCTCGGGCGTATAATTTTTGGTAGTCGGGACTGCGTTCGCGCTGTCCCGGAAAAATTCAATACAAACAGAAAATATCTCCCTATAGCATCGTGAACACTGAGGGTGACAATTCATAATTATCGTCCTCATTTGAATCGAAAGTTACGGACGCGCGTCCTATGAGGATGTTTAAGCGTAGTTGAAACAAATGACCATCTTTTGCGATTGATTTTTTTATATAGTATATATATATATATATATATATATATATATATATATATATATATATAATATAAAAAATTATATATATATATATATAATGTAATATATATATATATATATATATATATATATATATAAAATAGAATATATAATAAATATATAAAATTATATATATATAATATACCTATATATAAATACACTAATATATATATATATTTTTTTAGTGTATTTTTAAAATGTGAACCAGAAAAAACTCCATCGATCAATTTTAATATGAACTTTTTTGGCTCGCATTCATTTCACTCTATGC
>NJRL01000080.1:296963-315339 GCA_003063815.1 Aphaenogaster rudis
CAAATAAAGTTCATTAATTTATTTTTAATACGTTGTAATCTTGTATAAACCTTAGCGTTCCCGTTATGCCCCGTGTTACCCTACTATATAGATGTATAAAATAATCTATATATATATAGAGAAAAGTTTTTTAAAGTTACTATACAAAAAATCAGAGACGGTTCGCAGGTCTTTTTTAAAAGGCGGGATTAGATCACTGATTACACGCGCACCCTTCAGTTTCGCTATTGTTTTGTGGCCTTGTCCACCCACTGCGCGAAAATTAACGTTCGGGGACGTGCGTACGTGCAAACGCGAAGCACGACGCCGTCATACGACGTGTTACGTCACCGCTGCACACGTGCACGCCGCGCGTGCCGGAGTATACGCATGAGCAGGGAAGAGAGAAAGAAAAGCTCGTCTTTTAGAGCTTCGTGACAGGAGCGGTCGATCGGCATCTTTGACACTCCGCGGCGGAGCGTACATTGCGACCGTCTCTCCGCCGTTAATTCGCGCGCCGTTAAATGTGATCGTTTTCGATTAGTGGCGATTGAGAGTTCTAAATGCAGGTAAAGTTTTATCACTCGACATGCTCGTGTAGAAAAATTATGTGGTATTGAAAAAACGCGTTACTAAATCACGATGTAATTCTGTGCGAGTAAGTCAAAGTCGAGTAAGTAATTATGTTCTATAATATAGAAAATATTACGTGTTTTTTTTTCATAAATATATATTATTTATTACAAATATTTATAGAAATAAACAATTAACATATATATAGAAATATGTTATAGAAATATGTATTTATAAAAAATATATTTATATAAATATATATATTATTTACTTTCTATAAATACATATTTCTATAAATGTTAGTCATCAATATGCCATGTATTATAATAGTAACGTGTTCTTTGATACTTCGTGATTTTTCTATGATTATAATAAAATTTGTTCTACACTAGGTAAGATATCTCAACATAATATTTCGTATTATAAGTATTAATGCAATTATGCACATCTTCCTCGTATATTTTATTATTTATCTATAAAATATTAAAGTTTGATATTTTGCATATTTTAGTAGATACTTGTAAGACTTTTTTTTAAGCGTATTTTCGCGTTTGAAGAAGACCACGAAAGAAAAACTCCTTTTATCGGAAAGAATAAATATAATATCAAGATAACTCAGAAGCGGCTAAATATAAATTCGCAGGTGTGACTTTATTTCGAGCATCTTTCAGCTTCTGTTATGCTTTCTATAGATAATTCGGGACTACCGTCCGGACACTTTAACGATAGCTGAGAAATCATGGCCGAAGGGAGCGTATTACAGCTTAAGTATCATCGCTCTCATAAATAAAACACGAGTTAGAGTTTCTGCGATATATGAAATCTTGACAAAATTACAGAAAAGTATTCTCTAATCCTTCTTCTATTTATTCTGTATATTTATTATGTTGTATTTATATTTTGATCGAATTTTTTTGCCTAGACGAGCAATACCCGGGAAAAAATTTTTATATATAAACATGTATGAACATATATAATTATATATGAAATTTGTTCATACATGTTTTCCTTCTCTTGTATAATCTCTATTCGTATATATATATATATAAGAAAAATAATAATAAAAAGAATTTAAAAATAATAAAAAGGATAATTTCCGCAATGTTTTTTAAAAAGAAAAGTAAAGTTTAAGGTAATGAAAAAAAATTGCCCGTATATAATCATATATGATTATATATGGGCAATTTTTTCAACTTTACTTTTCTTTTTAAAAAACATTGCGGAAATGATCCTTTTTTAAAATTATTTTTAAATTCTTTTTATAATTATTTTTCTTATATATACAAATATAGAGATTATACAAGAGAAGGAAAACATGTATGGACAAATTTCATATATAATTATATATGTTTATATATGTTTATATATGAAAATTTTTTCCCGGGTATGCATTGTTTTGACGTTATGTAATCTACAACAGCTGCGAAACATTAAAAAAGAATCTGTTAAATAATAATGATTGTGGCGTAAACGTGTAAAAGATATAAAGCAGTCTGTCGCGGCGTATTTAGATTGACTAATGGATATCCAGGAATATTCACACCGGATATCCGTGCGGGTATTTTGATTGAATGTTCTGGTCGACGTGGGGATTAAATATAGATCATGAGCGGGTGATTAGAGGGGGCGGTAAATAAAGTACTAAAACGCAAGCGTAAGCAGCAAGAAATTGTACCGAGCGCGCGTTTTGGTACCGCGAGGTCGTATTCGCGGCTCGTCCGCGACTTGCCGGCTCGCGCGAGAGTCACGAGAGCTGACAGCCTCGGGAGAAGAAGAAAACGCACCGTCTGGCGCTGCACCGACGTAAAGAAACAAAACGGAGCGGAAGTGGAAGACGTCTATCTATAGCCCGGCGTGATCGCGACGGCGACGCTCGTCTCGTCGTCGTCAGCGAGCGGCGGTGTCAGCAAAAATTACGAAAGCGCATTACAATAGGCCAGCGTTTCTCAAGTCGTAACTAGTCGCCCTTGTCGCTTGCGAGCATCTTGTTCTTTTCTATGCATCACAGCCCGGTAATTCGTAAGCGGAAAATCGTAGAAGCGAAGGTCGAACGTAAGGATATAATTCCTCTGACGTAATCTACTCATCTACATTTTATTATGCGAAAAGCTCTGTATCTTCCTTCGTAATTTGAGTGACTGCTTCGATACATAATTAAAACGGCAATTGCTGCGATTACCGACGAAACTCGAACAAGTAGTTCTGTTTTAGGATCGATTTCGCGCGCTTTCGCAACGGAAACATCATCTTTTTAATTTAAAAATGTATTAAGACACTGTAAGATATATATTTTACGACATCGAGTGTACTTTCGGATCAATTCTTTTTCCCTTCCTCGACGAATCATTTTTCTTTCAACTTCACTTATCTATGGGATCGTTTCTAGAATTAGGTATACCCTGCTCACAAATTGGCAGCCTATTTTAGCATCTAGTTTGTCACGTATTCATTTTTGTTTCAGAGGGCCTATTCCTTGCCGACGCGGACGCACACCCCGACCTCGCAGAATCGTGTTAATTTACGTCGAAGCGTCAGAAACGAGCCGCCACCGCATCCGGCGCGCCTGGACAAGCACCGTCGCGGTTGGACATTACACCTGGCACGTCCCCTGAAGGCATCCGGATGTTCAAGCCCGCTTGTACCCCTGCTGATCGTCCTGCTGATCCTGCTGGGGGTCGCAGGGGTCGCATTGTACATCGTCTTCGGTGAGTAACCTTCATTCATTTTATTTTCTTTTACTCTTAATGCTGTTAATTATTTTACTTTTTTGTTTATTTAGTGAAAAATATGATATTTTCGAGCGTTATTTCACGACGACTGCACTGCACATCCAAGCGTGTTATTTTTACACGCGTAAACATCTAAAAATGACACATTTGACTGAAGCTCTTTTTATATGTTTCTTGCCATTTTAGATTACGTCATTTAACACGTTTAATGGTATTAAATTAAAAAATAATACGTTCAATCGTGTTAAATGACATGATTTAAAACGTCAAGAAATGTGTAAGAAGAACTTCAGCTAAAATAACACGCTTGGATTTGCAGTGTGTATTCTTCCCAGACAGCACTATGGCTAAAATCGGGACATAAGACGTCTTAAAGACGTTATTAAAAGACATCATTATGTCTTTAAGACATCTTATGTCCCGATTTTAAACATGTGTGTTGTCTGGGTTTCGCCGATGTTTTCTATTTTACGACCTAGATTTTGTTGGGAAAGTAACAAAGATCTGTTATTCGTTTCTATATAATTTTTTACGGCGTGAATTATATTCCCCTGATTATAACATCCAGTTATTAAATACGAATTATTTAATTAAGAGTATAAAAATGGAATACAATGAGACTTTTAGAATAGATCTTTTTCATGAGATGTTTATTTTTTACTTGTTGCTTCGCTGTTAATTCATTTGAAACTCTTTCAAGATAAATAAAAGGCATATTGGAATTGCACGCGTGTTATGTTTTATTGCTTTATTTGATTGCTTTATTGTTTTATTGCTTTATTGTGTTATTTAATGAAACGTTAGAAATGGTTCGCCAGATAGATATATGTTTGTCAGAATGAGATATAATATTATTCTGCCCGAGATTAATCGCTCGATCAGAACGTTTATTGATTTATCATAGAGGCTTAATTCATCTTGCGCTCATGCTGACTACACATTGACTCGCTTCCGTATCGCTAAAGTGTATACAAGGTGCTTTAGATCTACTCTACAATATCCTCATTTCTCAGAGACTTTTGAGTTTTACATAGCAAGAATTCAATGAAATTCCGTTATCTTTTGTGACTTTCCAGTTTTTAACTATACTTTATGATATTACAGAAGACAGGTCTTTATCCTGTCCTTTATTGTTATTAATAATGCGGAGTTCCTCAACGTTAAAGTGATATTAATAACACAGAGCTCGTTACGACAATATAGAGCTTAATGACAAATTTGCAAGTCTTCATCGAACTTTGCTGTACGAGGGCTTGCGTGCCGGGACGCCGTATATTAGCCGGGAATAAACGATACACTCGCCGGCGCCGTCGCCTTATCGTTCGGGCAATTAAATGTATCTGCATCCCGCCAGCTGACGGCCGAGGTTTAATTCGACGCAAAGCGTGGCAATTGCTCCAACGAGATGAATTTAACCGCGGGGTCAACAGAACGTCTCCTCCGACCGTGTCATAAAAATGGCAAAAGCCAACGACCGTGTGTTTTGCGGACGTTCGGTACACTGAGAGAAAAATCCGTCCGATAATCCGATCAAAAAATAACACATGGATATTACCGATCTCTTTAATCGGAACAGCAGTTTTACCGATCAAATTCCGATTAGAAAACATCGGATCAAAGATATCCGACCAAAAATTTGATCGGTTAGGTAAAACTGCTGTTCCGATTAAAGAGATCGGTAATATCCGTGTGTTATTTTTTGATCGGATTATCCGATCAAAAACACACGGATTTTTCTCTCAGTGTAGGTATGCTTGGAATCCCGAGGTTCGAGAGAAAGTTCCTCGGGCCGTTCCTTCAACCCCTAAGGGTGCAAGACGAGGGACACAGAAGCCCCCATTCTCTTCTATCATTTTTCATCCTTCAACTTTCTATTTTCTAAGATTCGCGAGAAAATCGAGCAGATCCTGTTTCATACTTGCGAATTTCTTTTTGGTTTTTTATTTCTTTCTTTTGTGTAATAATAAATTGGCGCTTTAGATCGGTTCTAGTACAATATAAAAAACAAGAGTTAAAAAATTAAAAGAAGAACGAAGGATTGGAAAATGTAAAATTTTGCTCTACTCGAATTGTTTTTCTTGTGCACATACATAGGACGTGCCAAAAATCTGAAAATATTTTTTCAATAAAGATTCAATTAAACGCTGTTTTCCCTAAAAAAAATAAATTTTAAAAACAAGATAAAACGATGGATCAATTAATTGGGAAGAAAACACAATATGATATAAATTTGAGCGTGGGACTTCTCTTCTCACGTATCAGTGGGATCTTTTATTCTTTTGAAGATGATAGTGATAGTTAAAAAAAAATATAGCGCAATTCTTGATGTTTCAACCTCGCAAATGCATTTTCGATACATTTAGTCCGCGCTTTTGTCGTCGCGGGAACGCGGTAACGAGTTTTTTCAGCCACGATGACTGATCGCGTCACGCCTCCTTCTTTCTTTTAGAGCCCGAGAAGCTCCAGATCATTCAGCAGTACCTGAAGTCGTCGACAAGCAGATTGACGGGGCAGAACGTTACTTCCGGTGAATCGATCGTGCCCGCAATCCTGAACGACGAGTCAAATCTGACGACCGCGACGGCCAACATGACAACGTTAACGTCGATGATGACAGGGACGGTCGTCGAGGGTGCGTTCACCATGGACGCCCTTTTAAACAGCCACCCGTCATTTCCGGGAAGCACTTCGCCGCCGACAGGCGCGGAAACGGTAGCTGGGAGTCAGAACGTTATTAATGCGACAAGATATTGCGACGATTGCCTCGAAGGCGAGGTGTGCGTTGCCCTCGTCGATGAAGAAGTGCCGATATGCAGGAGCCCCCGCGACCGCAACGATCCCACCGGATGTGCTGGTTTCTGCATCATCAGTAAGCAGAAATGCCACCGCCTCGATTTTGACGCCTTCAGGTTCGTTGCCACTTATTTTTGATTGATAGCGTTGGAATCATTCGTCCCATTATTGATGAGTTAGCAGTTGATCACCTGTGTGAAGTTAGCCCCTCCCCCCAATATCGAAAAATAAAAATTTTTTTGCAAACGTTTGCCCATCGTTTGCTCACGAATGCCCCGTTGGAATTTTTGTTTGCCTCCCTCTAGTTTAAAAGTTATAAGCAATTCAATTTTGGGGGGGCCAACTTCACACTGGCCCCCCCAAAATTGAATTGTTTATAAACTAGAATTACTTTTGAATTAGAGGGGGGCAAACAAAAATTCCAACGGGACATTCGTAGGCAAACAATGGGCAAACTTTTGCAAAAAGAAAAATTTTGATTTTCGACATTGGGAGACTAACTTCACACAGGTTAGTAGATCCTTTTTAAGGCGACGTTGATAGTAGCTCTTATAGTCACAGTTACAGTTATATAGTTCTTCCAGTATTAACCATTTAAAACTATAATATTATATTAATTATAGTTATATTATATTAATTATTTTAATTATTATAAATACTATAATATTATATTAATATTATATTAATTATGGCAATTAATTTAATTACCATAATTACTACATAATTATATTTATTTGATAATAATAATAATTAGTTTTTCATTATTAATATTTCAATACTATATATTATATTAATTATACTTCTATTAATTATATTAATTGTTATAGATAATATTATGTTAACATTATATAGTAGTAATTTCATTACCATAATTATTACGTAATTATTATATATTTCTATACTATTCCATTAAAAACAAAATGTTTACACGCAAGTTATATAAGAATAGCTAAATAGACGATGGACATAATCTTATATATATATACACACGTGTTTGCACATATTTGCAGAATCTATTAATAACTATAAATTAATTATTGGTCCTCTTTATCCTCTTAGAGGCGTAGAGATTTAATTTATATTCACTTTGTTCGTTTAATTTAATTTATAATTAATTATCTATAATACCTCAACGACCTTTTTATTTTGCTAAAGATGCGTGGAGATCGAACACTACTGCCAGGAAGACGAATGGACTTGCTCTAATACAATGTGCATCCCCTTAGAGAAGCGTTGCGACGGGCATATGAACTGTTATGACCATTCGGATGAGTACGATTGCGGTAAGTGTAAATGGAATTAAAAAATACAGTCGAAACGAGATCCACACATAAAAGGAATCTTGTATTTTTTTCTCCTTTCCTTTCTTTTTTTTAAAATGAAGATGGTAGGTTTCGCGACGAGATACCTCATGTCAAAAAGTGTTTTGATTATCAGTAGCAATTAATAATTGCGTAACTAATAATTACAAAGAAGAGCAGAGAGTTAAAAGGCGCGTCCAGGGAGCACGCTGTCAGCGTTCTTCAGCGCTTTGCTATTCTATCTTTATCGTTCATTAGACATAAAACAAAGATAAAATTACGTAATAGCGTGCTCACTGAACGCACCTAAAGTATTATATAATTATATAGAAAAAGTAAAAAAAATAGAAAGTATAGAGAAAGTATAGAAAAAATAAAATACAAAATTAATGATTGATCAACGATAAAACTAGATAAATGTGAATGTTGCTCGCTCATGATCTTGAATTATCGTAAGCCGATCGCGTCCATCCGCGTGCGACTTGTTTCTTTTTAAAATATACCGCATTGCCCTAGTTCGTAGTGACCTATAACTTTCTGTTATCGGCTTTTCTTCTTTGCTATTATTTGCGAGGCTTCGGTTTGTCAGTTTTTTCTTCTATCGCGCCAATCATATTTTCCGCATTAAAGCCAAAGCACAATCCCGAATTAAAATCATTCGATATCGATTGATCGGCTTAATAAAAAGTGGTACAAATTACGAATGCCATATGGCCGAGCTGGGATACACACAAGCCGTAATGAAATACAGATATCTAAAATTATTCTTCTCTAATTGTAAGATAAAAAGAGATTTCATCGCGATTTGATTTATTCGGAGAAGCATTACTTCTCAGAATTACTTTTAGAAACGGTATCATATGCATAAACTATTTAGGAGAAAAAAGTGTTTAGCGAGATGATAGTATCGATTATTATAAGGAAGAATTAGCTTTCACATACTGTCACTAATTCTTATTCGTCGTTCAATGTTCGTTTCTAATTGAGACGGATTAATATACTTTGGTGATAAATTATATTTACAATTTATCAAAAAGGGCCAAGCAATCTATACACTTGATTTTATAACGAGAACGGCTTGTGATATTTAATGTTGGTATCGAGGTATGCAAATACAAAGTACGCGAAGCAAGTGGAATGTGATGCTATCGGGTAGTACTACACGTTCTTTTTCAGACTGCAATCTGGAGACGCATTTTCAGTGCGGTAACGAGACTTCCTGCCTTCCGTTGGAGAGGAGATGCGACGGAAAGATAGATTGCTGGGACGCAACCGACGAGATTAATTGCACGTTAGGTGAGCATTCCAACGTCTTATCGCGATGACGATAGTCTGAGATGTCGAAATGTTCGACGAACGAAAATGTTATGCTACACGTTGTAATATGGTGAAGGAGCATTGATTTTCGTAGATTGTTTGAGATGCGATCGTAATCTAAAATAAAAAAAAAGAACCCGCAAATTACATCGTCAGATATTGTACACGGTGGCCTATATTCATCAAGTATTCCTTCAGTCGCACTTGTTTAAGTTTTGTTGTAGCAAAATAATGGTAAATGCTGCAACAAAAGCATGATTAATCTTCTTTAAAGTATTATTTGCAATAAAGGTATTTCCTTATAGTTTATTCTTGACCACTTCTTAAATACTCTTTGGGTATATTTTATCTTTAAGACATTTAACATTCTTGCAAGATATGGACAAGAAAGACATCTGTAGGACATCTTGTGTAAAACTATAAGCAAAACTGTTATTTGTAGTCCTCCTTTTACGCTTGACAAAAATCCTTTTCATATCTTTTTTCTTTTGTAGGACGTAATCTTGGTTGGTGTGAGTACATATTTATATTTGAGATGCATGTATATTTTGCATGAAAGTCTGCACGCTAAAATTCCTAATAATGCACAAGCTTTATTAATAGTTGAAAACGGAGAAATCGTTAGCGGTTTATAATATCAGCATTAGGCACTTTATACAGTTGACTAACGTACTTTTATTCGAAGAATGTACTTATGTGAATTACATTATATATAGATCTCCGACTCGAATATTTTAGAAAGAAAGATAATTCGCAGATAAAAATAGTTAAGTTTGCTGTGTAAATATGAGCAAATAATCAGGCGTATAAATTTAGTTTGAATATTTAGCAAATGAATCATATTTATAAACTATATAAATATGATTCATTTGCGAAGTATTCAGGAAATGCAGTTGATTCTTTGAAAATTTAACTTAATTCCGAAAATATGATATTAAGGAATCAGAATTAAAAATCTCTTGTCTCGAGTTATCGAATATTTGAGTAAAGACAGATCGCCGAAAAAATAATGGTTTAAATAATAATTTTTATTTTCAATTTAGCTTGCCCTTTGGACAGCGAATTTACTTGCAACAATGGGGAATGCATATTGAAAGTTCGCTTTTGCGATCGGTTGGCAGATTGCAGCGATGGATCGGATGAACCTCAGGGATGTCAAGGGCAATGCAATAAACACGAATTTACATGCCTGTAAGTCAATATTTAAAGATTTCTTTGTATAAGAAATAGATGCCATAATTAAAAAGAAAAAAATATTCTTACGGATAGATATTCTCTTTCCGCGAAATTAAATTCCTGATCGTCAAAACTCTTATATCTTTTCAATTTTTGTATTCTTTTCTATTCTTAATATACTAATGACTTTTTATTTATGGGTGGGTCAAATAATGAGGCTTTTAATTTCTTCCATTAGGTAACGATATCATTAAATGTGCCGAATATTTTAATTTGATAATTTTTAATATAGTTTGATTTTTATCGAAAGGAATTGAATTTTTGAATTTAGCATATCCCATATTTTTAACGAATTTTAATGCATATATTAATACATATATAATGCAAAATTTTAATTCATATATATCGCTGTTTTGTACATGTAAAATTTTTCTGTAAAGAAATGGTAGATGTGTTACAAGAGGAATGAAGTGTAATGGGATTGACGATTGCGGAGATGGCTCGGATGAGAGATACTGCAGAGACCGGTTTACTTAGTATTTACACATGAAGGAAGACATTGCCAATCAGAAAAAGATCAAATGCAGTATTTTATACAAATAAATGTATGTAATGTATATAGTGTGTTGTATAGAGACAGAAATATGACAATATATATATTGAATCGCTCTATTTATTGAATCTAATGCCATCCAATATCTAGTGCCAACATCCTTGCTCCTTTATCTCTTACAATTATAAATAATAACACATCAATGAGTTGTTGTGACCCTTTTATTGTGTTACTATTAAGCCTAAGACATGTTCACATACATTACAAACGAGAATTATAAATACTAGAATTATATAAATCAATTTCATATTCCTGTTCATGAAAAGAAAAAAATCTATCAATTTTATGCGGAATATATCGTTATCGACATAAATGATTTAAACTGTTCTAGTGTACATTTTGTTTAAATCTACTTGCTATTTAAAAACATTGAAATTCAAGTGATATAAAATACATAATGTGTTTTATTAAGATAGTACCAGACTGTGCGCAATTCGTGATTCGTATGAAATAAGCAAACATTTGTGGTTCTGACAGAATAGATCCTCAATACTGTTTGCAATTCATGATTTGTTATTTGCTTAGTGTATATTCTCTGTACACGACAAATTCATGTCTTTTCATTTCCTTGAGAAACCATTTCTCATATCCTCCGAATCATGAGAGGATGAATGACGATTTATGAATGAAAACTTAACAAGTCTGCCCATTTACAATACTCAAGAATTTCATACGAATATTGTGAATCACGAATTATGAATCGTATGTAGTCTGGCGTTTAATACATTCCTTTCAAACTTAATTTGGATTCTTTACTTTCAATTTGATCAATATTTCAAATCTTGTTCTTTTGTATACAAACCATGTGTAGCATATTTTCTTCCCATAATCCTTTTCTTTTAGAAAATATTGAATATTCATATATGTTTACTATAACTAATTTATTTTTTATTTTTTAAAAATTGATTAGTAATTGTATATATATATATATATATATATAAATAAATATATATACACACACACACACACAAGTATGCGATATACATACTTGTGAATAATGACTTACAGAAAAAAATGTTGCTATTTTAAGTAGTTCTATAAGCGGCATCAATATATTTTCATATCGACTTAATATCTCTTTTAATCATCTTATAGGAATTCGTCCGGTTCCCGCGGTGCATCGAGGTCTCGATAATGTATCACTGGTCGAAAATCGCCACCACTGCAATATTAAATCTTTATTAGAAAAAAATGAAAAGAATATCGATACTATTGCATATAATACACGCAAAATAAGTAACAAATAAATATATAACTAAAACAATCGTTAAAACTATATGTAAATGCGTTTTTGATTCCACTACATGATGTATACATATATTTATGTATAAAAGTTGTATCTCTAAAAATTAAAATTTTATGCACACGCGCGACAGTTATACAATAAAATTCATTAAAAAATCGCATATATTATTAAAAGTAATAATTAAAAATATAATTCGTATGTTCCTTTTAATTTCTAATTTATATAATGTGGCCACTGAGCATAGTGTCATGATTTCATGACATACGACCAACCGGACATAGGGTTTAAACGGAAATGGGACAAAATAAAATAACAAATCGTTACAGTAACACACAAATAGATTTATTTGTTATTCATATTATAAATTTGCAGCATCAACAGATCCTTGGACTCGTTTTGGATTGTATAAAAGTTAATTTTTATTTATGATTTTAAAATTATTTTAATAAAAAGAAATAAAACATTTTATTTTTTTTGCAGATACAAGATAATTTTTTATTATATGTTCAAGAGATAAATTTCTCAAAACACAAAAAGGTACTATAACTCATTTAGGCTTCATTTTTTCAGTTATAATTAAAGAAAATGCACACAGTGCGTCCGCTTTCTGCTATAGTAAATAAAACCTAAATAGTTCTTATTCATGTTTTCTCTTTTATTTTAGGTTTTAGATTTTATTCTTGAGACATTTATATTTAATTAAAAAACTCATCCTGTTAATATTTAGTATATAGATAC
The DNA here is from genome assembly GCA_003063815.1 of Aphaenogaster rudis. Classification (NCBI taxonomy): domain Eukaryota; kingdom Metazoa; phylum Arthropoda; class Insecta; order Hymenoptera; family Formicidae; genus Aphaenogaster; species Aphaenogaster rudis. The sequence goes on from NJRL01000080.1 coordinate 309,429, forward strand.
ATTATACATGTACAGATATGAATTTCTTTTGTTTCTAAGTATATAATACCGGATCTCGATGCGCATTAAATAAATTTGATTTATATTATAAATAACATTTAAAAGAATGTGCTATTTTAGTAATATAAATTTCTCGATCGCATTAGAATTTACGTTATTTCTTTCTTTTACCAACAGTGTGTTACATAGTCTAGCAGATATATATTTTAGCACAGAGAATCTGTAATGGTATTAACGTTTTTATGATTGCTTAATCTCGTGTGATTAAGTTATTCACATAGAGATTTCAACAAAACTTAAAACATGTCCATGTCTAGCTGGTCCAAGTCATTATAACTAATAATAGGTCTTGATGTAGTGTCTGGAGCAGCTCTGTAAAACATTGTATCACCATGTTCAGTCTATTAGCTCAAACAGGCCAAGGATATACTACCGATATCTTGAATCTTGTCTCAATTCCAATTTGACTTTATGCCAAAAAAACGATTAACTATGTAGATTCTCTTTATAAATTTATCAACCATGCTTACCTTGAAGTAAACTTATCTGTAAACTTTATTGATTCGCACTGTAACATAAAGAGGATTGTCTTACCGTCCTCGATTAAATCCGCCACGATTAGAACGTGGCGCACTAAATCCAAATCCGCCACCGTAACCGGAACCATAATTGTTTCTGTTACTGCTAAATCCACCACCGTAACTTCCAAATCTAGAAATATTTGCGGATGTTTGCGTTGAGTACCTTAATAACGTTATTTCCATATTATCTCGATGTTATCTTTGATAAAATGTAAATAAAATCGCATTTTCTATAATATATCTATAATATATCTATAATACTTATAATATATTTATAATATATCTATACAATATAATATATCTATAATATTTATAATATATCTATAATATATCTACATATCATAATCGTATTTGTTCCTATTTTTAGTTGCTTGTAACTTACGAGTTGCAACCATATGGCGAAAAATTGTCACGTGATCCTTCTCTCAGTGGAGCCTTATTACCAGGATGCTCAGGAAGCTGAGGTCTTTTTGGGTCTCTTAAATAATTGTTGAAATACTCAGCTTCCGCTTTCACTTCAGCAACTTTCTCAGAATGCTTGTTAAAGATGTGTTTGCGGATAAAATCGGGCCCTTTGAATTTCTTCCCGCTAAGAGGGCACAACCATTTGTCTTTTGATAACTCTTGGGTGTTGGCTTGAACAAACTTTTCAACTTCACTGTTTATATATTAAGGAAATATTGTTTAAATTAATTGCTATTTTTTCAGATTTATTTTTTCCATGTTGTATTATATCTAAATATTAAAAGCACATAGAAGAAAAGGATACACTTCGGCATTTTTGGCGCCTAGTTTATCGAAATCTTCGTCAGATAAAGTAGCAATTGGTTGTAGAAAGGCAGACATTTTACTCTCAAAGTTGCGGCAATATTCCGATAATTCTGCGCTTGAGACTTTGGCGGTAGGTGGACATCCCCTCACATGCATTATTCCGCATCTATTTGGCATCTCGTCCTCATTTGGATACTCGCAGTGATTGTAATAATCAACGGAATGAACGATCCGCAAGTACAATACTAATCTGTCTAATACCTATGTTAACAAACACAACGCGTGTTCATTGACACATATAAAATATAATTCATTATGCAATTCATTAAATTATTTTCTCGATCTCCATCATATAAGTTTGTATAATTTACCGTAATTAGAACTGTATCTCTCTCGATTGAACTATCTCCATCGCCGCCTAACTGACCTTCCTCTTGCTCACCTGACATACCTAATAATTCTTCTTCTTCGGCTGAAGCTTCTTCTATCAAGTAGTCTGTTATGTTTTTCAATACTGGATTTTTAGATGATAATCCGAAAGCCTAAAATAATATGCAAAATTTCGATCATAAATTAAATTCCTGCTTTTATCAGTGTACATAAAAAAAAATATATATATAAACACAAACTTTACTTACAGCTTGTTCAACCTCGTTATTACTTTGAGTGGTTTTATTTTCTTTGTCTTCTTCCTGTTTTATTACGTTTTCATCCTTCTTCTCTTCTTTCCATAGTCCCACTTTATGATCCAAATTGTGAACAATTTTGGCACTAAGTTTAATATCATGCCGAACTATTTGCTTGTGAGATGTTAAACCATTCACCGATCGAATACGTCGTGATAGATCTCTGTTTACTATTGCACCAAGTTCACAATCACGTAGCTATGTGAGAGACATAGAAATTAAAAGCATCTCTTTTTTTTTTTTTAATAACAAATACACATATGAGTAAACTTACTCGGATGTTATTTAAACTCCAGCAGATTTCTTTGATGTTCACTTGCCTCTCGAACGAAACCCAACCACGACGGAACCATCGTCTCTCCGGCTGCGGATCCGCTATAGCCACACGTAAAAACCCAGGAAATCGTTTGCACATCTATCCGATAAACATAATTATATAATGTTATAAATGCCGATAATCTTCCTTAATGCGAAAGAATAACTCAAAATAAAAATGTAGATTACTTAAGTATTTATAAAAGCTTTTACAAAATTTATTAATTAACAGAGAAGATTTTTTAACTAACAGCTTCCACTTCTGCTTTAGTAATGGTCGGCGCCAAGTTACGAAGGAAGATACTGCTAGTTTTGTGCAAAGCCCTAGGTTCCTTTTCTCTATCTTCACTGGCCAAATCGATCACTGCTTCTGGTTCAATTGTAGACTTTTTATTACTTTTTACTTCTACTTCCGTTTTAACTTCCTGCTTCTCTTTAACGTCTCTTTCGTCTTCATTACTAGCCTCTATTTTTTCGTTAGCAGCTGTGATGATAATTATGATTTGTACAAAATAAATACGAATATAATATGTACTCTCTTTAACTGTTCAATATTTTCACAAAGATACAAACTTAATTATTTATGAATCTCATACTTACGAGTTTCCGTTTTTTTCGATGTATCCAGTTTATTGCTGTCACTACCAGAAGAACTACTGCTACTGCTGCTACTGCTGCTACTATTGCTGTCGGTACGTTTACGCTTTCTTGATTTTTCTGATTTTTCCGCTGTAAAAAACAGATTATAACATACGTGAACGGAAAATTTCTGTATAAAATGAATATTTTAGATACATACGAGACTTATCGTCATTAGCAGTTTCTTCCACATCTTTATTTTCCACGTCTTCGTTTTCCTTAATTTTGTTAGAGTCAGATGTTGCATTTTCATCTTTTACCGAGCTTTCGACTTCCATATTAGCATTCTGATCATTCTTGGAATCTTTCTCATCGCGTTGTGAGTCGTCCACCTTAATTTCCTCGCTAATATAAAGTGAATAGAGAAATAAGGACTAGCATTAATCTTATTTTTTCGTATTTCATATATCTTTCTCAAGATACTTAGTATCATACAATACCTATTCTCAGATTTCTTTTCTGTAGAAGATTTTCTCTTGTGCTCTTCTTTTTCCTTCAAAATATCTTTAGTTATTATAGGCTTAGGTGGTTTGATATTTAAAATCTGTAAATCTTCCTCTGTTCCCCCCTCCAGTTTAATAACCACTGCATCTAAAAGATGTAGCAATGAGTCCGCTTGATCGGCATCAACAGACACCTTATCTATTTCTTCTGATTTTAGCAACTCCAGGAAAATGTCCACGCGTTTCTAAAGCAGAAATAAAATCGAGATTTCTGTCAGTCGGAAAAATATATTAGTGATAAAATTAAAAAACGGATATATTATATATTTCAGCATTGTATCTACCTTAAGTGCTGATACTTGCTCTTCTTTCCTTTTCACTGATTCTTCAGGATGGTACTTTATTTTGAACCTGGCGATCAATAGAAAATACACGATAAATGTACGTTCACAAAACAATCAATATAATAATATTAAAAAGTCCAGAATAGAAATACACATACGTATCAGTAATGCAGCTAGTTCTGTAATTTAAAAAAGGCAACGCGGATGAAAACGTAGATCAAATTAGCGCATCTTTTCATGTGTGATACATGCATGCAGATATGAGGTATATAAAATATCACAAAGTAATTTTTCAATGCGGCACGGAAGATAAAGAAAAATCAAAAAAGCAGATATATGTTTCTCCTTCCTCATATTGTGCATGCATATGCATATATTCGCGAAATAAAAAATTTTTAATATTATATCAATTATAATTCCCGTGTTTTACCTACATAGTTATACAACTTATATTCTACGTGTATCAAATCTACTAATTATGTATAACAGAGCGCGCATAGAACAAAGTACCCACATGAAAAATAAAACATTACCAAGTTTTAAAATTATAGCTGACGCCCTTTATATTAATTAGATCATAAATTCAAAATCTCTTGAAATGCTGTAGAAGTTTTAATTAGACGTGAATCGTCATTTTGCGATTTATGGTTTCGTCAATATGTCATAATGTTTGGAAATATATCTTAAATATTTGAGTGCTATGCAAGGCGATCGTACTACTCACTTTTCATGTCAAACAGTGCCAACAAGCGCCATAGTAAATTTTATATACGCTCAGTTTCTACCATAATTCTCATAATTTAATTATGCTTTACAAAGTGTTTTCTTTCAATTTATTGAAAATAAAAAACTGTACAAATAGTGAATTTTATTTTTACTTATCATGACACTTATCATAGCACTTTCCATGGAACAAAAGAAGTACGAACGCGTTGCTTGGTATTTTTCGCACAAGTTTTTGCGATCACCTTCGGCACCCAAACGGTTAAACATGGTCGGTAATATCAACATTGTCAGAGTGGAGCCTCACCTGTAGTCATATTTCTACTCGTATTCAGTTTTCTCGTCGACACAGAGTCTTATCGACAAAGACAGTATGTGCTCGAATATAAAAAAATAACGGGTTTAGAACGCGGCCTACGCGAGCAATGTTTGGGCTTTGCGCGCCCAGCTCGCAATCTATTTAGCTACCTAACAGGCACCTTGTGTCTTCAGCGATGCGCGAAACGCGAAATTCATAAAATATCGTACGAGAAAATAAACGAGCGAGATGACCCAAGGTATAAGGCGATGGCGGCGATATGCTGTAGGGATAGACAGAGCTGGTCATATTGTTTGAAATTAGCTACAATATATTGTATCTGCAATTTATCAGTTTATAAATCATCTTCCATCTCTTCCAGGCATGTAGACACATACATGCGTGGACAGAATTCCATACAACCGACATCTCAGTGGCGTTACTTAAAAGTATTTATTCTTTACAGTTATGATGTTAACGTTTGTTCATAGGAAAGTAGCATTTTAGCCACTGTAAAAATCAATTCTATTTTATCGTTTATTACAAATGTCATGATAAAATGGTTGAATCCTGAATAATATAACGACAATTTCAGAAATGTACATGTGTAAAAAAGAATATAAAAATTAATATACCATTCTTCATCTTTATGGGCGACAAAGAACTCATTGAGTTGCTGCCTCCTAAATTCCAACTTGTACTCGTTGTAGCGTTTAATCGCCTCCTCGTCAGTAATAGTATCTTCTTGAGTACCAAGGAACGCTTTGAATGACATCATGGGTGGCTGGGTTTCGACATTTGAATTACTGAAATTTCCAGCAACTTCTCGACTGAAAACAATTATATTATAGATATACCATGTATTCTTCGAAGATAATCCCAATGTAAACATTACAAGGATTAATCTATAATTAACAAGAAAATATATTTGATGTAATCGACACAACTGGCCAAAATTTATTCAAAAATTCACTACGTTTCGACCATTGTTTGTGGTCCTCTCCAGGTGTTAATAAATTATAATAAATAGATTAAGACGAACATTCTATGAATGTGGCGTAGTGCCTAATAAAGCCAAAAATCTAGACTGAAGAAAAGAGAATATAAGATT
>NJRL01000080.1:330452-348667 GCA_003063815.1 Aphaenogaster rudis
AGGTGGAGCCGTGGTTCGGAATAATTACCGCAAATAAATTAAAGGTAATAAATGATCTATATCGAAATTTAATAAATAACTTCGTGTTCGTAGGACCCGCCAATAATGTTGGTGGAAATTGGTCTCCTAATGGAGCGCAAAATCAGGACGGATCTAATTCTTGGGCTTCCAGCGGTGCCTCTGCTTTTGCCAGTAGTAGTTCCGGAAGTAAGTTTCCAATAGAATTATTTTTAAATATATGTATTCACAGATATAATATTATTTAACAGAAAACTGTATGGGAACGAGTATTAACAAAAATGTTATCTCATTGCAGGCTGGTCTGGAAATCGTCCCGTCAACGTAAAGGGTTAACCATTTTAATCAGAAGACAGAATATTAAAATATAATAAATGCAAACGCGACGACGTAATTCCAAAATATAATATACAAATGACGTCGCCATTTAATCATTAAAATACTTAACATCTCGCATGTAAAGCTTTATGCATAAAGAGATTTTATATTTATTCGACGTATCATTTATTTATCGCAATCGATACGACAATGAGTAAATAAAGTTTTTCCTTTGTACACATGTTAATTGATTAAAAAATAAACAGATTTCTCAGAATAATGCGTATAATTTACGTCATAAGCACTAATTATCTGTTATATGATCGATAATTAGTCGTATTGCAATATTCCATGATAACTCTATAGTCTATAGGATAGTCCATTTAAAAAACATTAATTCTTATTATCTTTGTCATACCGTTTTTTATCTTAAGCGAAATATATTTCACAATCAATTCTTTAAACAAATATAAATAAAGAATCTAATTTCCCATAGGCAGATATTTATGTATAATATTCGATCTTAATAATATTCCGAAGGAATGGATGATCAACGTATTAAAAAACACCCGGTATATGTTAACGAGCGAGCTATTATCCGAATTTTTACAACGCAAAAGTAATTACGGCTCGCTGAGAAATGTATAAAAGGACATTTTAATTGCATAGGTTCACTTGTTTCTCTTCCGAGATCCACTGTGTGTTTCTCGAGAGTCCAGTGTTTTGCAATCATCATGAAGATCATCATATTAATTTCGATCCTATTAACATTACTAGCTCAACTATGTAGCGCACAGTTTGGTAAGTCGCATTTATTTGTATAATGAAAATACTCGATTGCAGAGCATGATCAATTGGAGTAGTCGCGACACTTTGTGGTGTAACTCTATTATTAGTCAATATCCAATGTAGAATAATTTTGAATTAAGATTGCTGTTGCTATCCATATTAATAACCATTATATTGACATTTATTCGTTCTATGATTTGACACAATTGATTAAAATGTTAATAAAACTGGGAACCAATGTCCGATTGATAAAAGTAAAGCAATTTTGCTTAATAAAATATTATATATATGTATAGATATAAGTGTTATACCGTGTATGTGTTTTTATTTTTCTCAAATTTATCGTTTGGAGATGTCTAACGCAGAATTTTCCATTTTTAAATAAAATTAATAATGATAGGATTACTTCTAATTGAAGTACTATGTTATTTATATCGTCTGCAAACTAGCAATCAGCAATTAAAGATATTCTTTTAAGTTTGTCCAGTTAGTCTTTTAACATTAAACTGTAATTTCTTTGTTATATCATTAATTGAATCTTGAATATTTATAACGAATTTTGAATTTACTATAGAATTTATGTTTAGATATAGGATGGGGGCGAGGCAACCGTGGCAGAGGAGACTATGGGGGTTATAGAGGTGAAAATAGATACAATATGGGGCGTGGATACGATATGGGGCGTGGATACGATACGGGGCGAGGATACGGACCATTAATTGGTAGGTATTGAAATTCAAAAAAGACAACGAATCGGTAATCTGAGATTACCCTAAGGCTCATGCGCATTTTTTCACCATATCCGTATATATTAAATTGTATATTATATTAAATTATAATACATATATCGAAACAGAGAGAAATTATGTAAAAATTTTTTCCTTGCATTATATTATAATATACTCACTAGTGATGAAAAAACGGGTTTTTTTACTTCGGAATAAAAAACCAGTTTTTTAAGGTAAAAAACAGTTTTTTACAAAACATTCTGAAAAAAGATATAAAATTATTTTTCTTGATATTCATCGTTCAATATCTACGTTATTTCGGTATTATTTAATATCTTTTGTACTTTAATATCTTTATAACTTTAAATATCGAGCCGGAAACGACTTTGCGTTGTTGCAGTGCCTAATAGCGAATTCGGGCGCTTGCACTAGTCAATAGCCACCGCCACTTAGAGATGAAAAGTACCGAAAAAAACTAGAAACTTAGAATAAAAAACCCAGTAAAAATTAGTTTTTTACCCGGCCCTGAAAGTTTTTTACTCAGATATGTATTTTCTTTGAACATTTGACGCCATATTATTGTTCTAGAATTCAGTTTTTGCATTCATTTGAAAGGTTTCTGTGTAAAGAATGTAAAGATAGCTAAAAAGTAATAATCAAAATGTATAATGAGTAATGACGAAGTGGCGGTGGCTATTGATTAGTGCAAGCGCCCGAATTCGCTATTAGGCACTGCACCAATACAAAGATGTTTCCGCCTCGATATTTAAAGTTATAAAGACAAAAGATATTAAATAATACCAAAATAACGTACATATTGAACGATGAATATCAAGAAAAACAATTCTATCTTTTTTCAGAATGTTTTGTAAAAAACTTTTTACCTTAAAAAACTGGTTTTTTTACTCGATTTTTTACTCCGAAGTAAAAAAAACTCGTTTTTTCATCACTACCGCCACTTCGTCATTACTCATTATACATTTTGATTATTTATAGCTATCTTTATATTCTTTACACAGAAACCTTTCAAATGAATGCAAAAACTGAATTCTAGAACAATAATATGGCGTCAAATGTTCAAAGAAAATACATATCCGAGTAAAAAACTGATTTTTACTAGGTTTTTTATTCTAAGTTTCTAGTTTTTTTTCAGTATTTTTCATCTCTAATACTCACACAGTACTTTGACAATAGAACGAAAATGCATTAAAGAAAGAAGATACTACTTAAATTTCCTCGCATGTTACTATTCACGTTTGATAGATGGACATAGATTGATATATGTTTGATAATGTTAAAATATACCGAAGAAACTCTAGAGGTTCATGGATTAATAAAAAAAATAATTATAAATTTTGATTAATTATCACAAAGTTAATTTTATGTGAATATATTATTATAATAAATACATGTGCAAATTAAATTATACATGAATTTACTAATATAAAATAACAAAAAAAAGTTTTGGTATATTTTATCAATTTATACTGTCGAAAATATGATATAACATACTGACTTATTTCGCAGAATGCAAGAAAAAATGCGCAGTGTTGCAACGGAAATAGCTTTAACACATTACATATTGCATTTACAACTTTCATTTTATATATATATATATAATGTCAGTATACTTTTTAAAGAAAATAATATATTTTTTACTAATTTCTGTTAAATCCTTTGCCAATGTTCAGAAACTTTTTTACCTATGTAATGCGGTACACTTGACATATATCGCTTTTAAATTGTATTAATAAAAGGTAACGAAGATGTAGCACACAATTGCAGTTTATAAATCAATAAATTTTCGAATATATTAAATATTGCAAATTACAATCAGCTAGCCAATGTAAATGTTGCATGGCAATTTCAATGTTAGTAACTTAATTAATTTTTTTCAAAATTTATTTTGTAATTTTAATTAATTTCATAATATTGTTTCAGATATCTTCTAGTTCTCAACGCTACCCAGAAATGCGGAATTTATTCTATATAACATAATTCTTCTTAATGGATTAAATAAATGACATAGTAATCTACATCTAATATTTTTGTGTTCTTATTTTTACCAATCTAGCGAGATAACAATAATTGCTTCTTTATTGTACATTTGTTAAAATTATTTAATTTAATTCAATTATGAGTTTTCGGCTAATATAATCTCTTATTATTATGATATTTTTCTCTTCTTCGGGTTAGAAAATTCTAGAAAAAGATCACAATCCTGTATTCAATGTCTTGTAGCATTTATATAGACATGTTTTTTTCACCAAATTTCCATCTGCATATCTTATCTGCCTTTTTGTTCTTCTTTTGTTTTAAACTGTCTTTTATTTTTTAAATGTTCAATAGTACTTTTTGTAGAGATGTAATGCTTTCACAGTATTAATTCTCAAATAGCATACATTAAATACAATCCATGGATTATAAACATTTTAGCGACTTTCCTCATTCTTTAGGTAGGAGCATTAATTGACTTAGCGATGTTACTTAGAAATTAATTTATTATTTGTCCATACACAGGAAAAAATACGACTTTATCAGACCTATTGGCATATAAAACAGATATAGGTGTAATCATGGAAATATGCTATACAACTACAAACATACGGTGCTCAATGTAAAGAAACAGAAAGCCGTAATAGACTAGATCCGTGTAGTTAGGATATGTGATTCGTGGACAGGTGACTATTCAATGCTGTTTTATGCGCGAATTTTTTCATACAAATAAGACATTCGTGAGTTTTTTCGTTAACGTGTACCAACAAGTGTTTTTTCAACGCCGCTTTGTCTTTGAATATCTTTTGACAAGTACTACATTCAAATGGTCTCTCACCGGCGTGAACCAGGATGTGGCTGTTCAACGTGGTCTTCTGCGTGAAAGCTTTGTGACACACATAACATTCGTACGGCCTGTCACCGGTGTGACTTAACATATGTTTCCTCAACGATGACTTTTCCTTGAACGTCTTCTGGCAGATATGACACGCGTGTCGCTTATCGCCTGTGTGTATGATCATATGCGAGTTCAATCGCGTCTTCTCCCTGAATGCCATGTCGCACATATTGCACGCGAACGGTTTTTCACCGGTGTGTATTAGAGTGTGCCGATTCAGATCCGATTTCCTGGTGAAGATTTTGTCGCAGACCTTGCAATCGTATTGACCACCAGTATGTAACAACATGTGACTGTTCAAATCCGATTTCCTTGCGCATGCCTTGTGACAGATGTGACACTCGTGTGGTTTCTCGCCCGTGTGGACCAGCATGTGGGAATTCAGTTTAGCCTTCTCTCGGAAAGTCATCAAACACTCTTTACACTCATACGGTCTTTCCCCAGTGTGAACCATAGTATGCCTAATCAATTCCGATTTTCTCTTGTATGTTTTCTCACAAATGTTACACGCGTGCGGTTTCTCGCCGCTATGCGCCAGCATATGATTGTTGAGCGCAGTTTTCTGGGCAAACGATCTATGACACAATGTACACTTGAAATGCTTGTTTCCTGTGTGGAACGACAAATGCATGTTCAATTTCGCTTTTTCCTTGAACGCTTCGAAACAGACCGTACATTTATAGGGTTTATCCGCATTCGTGTGGTTGGACATGTGTCGATTCAAATTAATCTTCTCCTTGAACGTTACGTGACACACGTCACATTCAAAGGGCCTGTCCTCCATCTGCATTATCTGTTCATTCATACCGGCTCGCTTCATAAAAGCCTGCTGCAATGCGTCGCAATCGTACGGTTTATCCAAAACATGCAATTGCATGTGGCTTCTTAAGCTCCACTTATAAGCGAATCTTTTTTGACAGATGTTGCACTCTAATGGACTCATTCCAACGTGAGTTAACATGTGGGCATGTAGGGTAGAGTTGTCGGTAAAATTTTGTTGACAAACCTCACATTGATTTCCACTACAGTGTGTCCTTAGATGCGACACCATGGAATCATTGTTTAGAAACCATTTCTTGCAGATTGAGCATTGGATCTTGTAAAATTTCGGTTGCTGCCCGTTTTGACAGAATCCATGATGCTTGTCAGATTCTTGCGTTTGTATAAAATTCGTATTGGTCAAGCATCGCTGCATCACACCATCCTCCTTGTCACATAAATTAGTATTCGCTATTTGCGACCAGTTCGGGTGACTGGTTGATTCTCCTTCCAACTCTAACTTCACCTGCAAGAATTTACAAACTGTTCTTAGAAAAGATGTGGTAACATGATGTACAGTGTCATAAAACCAAATTGAACTTTTATTAAACAAAATATAAAGCAGATAGCGCTACATCTTAAAATTTAGAGTCTGTGCAGAAGACAAGGAAAACTATCGAAAGGATTATATAGCTACAACCGTTATGTACTTACCATTTCGTTGGAGAAATCCACCTCATTGTTTTCGATAGGCAAAAACAGAGTGCCCTTCTCGAAAGTGCCTGAGCAAATATCCTCCATGTAGTCGGGATCAAATCTGTCACCTGGTTCCTCTTTAAGCACGACGCTCACAATGTTCTCATCCTTAAAGTAATCGTTACGTTAGACTCTGGACAGCGCCAGCAGTACGCCGTATACCTGCTGCAGTTTCATACAAAAAGTTTACCATAACCTGACTGTCTATGGCTAATGCATCCATCGGTTCATCTTTCACCTTAAAACCTTCCATTTGCTACACTTCACTCTGAAAGTGAAATCAATTTATTCGCTTATATTTCATAATGCGATCAACACACAGTGTCTAAAGAAAGAAAGTAAAAAAAAAGGAACAAATCCAAGGTAAAGAGAGACAAGGGAAAAGCTTTGTACACGATGGGTGCAGCCAGAAGTTACATGAGAACGTCCTGCCATAACCTCTCGGAACGCGGCGAGCGGGTCCGGGGAACGCGGCTCCGTCGCCGTGGCCTCGTCCGCCGTGTCGGTCGCCGAACCTGTTGCCGCGTTCCGGGAGGTCCGGCCGGAGGCGCCAATTGAATCGCCCAAGTCGATACTCACAGTGTAGGTTACATGGCTCTTCCATGGAGTACAAAAATATAGGTTGCGAACGGGGCCGGACGACGCTCCTTCAACCTGTTCGCGGCGCCGCTGGGAAAACCGCCGACCGCGGCTTCGAGCAGCCGCCGATTCGCCGCGGACGCGGGTCGTTCTCCCCCGTGGTTCTCTACTCGAGTACCGGAGTACGGTGATCGCGAGAGCGGGTCGTGGGCCGCAGGAGACGCGACGAGCGCGATGACGAACTCTCCGCCGACGACGGGATCGACGAAGCTGGGGCTACGCGTTGGCTGCCGTAGATAACGTAACGTTGCACAAAACGCACGCGCGCGCGCGCGCGCCACAGTCACTGCACGCCAAATACACACGCACGCGCACGCACACGCACGTACACGATACGTACATATGTCGGCTCACGTCGCGTTGCGCGTACTACAACTACACGTATATCTATGTGTGTATATACATATGTGCATACGTCACGCGGCGGTCACGCACACGCGCACGCGTGTGCGCGCGCACGCATGCCGCACGCATCGCGAGGCGCTGCGTACGTTCGGCGTTTATGCGCGCGCCTGACAATTCGCGTGCGTGCATGACTGCGAGTCGCATAAACACTATAAACGTGCTTGTACGAAGCAAGTGTTTTTTTTCGATATTCGACGCGTGACATTCCTGCTTACGCAAGACGAGCCGGACGGATGATTTCACAGATCTAGCTGACGTTCATCGTTGATTCTCGACGTTCTCGTCAGGTAAGGGATACTCTTTCACGCGACAGAGAAACGACGTAGACGCGGAGTTACGACGATAGTATTATATTGAAACGTGCGTGAAAAGGAGCAGAAGAGCACGGTCATAAGCAGGTAAATTTATAGTCGAAATTTTTTACGTAACTGCGTCATGTCGAGGAATAGGGTTGGTGAAAATTACATTTTCGTTTTTCATTACGGTTTTATTGTTTAAAATGTATCTTAATGTTTTAAATACGTTTTAGGCAATGTTGGAAAGTATGTTCGAAACAAAAAGGACACGTTTCTTAAACATTTTATGTAATATGCAGGGTTGGGAAGTAATTCGTTACTTGTAACGAAGTTACAGTTAGAATTACTTTTTGTCTGTAACTGTAACTTAACTTCGTTCTTTTCTTTCCATCTATAACTGTAATTTAACTTATTAGTTACATTTTTTGAGTAACTATAGTAACTAATTTAATAGTTACTTTTATAGTTTCTTTATATATTTCAAGCTCATTTATCAACTTATGGGCTACATTCAGCAGAATGAAGTGTTCAGTGATAAATCATCTTCGAGAATAGTTATTATATAAAAGAATAATAACGAAGAAAGGTCAATATGACGAGCAATTATCAGATAGAAAAACAAACATAATCCTTTATTTAATTTTTTTGGCGAAAACTTTTTAATTGAAAAATATTAATCCCATAATTTTGATTCAAGTGTATGTATTAATTTATTATAAATTATTAATTCAGTTTATATATTAAATATATTTTGATTTTAAGTTTTTAAAATAATTGTGATTTATATATAAAATAATATAACATATAACCGAATGTTTAGTATAATAAGTAAAATAATTTAATAAGAAATTTTTAGAAATGTAAGATTCTTGTATTTAAAATAGTAATGTGCGCATAAACATGACAAGAAATTAACAGAAAAGTAACTGAAAAACGACTCGTTACTTTTGGAGTAACTATAGGTAACTGTAACATGTTACGTTTCAAAGTCTGTAACTTATAACGGTAACTATAGTTATTTTTTCAGAGAAAAAATTGTAATTGTAACTAATTACTTTTACAAAGTAACTTTCCCAATCCTAGTAATATGTAAATATAACGTATGATATAATATAATATTTAAAACATGACATATACAGGGTGAGTAAAAAGTACCGGGACGGTATTTTTATTGATTTTTCAAATGGAAACCCCCATTTTTCATTGCATATTCTTGTAGCTTATCTCGAGGGCTTTCCAAAACACTATAATTAAATGTTTTTTCGTTAAGTATTTTTCGAGTTACAAGACTTGAAAGTTACAGTATTTTGACATAAAATACAAAACATCTTGTAAAACATTCATTTTTTTTACACCAATTGATTGGTCTTATTATTCTATGCATAAAAGTATTAAGGTAAGAATATCGAAAACTGAATGTTTTACAAGATATTTTGTATTTTATGTCAAAATACTGTAACTTTCAAGTCTTGTAACTCGAAAAATACTTAACGAAAAAACATTTAATTATAGTGTTTTGGAAAGCCCTCGAGATAAGCTACAAGAATATGCAATGAAAAATGGGGGTTTCCATTTGAAAAATTCCAGGTGACCTTGCTCTGACCTTGGCGACGCCACCCAAGGTGAAACTCATAGCGCCAGTAAATAGATCTTTTGAAACCCTACAACTTTTATTTGGAACATTTTTCTCTAAAATGCTTAGTTTTCGAGACATTTCACCGTCCCGGTACTTTTTACTCACCCTGTATATATTTTTTTGTGTGTGTATGGGGGGGGGGGCAGGGTGTGCGTGTTATACATTGCACGAACATTTGACAGTAAACTTATTACAATGTGATAATTTTGATAAACGTAATGTTAGGCTATCCGTTAAATGTATGGATGTGGAGCTGCAATCAGTTATATTAATTGCACGTAAAAATTTACGCATCTGCATATATAATGAAGGCCATGTTAGTGCAATCGGAACAGGAATTCAATCTTTTCCTCCATTGTTATCATGACTAATGAGATTTCATCCACATCATTTAATATTACATTATAACTAATTATATATTATATACTATTTAATATTGGTGAGTAACGTGCGTGTACATACGTGTATATTTATTTCGTGTTTTCTTTGGACTTACAACAAACTTCCTCGTTACACGACATAATACAACATTAACTCTACATTTACGGCAATATTGCGCCTCTATAAATATGTTACATCGCACGATTCTATTATTATATTCCAATTTTTTTTAGAGCAATTACATTTTACTGCAATTTTATAACAAATGTTGTAACAAAATGTGTTGTAATAACATTTCTGTAATGTTTTTGTAACCATCCTGTTTTGGATGATTGTATGTTAGGCAGTAGAAAGTACAATGGAAGATATTAATTACTATCATTAATTTATTTAATTATTGTTATTATTAATTATAATAAAATTACTATTAATTTAATTATTGATAATAAGAAAGAAGAAATTGTTAAGAGAATTTAAAATCTCAAGTAATAAAAATCCAATTTCATAGAAAACATTATTTACCGTGCTTTTTAATATTTATTGCGCGTTATTGGTTCTTTATTGAGAATTATTATATCAAATAAATTTCATTGCATTTAATAATTGTGTAACATACGCTGAATTTTTGCTCCAAAATATCTAAGTTAATTAAAAATAACTTATTGTGTCTTTAGAACATATACATATGTATATATGTACAGTGGCGTGCAAAAGTCTCCGGCCAGATGGATTTTTCACGTTTTCTTTCAAAAGCGAAGACTATAGGAATTTTTATTAGTAAATACATATCCAGTAATAAATAATGTTCATTTCTTATATTATTTTTTAAATGATATATTCTTATTATATATTCCTTTAGTCTTCACTTATATATCTATATATATTATACATATATGTGATGCAGATGTTTTTCTAGTAATTTTGAAATTATAACATTACTATCATCTTATCACGTTTTTTATCCTATGTAATTTATTTGAATTTGAACAAAATAGATGACAAATATTTCCATGAATTTTTCTTCTTGAAATGATTCAGAATGTAATTACGGATCTTTATATAATGCATTAGATTGCTAACATGAGTAAGCACGTTACACTTATGTACAACACACAAGCTTTGTGACCATAGACCTTATAGATATGGACTGGCAATTGCTATAGTTTCTGCATAGGAAACAGTGCCGGAGGAGATTGGGAAGAGAGAAACATACTTCTTTTTTCTTTTTTCTTCTTAGTATTTCTCTTTCTCAAAGTGTCCGGAAATGTACATTGCGCATGTCGATTAAACATATAGCGCGTGAATATAATGTGTCAAGCATGTGCAAAACGTATTTCCGGACTCTTTAGAGAGAGAAGTACAGACGCAATCTTGCTTCTATTGCCAGTCCATATCTATAAGGTCTACGTTTGTGACGATTGGTAAGGTCTGTGAAGTTAGCACCCCAAAACGCGAATTTTTATAAAATGCCAATGGCACTTGTTTGTCTACGATTTGTCCACTTTTGTCCACCCAACATTTTCGTTTGTCCACCCTTAAAAAAAAAGTTATGACTAAATTAAAAAATTTGACATTGGCACCCCCATGAACATTTTTCATTAATTGCGAAGCGGGATACGATTGTCCACGATTTGTCCACGTTTGTCCACTCAACATTTTCGTTTGTCTACTCTTAAAAAAAAAGTTATGACCAAATTAAAAAATTTAACAAAATTCGACATCAGCACCCCCATGAACATTTTTCATTAATTGCGAAGCGGAATACGATTGTCCACGATTTGTCTATATTTGTCCTCCCAACATTTTCGTTTGTCTACCCCGCAAAACAGAGTTATAAACAAAATAAAAAACAAAGCTTTTTCTATGAGGAAGCAAAACGAGCAATTCTCACTAACAATAAGAACAATTTTGACTGCGTTTCCTTTGACTTACATACTGGAATCGTTTGTCCACTCATTATTCTCGTTTGTCTACCCAGTATAATCGAGTTATTAACAAATAAACATAAAAAATTAGACAGTGACTGCCCTGAGCACTTCTGATTGCATTTTCCTCTAATGTTTATTTGTTAATAACTCGATTTCGCTGGGTGGACAAACGATAATAAGGAATGGACAAACGAAAACAATGAGTGAACAAACGATGCCAGTGCTTAATTTGAAAAGAATGCAATCAGAAGTGCTCAGGGCAGTCACTGTCTAATTTTTATGTTTATTTGTTAATAACTCGATTCCATTGGATGGACAAACGAGAATAATGAGTGGACAAACGATTCCAGTATGTAATTTAAAGGAAACGCAGTCAAAGTTGTTCTTAGTGACAATTGCTCGTTTTTTTTATTTTGTTCATAACTCTGTTTTGCGGGATGGACAAACGAAAATTTTGGTTGGACAAACGTGGACAAATCGTGGACAATCGTATCCTGCTTTGCAATTAATGAAAAATGTTCAGTGGGGTACTGATGTCAAATTTTGTCCGATTTTTTAATTTGGTCATAACTTTTTTTTGAAGGGTGGACAAAAGTGGACAAATCGTGGACAAACGAATGCCATTGGCATTTTATAAAAATTCGCGTTTTAGGGTGCTAACTTCACAGACCTTGATTGGTAATGTCAATACTTCAGGTAATCAGAGCAAAAAAATAGATAAGAGTGCTTTACAATGATTATATAATTATATATTTTTATGTATTTTATTATTTATACATATACATTGTATAAATAAAAACTATATATAAATAATGCATTATTATATTTAGAGTATAAATAAAAAGTGATGATGAAAAAATGATGATAATATAATATTGATATGTTAATTTAACTAAAAATATTTATTGCAACATGAATATTATCTATTAATTAATTATTAATATCGATACTAGTGCGACATTATTACATGTGTTATTGTTATAGTTTATTGATTATATTAACGAAACAATTTCAACAAAATTGTTTAAAACTGAAAGAATTATGAGAAACTTATATAAATTCGCGTAAAAATGTTCTTTCTTAGCAATTCATCTTTTTATTTCTTGTTTAGCGTAAAAAATTATTGAATTGCTCGTCAATTTAATGTATGAATTAATTATTTTGGCTTCATGTAAGGATTGTGTTTCAAGACCGACAAATGCAGCGCGCAGTTCGCATGAGCAGGAATATTCACACAAAAAATTATTATGCACAAAAAATTATTAGGCACCAAGATCCGCCGCAGACTGACATTTGGCTTATTTTCATTTATATTTGACAATTTTGTCGGTCGTAATCTTATTATTGTTTTTTATTTCTTTACAGTGTTTAGCTCGTAACAATGATGATGAACCTCACCGTCCTATGTTTGGTAATTATTTTAATATTGGATGTTAGTTACGGTAAGTGAAGATATTTATTACGTATATTCTTTCGTTTTTGTCTACGGAGAAAAGAGAACGCGCACATACCTATGTTAAGTACAAATTCAATTTAGCACAACAAAAGAGAAGAAAAGAAGAGAAACAGAAATAGGAACAGAATTAAAACAAACTGTTTATTAATGTTCTTTATAATACTATTTATTGGTATAAACATATTCATTGGTATAAGCGATTTAAAATAGCCGATAATATTTTATCAGGAATTTTAGAGAATATCATTTATAAATTTAATTTTATCGAGCGAAATTACTGCGAAAAGGCAAACTTTTTTAAATGGTACCTTGCGGATTCTACGAGAATCCGCAAGGTGCCATTATTTACAATCCTAAAATTTGAAGGATCTTGCCGTTTATTGATTAGAAATGCGTGATTTTGTGTTTTTCAATAAAATGCACCGTGACAAATATTCTGCACATTATTTCCGGAAAAGGAAGCCAAGCATTTCGTGTACGACGTTTGGTTGGTGGACAGGCCGCCACCGAATCCGAGTTTCCTTATCAAGTGTCCTTAAGATACTACGATTTACATATCTGCAGTGGTGCGCTTATCAGCAATAGGCATGTCCTGAGTGCGGCGCATTGTATATGTGGCCTGATAGACGAACCCTCCGAAGAACTCAGTGTGCGCACTGGGAGTATTAACTTAAAAGAGGGTGAAAAACATGCTGTCAAATATGTTAAATGCCATCCCGACTATATATATGGCTCTGAGGAGTCTTGGACAGCCGATCTAGTTGTAATCAGGGTAATGCTTGCTTTTTGCTTTTTGATAATTAAAATAAAATCGAAGATAAATTTTGATAAATTAAAATCGAAGATAAATTTTTACTTTCGTCACACATTTTTAAGGTTAATAGTCTAATTATTATATTTAAATTACAATAAATTTAAGATTATTTCTGATAGATAGATGATATAAACTATAAATGGCAGAACTTAATAACTAATAAATTAATGGTTCTCATAAAAAATAAATTATCGCGATATTCGAAAAAGTATCCATTAAAAATACATTAAAATTCAAAGAACACTTTTATTTTTATGTTAAGTTAAATAAAATACATTTAGTAAAAAAATGTAGCTTATTATCTTTTATAAATCTTACTTTAGGGTAAATTAGAAATTTTGTATGTACATATTTGTGATATGTTGATGCTTTCAGCTTGCTAAAAAAATTTGTACATCACCGTCTCAATCGCCAATTGCTTTAGCAACTTGCGATGCACCTATTGGACAATATGCCGTTATCAGCGGGTGGGGTCGTGTTCATCCATTTAGTTGGTTATCTCGAAACTTACAAAAACTTTCGGAACCAATTATCGACAATGACGTATGCCAGGCCTATTACAAAAACATTACTATTCTCAGTTCTCAAATTTGTACATTCGAAAGGAAAGGGGTCGGCGCTTGTAAGGTAAAGTTCTAAAAATATATTAGTTTCGCTATTGTTGCATTTTGAAATTTACGCGAAAGTGACATTGGAAACTTAATTCTTAATGAAGTCCAAGTTATGTAATTAATTATTATTTAAAATTATATATGTAATAAAAAAATTATTATATGATATATAACAGATTATGTAAATGTGATACAATAGAATTTTACATAATGAATATTTTGTGTGTGTGTGCGTGTACGTGTGCGTGTGTGTGTGTGTGTGTGTGTGTGTGTGTAGTCCATCAATAATTTTTGAAATTTCTGAAGTTTTGATCTCTAATTTTGTTGAGGATTCAATAATAAAACAAATAAATTTTTATCACTTAGGAATATCGTAAGAAAATAATATTCATAACGCATTTTATTAAATAAAACTTATCGTAATTTTTTAGATTAGATTTACTTTAAAAAGAGAGAAGAATGATTTTATATTTATATCTATATCCTTTCTTACATCTATATCTAATTCTTTGGCGTTTATTTTGTGCGATCAGTCCATTGCTATACAATTTTATAAATAAATTTTTAAGTGAAAGACGATCGTTCTTTTGCGTTACACACACTTTACATTCAAACATTAAAATACCGAATGAAAGAGAACATTATTTGACAGGGCGACAGTGGCAGTCCTTTGGTATATAATGGAATACTAATAGGTATATTTTCATGGACAAAACCCTGCGCACTTGGTTTTCCTGATGTTTTTACTAAAGTAAGCTACTTTACGGATTTTATCAAGCAAGTGACACAAGATGATTAGGAGTAATCAATAATTGTAAAATGTAATAGATTAGATAATAAATAAGTAAACAATTTTTAAAAAGAATGTTTCCTTTTCGACATTTTTTAAATGCACGTATATGCGTATTACGTACGCGAATGTGTGTATTTATATATATTTAACCAACAATGCTTGATGTTTAATTAAAACCTTAATTAATATTTAATTAATAATTAAATTTAAATATATAAAATATTTAAATATTAAATAATTACATATTTTGCATGTATGGTGCGATAATAGCAAAATGACGGACGAAAAGAGTATCAAATATCTTTTATCTCAGAGTGACTGTGACAATAAAAATATATTTCAGCAACATTAAATTTATGTCGGCATAAGTAGATATAAGATAAGTAGATATATAATCTAAGCATCTCTTGGTTAGGATATCGGCCGCTTGGCGGCTATCATTTTATAGTATAGTTTAGTAATTTAGAAGTTAATAATTACAAAAGTTATATTCTACAAATTTTATATTGAGATTTATATTTATATTTATGATTTCCGTTTGAAGAATTAAATTGTAAAACGCTTATTTTGCAATGTTAGCCGACGGGAACAGACAAGTTCAGACTTGCACCGGCACAGCAAAATATTCTTTGCGAGAATGTCGTGCTAGTACGGTCCGTGTCTGTAGGTGCCGTTACGGCTACGTAACGCTAAATATGAATACGTTCATAAGTAATACATTAAAGAATATTTATCGTGTCTGCCACGCTACGCGTCTGGCACGTTCAATGCCTGTAGATATGAACGGCCCTTTAAATTTAACAGCACCGATTTCGGGAAAATAAAATTAAGTATATAAATGTATGGCTTCTCGATAGCACTCGTATTCATTACGATTTCGTTATAAGGATGTATCGCAGATTGTTATTTCGGATCCCCAGTGAGGATCTGATAGTCTGATACTGCTCAGGGAAACTCATTATTATTCCATCTCTTTAGCACAATCTTGTCTTAATTGCGATTAAACTCTATCGTCCATCTGTTGATTGTTAGTTGGAGTTCCAATTATTCTTAATCGCAATTTTGTTTGATCCTGACTTTCGCTTTATACGTGACATCGAATATGCCGAACTCCGTGCAATCTGATCAGATCTGTAGATGCTTCTACTATAGTATATTCGATTTATGTGTATTGTTTATATGTATATATGTTTATATATGTTTATATGTTTATATATTTATATGTATATATATATGTATTGTTTTAATGTGTTAATGTATAGTGTTAATAATATAGTATGTAATTATGTTAAGTACCGTATGTCAGTTGAGTGGAACAAAAGGATGTGATGTGCTTATATAGGTTTGAAGCATACGCTCACTGAAGCAGTAACGTTGATTATCTATTTTGCGTCTCTATTTTTCTAATATTAGATAATTATTCGATAATGTTTTTTCAAATACGCACATTTTAATTTTTATTTTGTCACATTCTTTTATAGATTTTATAGTTGTCAACTCTTTTATAGATTTTAAGCGATAGTAAAAAGCTTCCTCTATGAGGAAGCCAAACTAATAAATACTAAGACTGATGCATCAAATAGAATACAAACACCTAAATGATGAGGAAGCAATGTGCAAGTTTCTAATTTGCACACTTTTTTTTAATGAATTACAGCGATAGATCCCAAAATCTTTTAAAACGATTAAAGTTGAGAAGGAGCCTAAAATGTTTGGTGGTAAAGAATTGTGTGTTGCTAAGTTATGTTATGTATTGTTTATGAAATTGTTCTGACGATTGTACCGCAGGCGAAGGAGAGTTTTAGTATCATTTGCATTTAAAGGATAAAACCTGCCATATTAAAAATCGAAGTAATTTCAATTTTTGTCATTTTTTGCAGTTTTTGAAGTTTAAATAAAACATGAAAGAATTCTTTTAATTAAAATAAAAAAGTTTTTATTTGAATATATTGAGAGAGATGTGTTACTATACACTTTCGACAAATCGATTTAGTGCCTGTCAAGCGAAGATTTATCTAAAAAGTTATGAAGAGATTAGATAGCTTTTTTGATATTCTTTCTTCTTGCCTTGCCTATCCTATAAGAAATTATAATCTTTAGCCTCATTTGTTCAATTTTAAAGAATAACGAAAAGGATAAAAGTTTATCACTGAACAAATGATATTGTCATATACGAATGAAATATAAGTTTTATTCCATATTTTACAAAAAAATAATAATTTCTCTTAAGAAAATGCAGATGTTCAGAAATATTAGATTTGATCATTTTAAATTTAAAAATATTAAAATTATTATGAAACTTGATTAGCCGTATGTGATTCTTCACAATAAGCCGAAGCTTCGTTATAATTCCTAAATTGGTCTATGTTAATTAGCTTTCTTTTAAGATTCTCCGTCTGTCCGTACAAATGAAATGAAGTAATCCAAGCAAGTTATCCACGTCACTGTAAGATGCAATATACATTAAAGTCATGAGAGTCTGTGCGATGAATGTAAACTCGAAATACGGACTTCGATTTTTGTCGTAGATATAATTAGTTTGTAAAGGATTTTAACTCTGGAACGGTGATATTTTTTATATATCTCACAGACTTTCCAAAACAAGATAAAATCGACAAGTAAAACGATTCCCAAAAACATGAAGGATTAACCGATTATTGTGAGAACTCGGGCGTTTTGGACCTGTTTTATCATAATGTACCGTTCTTTACGATTCTTATCGGTTTTGATTTTTATCTAGTCCTCAGCTATCATATTTATGGCCATTGAAAGATCTTTAAAATGAAGAACTATGTTATTGAACAATATATGAAATATTGAAAGTAAAAAAAAGTAGACGGAAAAGTAGAAGAATATTAAATTAATCTAATATATCAATGTATAAAAAGTTCTTTTTTTTTCTTTCTTTTATAGTTATTTTTTAAATTAAGGATCTTTGTGCACATAACATTCATATTGTATCTTTAAAATTTTAATGTTGCTCTCTTAAAGGAAT
>NJRL01000080.1:351328-363443 GCA_003063815.1 Aphaenogaster rudis
TTTAAACAATATATATATATATATATATATGTATTTTGTTTATACACAAACTGTAAGTTATATGTCGTCTTATACATATAATTTACAATTTTATATGAAAATGTAGATAATACCGTTTATTGCCAATAGTTTGGTTATCACTACTGGATAAATAATTTAAATAACAATGAATGAGTTACTTACATTACAAAACGTTGACAGTGTCATAGGAAACATTTTCCCAGCTGTAATATGAAGCGATTTATTGGCTCGAATCATTATTATGATCAATGTTCTCGCTTGTTCCGGCTTCAATGGCTGCGTTCAGCAGAAAAAGCAGCTTTGCAACTGTTGTAAAATTCTTTAATATGATTGGTTTATACACTTAGATCCAGGAGGAACCAAGGGCAAGAACCAATCATATTAAAGAATCTTACAACAGTTGCAAAGCTGCTTTTTCTGCTGAACGCGGTCAATATGTACCATTGATAATGATGCGCTGCATAATATATTCCTTCGCACTTTATAAATAATACAGAAATATAATTATTCTTGCCGTTTTTTTTATCTTATGCTTTTTACATAGTAATGCTTACTTGTGCTACTAGAATCTCGCCTACTACACATGTGACCGCAACTGTTTAACACTACGGATATGAGATATATCAAACGTATCGTTGACATTTTCCTTCCTTCCGTTAAAACCTAAATAATCAATAAAGTAGTAAATGATAATGTAAATATGTAATAATGTAAATGATGCAAGCAGGGTTGAGAAGTAACGCATTACTTGTAAAGCCGTTACCGTTACAGTCACTTTTTTATAACAAACTGGTAACGACGTTATATTTTTTAATTTATTATTAACAGTGACGGTAACGCAGTTAAATTTTTTTGGTCACGGTAACGAATTGTTACTCTTATCGTAATTTTGCACACATATAATACATATATACGGAACAAGCGAGTTTTAAAAAAGGGGAGCGTTATGTTTGACCATATTGCGATTAATTACAACGACTCATAGGTTTTGTATTGATCTGATTAATTAGCGACGTAGGCAATCGGGTGCCACTCTAAAAAAGTCATCAAAATTTAGTGAAAAAGTAACAAAAATTGCAACAACTCATTACTTTTTGAAACGATAACGGTAACAAGTTACTTTTTTCAATGAGTAACGAGTAACAGTAATGAGTTACTTTTGTAAAATAACTTTCCCTGGATGCAGGTTATTTTACAAATAATATCGTATACACACGAAAAATTGAACGTTTTATTGCATTGTTCTTCATTTGGCATAGATATACTAATGTACTATTTAGAATAATAACATCTATATTTAATTTATAATAACAGTTTGAAATATCATAAAAATTAAATATTTTAAGTTAAAATAAAATAAAGTAAATGTTATTTTATGTTGCTAAAATTCTTATTAACTATTAAAAAATAGAAACATGAAATAACTATTAAAAAATAGTTAATAAAAATTTTAGAAACATGAAATAACTGAGATTTCTTTGTATTTGCAACTTTGAAAAATTTTGGTGCCAGACTCACATCTTTACATACTAATCTATTATTATATTTGAGATAAACAGATTTGATTTTTTCTATAACTTACCGCGATGATTAAAAATCCGTATAGACAAAATAGTATGCCAAAGTACAGCAGTAAACCGAGTAATAATAGAGTGAATGTACTTTCAACGATATCAAAATACCTGAAAGAAGAATGTACTAATTCTTTAAGTTTTATAAATATATATGAAACAGATAAAATATTTTAAGAAGTAAATATTATATTTAATAATAAGTACAAGAGTAAATTAATACGAAACTTGATTAATCGTATGTGATCTTTGACGATAAAAGCAAGACCGCTGTTGAAGTTTTTAAATTGTCTTATGTTGATCAATCGTTCTTTGAGGATCTCCATTTGACCACACAAGTGAAATACCAATAATTCAAGTAAATTATCTACACCAGTGTAAGATGCAGCAGCTAATAAGATCAGAAGCGTTTGCGCGGCGAACATTAGCTCGTAGTACGGACTTTGATTTTTATCGTAGAAGTAGTAACTTTGCAGAGGCAAGATTTTAACCGGATCCGTAATATTTGTTACATATCTCAATGATATGTAACAAGAAGCAAGATAGGAGTATAATTAAACTCAATCCTATAGCCATAATAATGTATGCGAATATAGTAATGACACGCGCACTTTGTGCACGTTTGATCATAACGTGCAGCTCTTTGCCGGTCTTGACTTTTAACCAGTCGTCAGCAATCGTATTTAACACCAATATAAGATCTTTAACAAAACAAAATTATGTTAACGAGTCTGTGTTTAAAATTAGAGCGGAACTAAATTTGTAATTTATAAAATCCATTTTAAATATAAAGTTTTAATGGAAGCGATTGATCAATGATGGCGGATTTGGTTTATGATAGTTTTGAGAGCTTCATACAAGTCACAGAAATGATTCGATTCTTCATAAATAAACATGTGGATTAGTAATACTATTACAAATTTTATTTTTTATGTACATTTGATATTTATAAAAAATATCGATAGATTTTTACATGCTGGTGTATAGAGGAAAGGGGAATAAGATGGCGACCTTAAAGTTTGTCGATTTTTCCTAATTTCTGTGATGAATAAAAATAATAATTCTTTTCTTTTCAGATTCATTAAAGCTTTGCCTATTATCTATAAAAATTGAAAAACTTAAATAAATTAGAATTTTTTCGATTTTAGATTTTTTAAGGGCGTGTCAATTTATTGTCATCTTGCCCCCGTAAGATGATTTTCAGTAGTGGATACGATGACGAAAAGTCGAGTTAAGTAAAAAATAGTCTTTTTTATGAATAAAAGGATTTATTGTGTTGTAATAAACTTCTTATATTATTTTGGTATTATGATATTTTAACGCAATATGAAAGGGAGAAAAATAAGAATAAGAAATTTTAATTTTTCTCAATCGCCAGTAAGTAATAAACATATGTAATAAATTGTAAGTCGACCTAACTGGCAAGAGATGGTATTCTATTAAATACGACGTATCAACCATAGGAGAATATAATAGGGAGAATATAATAGGAGAATATAATAGATGCTTTAGCATTTATTAATATTAAATTTGTTACATGGTAATTTGATACGTGGTAATTAATAGAATACCATCTCTTGCCAGTCGGGTCGACTTAAATATTTATCACATGTTTATTACTACTGGCGATTTAGAAAATTAAATTTAAAGTATATTAAATAATTTATTTTTAAATTTTAGGTTTTAAGTAGAATTAATATCATTATAGACAAAGTGTATAATGATATGCAATGTCCGATATACTCTCATTTAATTTAGATCTCTGTATATCTAACATTTGAGCTACACATATTTTTTAATATATTTGATACTCTAATACAACTATTTTATTTCAAAAATGAAAAAATCAGTAAATTGCATATAGTGAAATTTGTTTACACAGGTAATCAATATCAAGAACTAACTAATTATTTGATACAGTCATGCATGACGTTCGTCATGTTACCCGCGGTCATCACATTTATTTATTCATTTAATAAAACTGTTGCAAAATACGAAAAATAAAAAATGTTAGTACGTTATTGTATACGTTTTAGCTATACTATACTGTGATTTTAAGAAAGTAAAAATTTTTATGTGTCATTTCTTATGAAACAGTAAAGAATTACATATGAGTGCATCTAAAAAACACTTCTTATTAGATAATTTACTTTCGTGGACAGATTGAAGTTAAATTATAAGAGATTATTTATTATTATTTAAAGTCTCTAATAAGTTGAGCATCGGCTTGTTATCTGTTATTAGTTATTTAGAAAAATTAGCAATTCGTCATCTTACCCAATTCGTCATCTTACCCCCCCCCCTTCCCCTGCTGCACAAATTAAGAAAGATATTTTGACGGAAAGTCGTCAAAGACATATTTGAATCATTTATAATTAAACTCGTTTGTTATGCAATCAATGTTTTGTATTAAATTCGTAAATATCGGGATTTGTGCTACTGATTATAATTTGCTTGAATTGAGTCATTTTTCCATTACCGGGTTTTTTCCACCATATGATCATCAATTTCATTATCGTTGTCATTAATGGTAAAGTGAATTGCAAGTTGTCTATCGTTGCCATCATATCACCCCAAGTTCTCACCAGCGAGTGTATTAAGGGAATTATGCCAATGAAAACGAATATCAGCAGTGAAAATATTGCACGTAAGTTTGATAAGAATCTGTTAGAGGCATTTTCGTAAATATTCGGCCATAAGCCGACAATATTCAGCGCAAGACGATTTAGCTTAGTCGCCCATTCGAAATCTACCTAGGCAGACGAATTTAATGTACGACTGATGATAGTGATACGATTTGATCTTCAATCTTATATGTGTATGCAAAATTCAAAACATTTTTAACATGTTATCTGTTCAACGAGTTTTATATGTCTCACGCCATTGAATTTTCATTATTATAAACACATAATAATAAAATATTATATAATACGATCAAATAAGACTATATCTTCATAGCTACTGTATCGTAAGCACCTGCGTATCTCATTAACTCGGCGGTATACATGCTCGGAAGTGTAAAGTTACTTAAAGACTAACATTTTATTCCCTTACATGCGTGAAGTAGTTTTGATGAATACATTAACTGTTATGCGTCACTTCGATTAAGGTTCGCGAATTCCGTGGACGTTTTGTAATGTGTAAAGAATCATAAATATTGCAATTGCTGACCTGCACGATTGTTGTAATCGTCAGGTGTAACGATCTCATACAAAAGTGAAAACGGAAATAGGGATGAAATGAACAACGACATGTGACAGGGCCGCAGCTGTAAAAATTTCATCTACTGCATTTATACATTTATCGTTTGATAATTTTGTTGAAAAGCGATCGAACTGACATAACTCATTAACGATGCGACGTGAATTAATGTTGACAACAAATGCCATAATAAATAAATCAGCTAATAATATTTTAGAATCTTTAATAACGTTATTTCTTTATATCATAATTATGAGTACTTGTGAGTATATGTAATCTCGTTTTGAATACGGCCTTTTGACGGTTCTTTATTTCTTATTTTTTTTGTTCCTGAAAATTGGAGTGCACCGTCCCTGATCTTCATACATGTGAAATTTAGTAAGTGATACATATAACCGTCACGCAAGAGCCATAGTCACAAAAGTTTTCGCGCCGGTAGGATCTAGAATTTTAATACGTCCTCCTCTCATACCGTATCCCTTCTCTACATTTTGAGCAACGTTGAAGCATGCGCATTCCATGGGGTTGTACCTCCCACCCTTGACACAGGTTATACACTAGTGCTTTGCGTGGATCGGCGATGGGTACATCGCACGTGAAGTTCAGTGATGAGCGCAATTGACCCATCTTATTCTCGTATATTACTAAGTTCGTCAGCTGCTGTGTATACCTTTTTGTAATTTAAAATTTTTGAAAAATATAAAGGGTGTCGAAATTATGGAGATAAATTATTCTGTCAGTTCTGCGTTTATATAAATTGCAATAATACCGTTTCCAGCATATTATGATTCTATATCTACATATATTCTATATCTATAAAATATTCCAAATTTTTAATTGATTTTTTAACTGAGGAAGGCATATATACAAACGTTCTGAAAAAGTAGCTTTTTATTTGCGAAAAGTATATATAATGTACATACATAATATATCAAGACACACGGTAGTGTCTCGCGGCAAGTACACGCGTAGCACGAGACTGATCCGTGTATCTATACGCGACTCGGTCAACTACGAGTACCTGAGATATAATAATAATCGGATTTCTCTCTCAGAAACCGGCTGGACCGATCGAGTTTTTATTAGACGTAATTGATAGCTTTGGCTTGAATTATATAAGAAAGTATTTTTATTTTTCCTTTACGTGGAGTGAAGATATTACGATGTAAACACATGATATAAACACAATAGTACAATAATTATAGATATTAGATTTTATTGATGACTATAAGTTAGCGTCAGTTTTTGGTATCAAATCTTGTGTACGAATGATAAAACGGTTTACTCACTGATATACTAAAGTATAAAATATTAAGACACTTATATAAAATTGATTTTTTGCATAAAAAATAATTACAACGAAGAAGGCACGTATATTTGGTGTTTTTTACCTTTTTTAAAAAGATAATTTAGTATGGATATCCCCATAGACTTCTGTGAGTAGTAATTCTTTGCACGTATAAGTTTGCAAACTTTGACGTTTTAAACAGTATAAATGTTACAAACGACGATTCCAGTGACTATTATGATTATCGGTGAGCACAATAGCCTGTAAGTAACAGATAGAAACCGCAAAAATGTGACATACAAGGTAACATATAAAGGAAATAATATAAAATAAACATAAAGGAAATAACATAAAATAGAATCATAATAAAATATTATCACTGGCGCGTTATTATTTAGCTTTACTAATTTTTCAAATTTTGTTTAAATTTACAGAAACATATTTCTGAAACTTTAAAAAATATTGAAAAATTAAATAATCTATACATGAAAGATATTTAGATATTTTCATATCTAAGAATAAAAGTAAGATCTAAACCATTTGGAAATATATATCCACTTGATATTATATAAAAACCTCTATATTAAATTATATTAAATTTAATTATTAATTAAATAATTATTAATTAATCAAATAATTAATTAAATAATTATTAATTAAATAATTTAAAATATATTAAATAGTTAATTTAATAATTTGATATATTAATAACTTATCAGCCTGTCGAAACAAACATGTAAAAGGAACATGTAAAAGTAAATTTTTGGCTTTTTTTGCACGCGCAGATAACATTGAAAATTCGATAAGAACTCTGCAAATAATGAATATTAGTAATATTCAGAATAGGGAAGTAATGCGTCACTTGTAATGTCGTTACCATTTCAATTAGAAGAATGAGGTAAGATGACGACTTTAAGGTTTGTCGATTTTTCCTCATTTCTGTGATGATGTAAAAACAATGATCCATTTTTTCAGATTTATTAAAGCCATGCCTATCATCTATAAAAATTTAAAAACTGTTAAATAAATTAAAATTTTTTAAAATTTAAATTTTTGAAGGACGTGTCAATTTTGTCATCTTATCCGCGGTCATCGTATTTATTTATTTATTTAATAAAACTGTTGCAATGCAAAAAATGAAAAGCATTAATATGTTATTATATACGTTTTTAGCTATGTTATACTGTGATTTTATAAAGAAAGTAAAAATATTTACTATATTATGTCATTCCTTGAGCCAACAACAAAAAGTTACATATGAGTGCATACAAAATACACATTTCTTATTATATAATTCACTTTTGTAGATAGATTGAAATCAAACTACACAAGAGATTATTTATTATTATTTAAAGTCTTTAATATAAGTTGAGCATCGGCTCGTTATCTGTTATTAGCTTAGAAAAATTAGCAATTCGTCATTTTATCCCCCTTTTCCCTACTTCTTTTTAGTAATGAAGTGGTCGTTATATATTTTTATTAGTAACGATGATGATAATGCAGGTACATTTTTTGGGTAATGATAACGAATAAAATCGTTATTTTTATCGTTATTTTGTATACATACATATGTATGGAACCGATACAAACGAGGTCTAAAAAAGGAGAGCGTTATGTTTAATTATATTGCGATTAACTACAACTATTCACTTTTTTGTTTAACTGGTCAATTAGCGACGTAGACAATTGGATGTCACTCTACAAAAAGGTCATCAAAATTAAAGTAATAACGATAACGATAACGAGTTACTTTTTTCAATGAGTAACGAGTAACGGTAACGACTTACTTTTCAAAAGTAACTTTCCAACCCTGTATAATATATAATAAAGGATATATATACATTTGCTCAATGATCTTTATTAAGTATTAAGAATATGCAATACATCAAGAAGGATATTATTAGAGACTCATTTTTTGTTTAATCCAATCGCGGAAGGAGTAGACATTGGTGTATACATCTGGAACACCCTGGGCGCACGGTCTTCCACCAGACACTAGACCGACAATTGTTCTGTCGTTGTCTCGAAGCAGTCCGCTACCGCTGTCACCCTGCAATAGAAAAATAGATGTTATTATTATACTGTGTCCGTTATATGACTAGTACAGATAATATTTTTCGTGCTATCCTGAATCCAAAATTGGCATTATTTAAGACGGCAGAATTTTAATAATTTAGCTTTATCATTTCTATTAGAATGATAAAGAGAAAATGCGGATATATAAGAATCGTACTTTGAGAATCAATGCTATTACAAACATGAATTAATTATAATGTAAAATATTATCTTAGACAAAATGTAATATTGTAATGCAAATGATATTGTAATGCAGTGGCGTGATAGGACAAGAGTAATTACAAAGTGTATTTTTTAAAATATAGACATAAAATATTAAATATAAAAAGATGTGCAGCAATGATATCAGATGTGCATATTTTACTACATATACATAACGTTACATAATATAATGCTACATACGTTGCACAATCCAGTTCCGTAGGTGATGAGGGTACAGAACTCTTTCTCGTGAATCAGCATAAAGTTTTTATGATAAGTCTGGCAAACTCCCGGAAGCATTGCTTTCGCGTGCAATTTCTGCAAGTTGTTATGTATAGCTTTTCTGAAGCCTGTAGAACCCCAGGCTGCAATCGTAACGGAATCATCCTTTGTTATATCGCTTGTTGGAAGATTAACGGCCTTTTGTGTTGAGGTAAACTGGATGGGCGAAGCCAGCTAAAAACATTTTATACTAATGAACCAGACTGTGGGAGGAATTAAAGTACGTCTTATCATTTGACGTCTGTATATCATTACTTGTATTATTAATATAATAGAAAATGTACCGACTCACAACTGTACGTACCACAAATGTATTAAGTGCTAATTTAACGTTATATTATAATATGTATGTAGTTTATTTTAAGATTGTACCGTTAACAAACCGATATCATAAGGGCCTCTACCCAAAGCTCTGGGGTTATAATTCTCGTGGTACCACATCTTTGCTACTTTATGAGCCTGTCCACCTGAATTGAGATAGGTCGTGCCAGTAACAACGGTTAATCCGTTTCTTAGAGAGGCGTCACTAAGTAAAGGCGCCACGCAATGTCCGGCAGTTAGGATGTGGTTTGGACCGATTATGCTACCGCCACAAAAGTGGCCGTTATTGACTCTTATAGAGACGCAATGCGGATGATCATATATATCGGCGGGTATTCCATTAACTAATTTGTCTGGTTCATCGCCATAAACACCTGTGAAATATAGTTGCGGACGTACGGTAAAAGTAGTTTTTAAACATCATACAATGCGTTAATAATCTTTTCAAAAGTACTTTAATATATAACATAATGCTGATTTACGAAAATGGTGAAACCTGTATATCAAAACATTATTGCTATTATTATCAACAATCTGTATTATTTGCATGGTCATCATATATTATGTACCTAAGAAAAAATTGTAGCTAATTTTATATGTTAAAATTTATTTAATCTCGTATTTTTTATGACATAAGAGAGGATGTAACAAAATTTGTTTCTAATTTTATACCAAATCTATAAAACTATATAATAGGAATACGGTTACTCATGAGATTAAGCATACTACACAGTACATAATTATGCAATTCAAGTATATGCATAATTTTCAAATATGCAATATAAAGTTAAAGATTGAAATATAATATATAACCAAGAATAAGTGAAGATAGAGACCGAAATGTTAATAATGTATAATATTTTTGCAAAGTAAAATGAATTAATACAATGTATTTAATTAATTATATAGAACTTGTTAAATTGTCAAACAAAGTATCGTTAAATTTTTGATATTTAACTTACCTGCGATCGCCAATGCGATCAGGATACACGCTAGCTGACTCATTGCGTAGATCTGCTTTTACAACGCGCTGGCAAACTTCGGGAAGCACAGTAATGATCAATGCGTATGGTTCAATTTATATACGTATCGAAATATGTACACAGCTGTGAGTAGCATTAATATATTCAATTTTTATCACGTCATAACGAGATTATCACGGAGGTCGCAGTTATATGATGTTGAATTAAGAACGATATTAAGATATTGCTTACATCTTTATTCAATTCATGATTAATCATGTATTATGAGCAATATTGTAACGTTAAGTAAATAAAATAAATTTTTATGAAAATAATCCGAGTTATCATAAATCTAATAATGACATTTTAGCAGTAATAAAAAATTATTAGCCATACTTTGATGACATTTAAGGTGGGTTTGGAACTGTCTCTTATACACATCTAGATGTGTATAAGAGACATGAAATATAATATATAACCAAGAATAAGTGAAGATAGAGACCGAAATGTTAATAATGTATAATATTTTTGCAAAGTAAAATGAATTAATACAATGTATTTAATTAATTATATAGAACTTGTTAAATTGTCAAACAAAGTATCATTAAATTTTTGATATTTAACTTACCTGCGATCGCCAATGCGATCAGGATACACGCTAGCTGACTCATTGCGTAGATCTGCTTTCACAACGCGCTGGCAAACTTCGGGAAGCACAGTAATGATCAATGCGTATGGTTCAATTTATATACGTATCGAAATATGTACACAGCTGTGAGTAGCATTAATATATTCAATTTTTATCACGTCATAACGAGATTATCACGGAGGTCGCAGTTATATGATGTTGAATTAAGAACGATATTAAGATATTGCTTACATCTTTATTCAATTCATGATTAATCATGTATTATGAGCAATATTGTAACGTTAAGTAAATAAAATAAATTTTTATGAAAATAATCCGAGTTATCATAAATCTAATAATGACATTTTAGCAGTAATAAAAAATTATTAGCCATACTTTGATGACATTTAAGGTGGGTTTAGGATGAGCTTAACGTAACGGAACGTAACGGAACGCAACGCAACGCAAGCTTGATGTCATGTTAAGGTGGGTTTAGGATGAGCTTAACGTAACGGAACGTAACGGAACGCAACGCAACGCAAGCTTGATGTCGCGTTAAGTTCTAAACAATTCGTTACGTAAAGTCGATCGTAATAGCCGCATTCCGTCACGTTCCGTTACATTCCGTTACGTTAAGCTCATCCTAAACCCACCTTTAACAATATAACATATGAGTTATTTAATACTAAATATGTAAATTTATTAATTTATATATAAAAGATCCAAACGTTAATGTTAATCAATCTGAAATAGTTGAGAAATTCTGTTTTGGAACGATTTATATCGAACATTGTTTGACTTTCATAAAAATATAAAGAACTTTGGAATATATTTATTGAATAAATTTAAGAGAATATTTCTCTAAAATGTTGCCGTTGAAACGTACATATTGAAATGTTTTAAGTTAATCACATTTTTATTTATTACGAATCGACGACTACACTGGTTTATGAATAATAGACTTAGTTGCTTTTGTTATATGCTTTTCATAATTTTGAAAAGAAATGCATGATTTAAATTAAAATAATGCAACAATATTGTAATATATTTGATAGGTTCTTGATAAGTGAATAAAATATGCATATCTTCAACATAAATAAAGTCACATTTATATATAGATTCAACTTATAATTACATACTAAATATAGTAATTGTTACTTCCCAACATATATGAATCTTAAAAGCAGATATTGTCCGATTTTTGTTTTTATTCCTGATGTGCCAGCAAGACCGATATATAACCGCACGATGTCTTTAACAACTAAAAATATTTATAAAAAATTTGTATTAGCGTGTACAATTAACTTAGCCAAGGACAATGTTATATATTTTCTTTTCCTTTATATATTATTAATTTATAAAATATACAATTTGGCGATAAAATAATTATCTCAATACCCGGACTAATCTAAAAATAATTAACGTTTTTCACATTTTGGAT
Organism: Aphaenogaster rudis; assembly: GCA_003063815.1. NCBI lineage: Eukaryota > Metazoa > Arthropoda > Insecta > Hymenoptera > Formicidae > Aphaenogaster > Aphaenogaster rudis. Next base: position 363,321 of record NJRL01000080.1, read on the forward strand.
GCTAATTTGTGCATTCTACATGTATAAAAGAATACTCAATTCATTTTAGAAAGTTATACTTTAAATATATTTACATTTATTATAGAAAAGGTTATGCAAATTTATTCAGGTGATATATATATA
>NJRL01000080.1:471623-490981 GCA_003063815.1 Aphaenogaster rudis
ATAATTCGATAAGATTTGGTTGATTAGTTCTGGAGTTATAGAATTTTCGAGAAATTTGGCACATACACACATACATACACACATACCGACATTTTTTAAAAATGCGATTTTTCGACGTTTTAGAACATTCTGAACACATTGGCAGCGACAGAAAAAAAAAATTTTTTTTACGAAAACAAAGCTTCCTCTATGAGGAAGCAATAGAGAAAAATCGGAATATGTTTGATTATTATTTTGAAAATCATAATACATACATTTACATATTGCAATGTCTAAATATACGAATGTACATAATGTACATATAATGTTTAAATGCCAAACTCTTTTCGTTAATGTATTTCATGTTACATATAACACATATGATGACTGTATCTTACTTTTACAAATTGTCTGACCTTTCTCCGATAATAATCCGTTATGATATTTACGATGGAAAGTATATTGGCATGTAAAACATTTTAATGTTTCCATATCGAACGTAAGTTATAGACTGGCATTCGTTTCTCTCATGCAAAGACATTAACATCTATATAACAGGGGCGATATTCGTGTGCATAATAAAAATTCTTAAAACGTGAGATGTTTCCAATACGCACAATAGGAAGTTTTAAAAATTTGAAATGTCCCCTCTTGTTGTATAACTTCAGATAATTACTAGTACGAAGTATTCATGAATAAAAACTGAGGTAATAACTGGTAGATAAGTACCTGGTCACGGCAGGTCAGGAGATGTACTGGTAACTGGTTCTCACGCAGTTGTAATCGATCTTGAATTGTCTATAGTCTTAACTATAGACGTCTTGCCATAATGTGGTCAATTCTTTTTAGTATTGCTTTTATTATAATAATGAGAGAATAATATTAAAATAAATAGACATTGTTTTTTGTATCTTATGACATTAATAGAGAATTACATTAACTTGTATGTATCTTTATTAATTTTATGTTATTACTTCTCTATGAATGTACACGAAATATGCTTCTCAACTTAGTGTTAAATATATATCGTTTTTCTTATTAAGTTCTCTATTTCTTTCAATCAATCTTGCCTTTAGTCGATGTTATTTAATATTTCTTTTTACAAAAAATATATGAATTACTCCATATAAATACGCTATTTATGTAAAATATTGCAATATTTCTGGATACCATACTTAATAGATTAATAATTAATTGTTTTCTAAATAATATCTGTATTAAATAAATAGTTACAGCTTCTAAACATTTCAGCAATTATTATTTGCCATCCAGAAATATTTTTACATCATAATTGGTCTGATTAAATTTACTGCATAAGTTGTATGTATGGAAAGAAGTAAATATCTAATTTCTTATCGTTGATGATAAAGAAATCATTCGTCTCTGTGATATCTGTAAATGCGTATAAATATATAAAGTAATTTAAAAAATACAAATTCAATAAAAATAATATACCCTATTAATTTCGATGATTAAAAAATACATATTTCTATCAAAATAAATTCCTTTGTGCATATTGCGTCGGGATTTAACACTACAAATACGAAATATGTGACAAATTTACATATACGTACATTTACGGCGTTTGTAGATAATAATTTTTTTTATTTTTTAATTTCAACAATTTTAAAATCTTTATTTTAACTTAATATACTCTAAAGTAGTCAATCTATTTTATATAAGTAATTAATTCGTGTACAATATTATGAATAATTTGGTTTTATCTCAAATGTTTGATCGACTTTTCATTGTAAGACAGATGTATATCCAATTGATATTTTTAACAGCTAAAAAATATATATTAATGATAATACAGGATAAGAAGTATAGAATTTATACAAATATAGAAAAGTAAAGTTAAGTCAAAATATTAAAATGCACATAATAAATAGAATATTGTTTATATCAAAATTATAGCGAATGTTTATTGTAACTTACATTGCAAAATGTATCCATCGTTAAAGGAAACACTTTACCAGCGGTGAGATAGAGAAGCTTATTAGTTTTGACATTTAACATTTTTACAATTATTATTTTTAACACTTTTTTACAAGTATTATTCTACTTATCATTAAAAGTTATATATCTTTCTAATATTGTTCTGATCAATACATTACATCAATTTATAATATTTTTTGATAACCTTATAAAAAAATATAATATTTTGCTGCATTATTCCATTCCAAAATAACAGTGTTTATTAAATCCTCGTTGTAAGTAAAACAGATATATAACCAGCTGATGTTTTTATTAGCTAGAAATAAATATTTTTAGTAATATGGGATAAATTATGTATGTAGAAAGATTAATACAAAAAATAGAAACTAAAATACAATGTATTATATATTGAAATGTTATGGACGATATATAAAGAATAATGTATATTATTCTTATTAAAATATTGTATTCAAAATTTATTAAATAACTTACGTTACAAAATGTAGCCATTGTCAAAGGAAACACTTTACCAGCACTAAGATAGAGAGGTTTATTGGTTCTGATCATTAGAACAATTAAGTTCCGTACATTTCTTGGACTTAGAGTGTACCATTTATTATAATATGCAGCATAATGTATTCGATCACACTTAAAACCATTAAAGATACATCCAAATATTTGTTAAAAATTTATTAAATTAGATTTCAATTTTAGTACAAATTGTTTGTAATTTTAAAAATAAATATATATATATATATGTGTGTAGTCAATTGTATTAATTAATATCAAATTTACATAAAAATATAAAATATTAAATAATTTAAATTAATTCATGCATATAAATTCCACACGGTTTATTTATTTAAAAATTTTTTTAATAAAACTTTAATTTACTTATTTACAATTAAATTGCCTTTTTGTAAAATTACATTATAAATTGTTATAATTTACAAAAGTATAATAAACATTAGAAATTAAAGAATATATATTTTGAACTTTTACCTGCTCTGATAAAATTTCGCCGACTGCACAATAAACGCACATATGACCAAGCGTATTAGTAACGATAGTTATGAGATATGGCAAACCAGAAAATGAAAAATAATTTCCATCTTGAAACAACTGATCATTTAATATTATAAAGGAGATATAATTATTTTACTATCAAAAGATTTACATATGCGCGAGCACTAAATTCTTTATTTAGAAAAACGGATTCTATATAAACCGATGAAGCAAGCGGTAATAATTATAGAGATAGTGCAATGCTTGTGTAAATATAAGTTTGCTATTATAACATATTAAAATTATATGATGTGCGGAACGTATGTCGAAAATTTTTATAAATGTGTTACTTACATTGGTTATTAGAAATCCATAAAAGGCGAAGAGTATAACGAAATACAAAAATAATATAAGCAGCATTATGTTGAATATGTCCTGTATAATTTTGATAGCTCTGTAAAGCAATATTTTATATGTATTAGTTTATGTTATCTAGAATAATAAATAGTTCTATACCATTCGTGCAAAATTAAAAATCTTTTTAAAGTGTACTAGAAGTGTGTATTTAATTTCAAATTTCCTTTTTGTTTTACTGTGCGCGCACATATATTTTTATTTAATATTATTAAAAAATTGTGAACAATATTTTATACAATTTATATTTATGTTTATGTGTATTATAATATAAAAACGTAAGTAAACTTTTCTTTCTCATATATACAGGGTGATTTAGTAAAAACGTGCAAAAATTAAACAGGAAATAGGGCATGCTTTACTGAACATTTTGAGATAGGGAACTTGTGGGGTCTGCGAAGCCAACTAAGGAGATATGGGCTTAAATATGTCTATCGCTATCGCTAACTGTTTTCCATATTATTTACATTTATTTACATTTATTATTTACATTTATTTGCACTTATTATTTACATTTAAATATAAGTAATACAATACCTGAGTAACCGTGCATGATCCATTATACAATTTTTTAGTGCATCCGGAAAATTTGCGAGTTTATCCAAATGTGCGATACGGTTTCTTAAGATGTCCAACTGACCAGAGACATGGAATATTAGGAGGCTAAGAAAATTGTCTATTCCTGTGTAAAGCATAACGCACAAGCATATAGAGATAGCTTGTGAAATAAATGTTATCTCATATTGAGGACTTTCAGTGATATCGTAAATATAATATGCTTGTAGTGGCAGCGGTCTGCCTGGATCAGTAAAATTTGTCAAATATCTCATCGAATGTCCAAAGATCGGCAAAATAATTGCAAGGGCTAAAGCTGATCCCATTAGACCATATGCACATGTAATAATTATACGAGCCGTTTTTGCTCTTACAATCATTGCTATTTTATCTTGAGGTGCTTTTGTCTTTGCCCAATCGTCCGCGATCATATCTATTAGTAGCGCTACAGCTTTGAAAATACAGAAACAAAAAATGTAATAAAAATAAGAAAAATTAGATACTAATAATTATTAATTTATATTAAGAAATAATGATATTGCAGTAAACTTAATAAATTTTAATATTATTTATAAAAATTTTATTCCTACAGAATTAAATTTGAATTAAATATTAAGGAAACATAATACATATGTTCAAAATTAATTTTTAAAGTAAATTTTACTATAAATATAATAAATATATAAGTATAAATATTGAGAATAATATTGTCGTATCATCATTACATTTCTATGTTTTTTTAAAATAAATGTAATTAGTATAAGACATTTTTATTTGAAATTTTGTGAATTTCATTGAAAATAATTATTAAGTATGATATAGGTACGTGAATGTATATTATGTAAAATATTTTTTTATTGTTTAATGACTTTTTAATTGTATCTACCTTCTTTCTTCCACCAAAAAATTATAAGTCTTAGCACCGAGGTGATGACTGGTAAAGTAAATTGCAGATTATCTATTACTAGTTTAATGTCCGAGTGAATCCTTATCAAAGAATGTATGGCAGGAATGATTGTCACGAAAATTGATATCAGAAAAACTATAAGTGCACGTAAATTGCACATGCATTTTTTCCATGTAGTTTGCTCGGACCTAGGCCAAAGTCCAACGAATTCCAAACTATATCGATTTAACTTCACCGCCCATTCGAAATCTATCTGTTCCAACATTTTAATATTGGAAAAATTCTCATAAAAAATTAGTTATTGATAAACATTATTGATAACATAATTTATCAAATATTATATTTAAAATATAAATATTAATAATAATATTTAAAAAGATACATATATATATATAAAATGTACGTTATTTTAAATTTCTTCTATTTAATATTTATGTAGCGATGTTTTGAAATGCATAAATATTAAATAGTTTAAAAATAAATTATTTTATCTCTTGTTGCACAACAGAGAAAGGAAAAATGTATCATACATCGCTATTATTCACTAAATACCAATTTATACAAGCATAACAAAATATAAATATAATAATATTCAAGTTTTACCAATTATAATAAATAATGTAATGCAACTTTATTTGCATATATATATATATATATACAAACAGTTCATTTCTAATTAAAGTTACAAGTTATAAAGAAAAGTGTATCATAGCAAAAAGAGGTAATTAACTATCATATGCGAAAAAATGACAAGTTGTAAAAATGCACAATGTCACATTGACAGTGAATCCACATTTGTTTAAGTATTGATATATCTGTAAATAATTTTGTGAAGATATTACATGAATCTGCTTTTCCTTCATATATCAGCGTGTAATAATATTTTCATATATTAATGTGTACATACATACACGAATTAACATGTATGATTTTTCGCTGATGATAGTCATTTACTTGCAATGAAAAGCACCTTGATATGTAGAATATTTTGAAGCTTCCATGTCAAATGTAGTCTATAGACTGACGTTTACTTCCTCATCATGAAACAACGTTAACTTCCATTTGGCGGATTACCATGTGCATGTGCATAATAAAAATTTTTTAAAGTGAGGGATGATTATCGTACAAAGGGGTTTAAATTTTTAAACTCTTTCTGTTGTAAAAGTTTTGTCAACTTCTCGTGCGTGCACGAGAATTACTGATATTACACGAGAGGTTGTTAAATACCTGCTTGCAACCCGTTTTTAACCACCTGCTACGTTCTCACGCACTTGTAATCGATCTCGAACGTTGCGTGTGTGATCTCAATTAAATTCTTTTTTTCGTTTTTGTGTTGTAGGACAGTAACTTGTGTACAATATTGTTTTTATCACAATAAGAGTGTATAGTCGGTCTGTACTTAAATGTATTGAAATGTAATATTATGATTGGCCTTCAACCTTTCCACATTAATATTATGATATTTTCTAACATGTAAAGAATATAATTGAATTATAACTGATAGTTATAACTTTTTATTTTTATGGTATATTTTAAATAAATAATAAGGATTTTTATTAATTTTATAACAATTATTGTGTGTATTCATTGCAGAAGAATATTTACTTGCCACAATTATTTTAATTGTTTATTAATAAAACATAAAATGTTTTAATGTAGAATATGTAAATTTATTTCGTTACAGAGACGTTCTATTCTATAAAAAGTTTTACCTCAATGTTAAAATAACATCTAAATACACAAGTGTCCGGGAGGAAAGTAACCACCTTAAAGGTGGAGGTAGATTAGGTCAAACGAAAGCGAAAAGTCATGTACCTCTTTGCAAAATTTGCATTAGTTATTGAGTAATTAATTAAAATGTCTGAGAGCGAATTAGCGCGCGGAAAGCGGTAGGGCGGACTCCTAAGGCAATAACATAGCTTATTTGTTAGATCTCCTAGCAACGGTGAACATTATCTGATAGAGTAACATATGATACCGCGCCGCTCCATTAGATAATTCGGCGAGAACAGGAGGCACATTGCCTCCACTAAACGTTCTCGGCATCTGTACTGCCCACAGCTTATCCTCCGGTGCCGACAAGAAAAAGGAGGACAATCGTTCTCGGTCTCCGTCGAGCGTTCTCGACAGTCGCCACCGTCCGTGTTCCTATACCGGGGATTAGAAGGGTGGAAAACTGCAACGTGCAACAAGCACCGCGATACCCGCGAAACCGCGCGTACGCCTCGCGCTCGCGCTATCGGCCTGCGCCGTTTTCGGCCAGTGTGGCGCCAAGTTTCTTTACATAAAAATTATTTTTGTTTTTATTAAAATTTTTTCATTTTGTACTGTTAACTCTTTAATTCTTGTTAAATTAAAAATTTTTTATCTTATAAATTCTAATCATATATTCTCTTTGTAATTGGCGGAATTTAAAGATTTCAAATATTTTTTTTTGCAAAATACATATCACTTGGGTTGAGTTTAGGTATTGCAATTTTGTGATATAATTATTTTGTTAAGAAGAATTAAAGCTACTACCACTTGGATTAGAATAGAAAAACCCTTGAATTAGAATACATAGATACGTACCACTTGGGTTGTATTTTTTTTAATGAACGATATTACACCACTTGGGTTTTTTCGAGATACAGACGTTACGAGATATAGTTTGGTACAAACTACCAGCGCGTTTACTTGGCGCTTTTTTTACCTTTTTTTAAAAAGGTAATTTTGCTAGAATTGTAGATACCGCGTCTCTTAGATGCATATACCGCGTATCCGTGTTACCGACCGTCCGAGCGTTAACCGAAGAAATCATTGTAACCTTGTTTAGGAATAGGAAACCGCGCAGCACCCTGTAAATATCCATCTTTTATTGTAGAATAAATCATCTTACTTATCGCATAAACATCTCGCGTACTGCTTTATTCCCACGGCCATACCTTTCACTCGCCCTGGCCAAACCGACGAGCGACTCCACGCCCGGGAAGACGGGTATTGTTACATAAAATAATTTTAGAAAATTTTCAAGACTTTATTTAATATATTTCACTACTTCAGACTAACAATTTATAACAATTTATAACTTTTTTATATAATAATGTAACAAAATATGTATAATACTTCTCTATCACTATGTTTCGTTTTAATAAAATTTAAGAAAAATTGAAAATAGCTATATGGTCATTTGACCAGCCAACTAAACGGATATGAGAATCTTTCAACGCTATTTCTTTTTTATGTTTAAGAAATTATATAAATTATTTTATTTAAATTTCAATATTATTAATAGTTTATACAATTAGTAAGTTATTATTATATTTATTTATATTTTATTGGTTACATAACTAATCCAACTTGTAATTGTGTAATATCAGGAATAGTTTAAATTCAGCTTAAAATATTCAATTAGGTTCTTGTTGTAAGGAGAACGGATACGTAACTGGCTGACGTTTTTATGAGCTGAAAAAAATTGATAATAACAAATGTAATATGTAAGCAAATATACAAAATATTATAATAAAATACAATGTTAAGTCATCATTAAAGTAATATTAACTCAGGTAATAAAAGGAAAATAATAATATCCATCATGTTAAAAGTAAAATTAGTGCAAATCTCAAGTTTTAGGCTATGAAAGTCAGATTTTTACATATGAATAATACATGACATATAAACGTTTTCTGCAACAATAGTAGAAATTATATTATGAATAATATATGACATATATACGAACGTCTTCTGCAACAATATGGTAGAAATCATATTTACATTATAAAATTCTAATTTATATTTTTAACAACTTACATTACAAAATGTAGCTATTGTCACAGGAAATATTTTCCCAGCGGTGATATAACTTGGTTTGCTGCTTCTATTCATTAAGAAAATTAAGCATCTTGCATTTCTTGGTTCTAAAGTATACCATTTGTAGTTGTATACTGCACTGTGAATTCGATCGCACTGAAAATCATTACGAAGTTATTTTTTATTATTTAAAGTATTAATTTCGATATATATTGCGTACGATTTTATATTTTATAATTGATATTATATAGTTCACTATATATGTATAATTAATTAATTAATATTGGCAGTATATTTTGTATAATAAGGATGTATAAAATATAATTTTTGTAGATTCCAGGACAAATATCACAAAAATATAATAAAAATAAAAAAATTGTATTGTTCAACTTACTTCTGCCGCTAGAATCTCTCCTACAACACAATAGACAGACATGTGACCAAATGCGTTAATAAGAATACATACTTCGAATAACAAATGAGTAATCGATATATCATTCCCCTTTTCCATTACCTAAATAACATGTGTAAACAAAACAATTTTTGTACCAGTTATGAAAGTAAAATGTATGATGTTGAATCTTTTTCCTTTTTAGTATAATAACACAAATTAAATATTGTACGATATATACATGCATAAAATATTTTCAAACACTTACATTTATTATCAGAAATCCATAACAAGCAAGAAGTATACCAAAACATAAAAATAATATTAGGAGAATTATATTGTATGTATCTTCTATAACGGCGATCGCTCTATAAAATAATATCGTATTTATCTTTGATTAAGATTGGAAGACTATACGAGAGCTAATGAGAAAAATAATCTTAAAAATATTTTCACGATATAATCAATGTAAAACAAGCAGTCTTCTTTTATAATTTGATTGATACAAAAATTACATTTATAAATCTGTATTTATGAGACATCGAATACCTAAGTAATCGGTTGTGATCGATCACATTGTTCTTTAAAACATTATGAAAATTAATAAAGTTGTCCAAGTGTGTGATACGATATCTGAGAATTTCCAATTGGCCGGAAACATGAAACACCAACAGTCCGAGAAAATTATCAATACTAGTATAAGATGCGATAGCGAAGAAAATAGAAATAGCTTGAATACAGAATGTCAACTCGTATTGAGGACTCTTCGACACGTCGTAAATATAATACATTTGCAATGGTAGCAGTTTGCTTGGATCAGTGACATTCGTTACATATCTGAGCGAGATTCCACAAATAGGCAAAATGGTAACGAAAACAAATGATATCGCCATTACGCTATATGCGCATATGATAATTATACGCGCGGTTTGCGCTTTTCTGATCATTGTGTTTCGCTCATGCGTATTTTTCAGTCTTAGCCAATCCTCCGCAATCATGTTTACAATCCATAGAATAGCTTTAAAAGTGACAATATAATTTAAATTTGTAAAAAGTATAGTCTATCGCTTATAAATCAACAATTTTTTATATATCGACATTTTCGAATAACCTTTACTCCAGATTAAAATGAAACAAGTTCTTATTTTATATATCGATTGTCATTCTGTATATAAAATCTGTTATACTCTTATTGAAGTAGAAGTTACACAATAGTAATTTATAGTGTAATACAACTTATCAACATTTTGATTAAAAAAAATTATTTTACCTTTTTTCTTCCACCAAAATATTATAATTCTGACGGTACAAGTGATAACCGGTAAAATAGATTGTAAGTTGTCAATCAGCAGTATGATATCAGAATGAATTCTTATCAATGAATGTATTCCAGGAATCAGAATACCGACTGTTAATATTAGAACAATAACTAAAGAGCGGGAACTATACGTTAACTTCTCTTGAATGTTGTTCTCATAATTAATTTTAGGCCAAAGTCCAATTAACTTTAAACTAAAACGATTTATCTTTACCGCCCATTCGAAATCTATCTGTTCCAAGAAATATTAATAAAAAATATATCTTGAAAAATTTTAAACAATAAACACCAATATATTACTGTATTTGTGCTATCACCTGATAATTTGTGTAAATTTATAATAAATATATAAGGAAAAAAGTTTTTGAGATGTACTTCATAAATTATATGAGTTATATCATTATTATATAATTAATAGTTATACAATTGATTATCATTATAACATTAAACAGCAAGATAAAAGTTTTATACTATAGTGATTAGGACCGACGAAATTGTCAAATATATAAATATAAAGCCCAATGTCGGTCACCGTGGATCTTGGTGCGTAATAATAATCTTTGTGAATTCCCTGTTCATGCGAACTGCGCGCCGCATATTCGTCTTGAAACGCAATCCTTACATGAAGCCGGAATTAATTTACATGTTACATTGACGAGCAATTTAATAATTTTGATGCTAACAAGCATCTATAAGATCCCCCCTTCCCCAAAAAACTGTAAAGAAATTATTGCGAAAAATAACACATCAACCAGGATTTGAACCTAGATCTCCCTACAATCCGTGTGGGTGTCTTTAAAGTAATCCTTAAAGTAAGATCCAGGTTCGAATCCTGGTTGAGGTGTTATTTTTCGCAATAATTTCTTTACAGTTTTTCGGGAAAGGGGGGATCTTGTTAGCATCAAAATTATTAAATTGCTCGTCAATTTAACATGTAAATTAATTTCGGCTTCATGTAAGGATTGTGTTTCAAGATCGACGAATATGCGGCGCGCAGTTCGCATGAACAGGGAATTCACAAAAGTTATTATTACGCACCAAAATCCGCGGTAATCGACATTGGGCTTCATATTTATATATTTGATAAAAGTTTTATGTTAAACATCCATTATTAAACAAGTACTATTAAAATCAATTATTAAAATAAAATAAAAATTAATAAAAATTGTTATATCTACTATTAAACAAGTATTATTAAAGTCTACTATTAAAAATAATATATATATGTATATATCAAAGCAAAATTGCAAAAATAGTTATGTTGAATATCATGAAAAGATATAAATTTCAAACGCGCACACAAATTATACTAGTGCACTTATAACCATACAAGCATATATGTTACAGAATCCAAAATATTCTTTTTTTACGAAACAAGTCTTGCTGTTTGATTACGGTAACCGTAATGATTAGCACCTCGATATTCTAAAATATTCGAAGTATTCATATCGAATGTTAAGTAGAAACTAACGACTATTCTTTCTTCATAGAGTGAAGTTACCTTCTATGTAACGAAGTATATTCAATGCGCATGCGGAAAATATTCTCAAAGAGAGAGACGATCAATTTGAGAAAGAAATATTCGCGTTAAATATGCATAGCAGCCACAATGTTTCCACTCTCTCCGAGTTTCATGTTCCAACAAAAAACTTGAATAATAGTTCATAGATGCTTTTCACTTTTTCTCTAATCGATTGATGGCTATAATGTCAGAGCTATATATCTATTACACTCGAGAATAACGTGTCATCGTGTGTGTGTGTGATAATGTACTGTACATCATCTATACCCAGGGTTGGGAACGTTACTCTAAAAAAGTAACGCGTTACCGTTACCGTTACTTTTTGTAAAAAGTAACTCGTTACCGTTACTCGTTACTAATTTTAAAAAATAACGCGTTACCGTTACCGTTACTTTTTGTAAAAAGTAACTCGTTACCGTTACTCGTTACTAATTTTAAAAAATAACGCGTTACCGTTACCGTTACTTTTTGTAAAAAGTAACTCGTTACCGTTACTCGTTACTAATTTTAAAAAATAACGCGTTACCGTTACCGTTACTTTTTGTAAAAAGTAACTCGTTACCGTTACTCGTTACTAATTTTAAAAAATAACGCGTTACCGTTACCGTTACTTTTTGTAAAAAGTAACTCGTTACCGTTACTCGTTACTAATTTTAAAAAATAACGCGTTACCGTTACCGTTACTTTTTGTAAAAAGTAACTCGTTACCGTTACTCGTTACTAATTTTAAAAAATAACGCGTTACCGTTACCGTTACTTTTTGTAAAAAGTAACTCGTTACCGTTACTCGTTACTAATTTTAAAAAATAACGCGTTACCGTTACCGTTACTTTTTGTAAAAAGTAACTCGTTACCGTTACTCGTTACTAATTTTAAAAAATAACGCGTTACCGTTACCGTTACTTTTTGTAAAAAGTAACTCGTTACCGTTACTCGTTACTAATTTTAAAAAATAACGCGTTACCGTTACCGTTACTTTTTGTAAAAAGTAACTCGTTACCGTTACTCGTTACTAATTTTAAAAAATAACGCGTTACCGTTACCGTTACTTTTTGTAAAAAGTAACTCGTTACCGTTACTCGTTACTAATTTTAAAAAATAACGCGTTACCGTTACCGTTACTTTTTGTAAAAAGTAACTCGTTACCGTTACTCGTTACTAATTTTAAAAAATAACGCGTTACCGTTACCGTTACTTTTTGTAAAAAGTAACTCGTTACCGTTACTCGTTACTAATTTTAAAAAATAACGCGTTACCGTTACCGTTACTTTTTGTAAAAAGTAACTCGTTACCGTTACTCGTTACTAATTTTAAAAAATAACGCGTTACCGTTACCGTTACTTTTTGTAAAAAGTAACTCGTTACCGTTACTCGTTACTAATTTTAAAAAATAACGCGTTACCGTTACCGTTACTTTTTGTAAAAAGTAACTCGTTACCGTTACTCGTTACTAATTTTAAAAAATAACGCGTTACCGTTACCGTTACTTTTTGTAAAAAGTAACTCGTTACCGTTACTCGTTACTAATTTTAAAAAATAACGCGTTACCGTTACCGTTACTTTTTGTAAAAAGTAACTCGTTACCGTTACTCGTTACTAATTTTAAAAAATAACGCGTTACCGTTACCGTTACTTTTTGTAAAAAGTAACTCGTTACCGTTACTCGTTACTAATTTTAAAAAATAACGCGTTACCGTTACCGTTACTTTTTGTAAAAAGTAACTCGTTACCGTTACTCGTTACTAATTTTAAAAAATAACGCGTTACCGTTACCGTTACTTTTTGTAAAAAGTAACTCGTTACCGTTACTCGTTACTAATTTTAAAAAATAACGCGTTACCGTTACCGTTACTTTTTGTAAAAAGTAACTCGTTACCGTTACTCGTTACTAATTTTAAAAAATAACGCGTTACCGTTACCGTTACTTTTTGTAAAAAGTAACTCGTTACCGTTACTCGTTACTAATTTTAAAAAATAACGCGTTACCGTTACCGTTACTTTTTGTAAAAAGTAACTCGTTACCGTTACTCGTTACTAATTTTAAAAAATAACGCGTTACCGTTACCGTTACTTTTTGTAAAAAGTAACTCGTTACCGTTACTCGTTACTAATTTTAAAAAATAACGCGTTACCGTTACCGTTACTTTTTGTAAAAAGTAACTCGTTACCGTTACTCGTTACTAATTTTAAAAAATAACGCGTTACCGTTACCGTTACTTTTTGTAAAAAGTAACTCGTTACCGTTACTCGTTACTAATTTTAAAAAATAACGCGTTACCGTTACCGTTACTTTTTGTAAAAAGTAACTCGTTACCGTTACTCGTTACTAATTTTAAAAAATAACGCGTTACCGTTACCGTTACTTTTTGTAAAAAGTAACTCGTTACCGTTACTCGTTACTAATTTTAAAAAATAACGCGTTACCGTTACCGTTACTTTTTGTAAAAAGTAACTCGTTACCGTTACTCGTTACTAATTTTAAAAAATAACGCGTTACCGTTACCGTTACTTTTTGTAAAAAGTAACTCGTTACCGTTACTCGTTACTAATTTTAAAAAATAACGCGTTACCGTTACCGTTACTTTTTGTAAAAAGTAACTCGTTACCGTTACTCGTTACTAATTTTAAAAAATAACGCGTTACCGTTACCGTTACTTTTTGTAAAAAGTAACTCGTTACCGTTACTCGTTACTAATTTTAAAAAATAACGCGTTACCGTTACCGTTACTTTTTGTAAAAAGTAACTCGTTACCGTTACTCGTTACTAATTTTAAAAAATAACGCGTTACCGTTACCGTTACTTTTTGTAAAAAGTAACTCGTTACCGTTACTCGTTACTAATTTTAAAAAATAACGCGTTACCGTTACCGTTACTTTTTGTAAAAAGTAACTCGTTACCGTTACTCGTTACTAATTTTAAAAAATAACGCGTTACCGTTACCGTTACTTTTTGTAAAAAGTAACTCGTTACCGTTACTCGTTACTAATTTTAAAAAATAACGCGTTACCGTTACCGTTACTTTTTGTAAAAAGTAACTCGTTACCGTTACTCGTTACTAATTTTAAAAAATAACGCGTTACCGTTACCGTTACTTTTTGTAAAAAGTAACTCGTTACCGTTACTCGTTACTAATTTTAAAAAATAACGCGTTACCGTTACCGTTACTTTTTGTAAAAAGTAACTCGTTACCGTTACTCGTTACTAATTTTAAAAAATAACGCGTTACCGTTACCGTTACTTTTTGTAAAAAGTAACTCGTTACCGTTACTCGTTACTAATTTTAAAAAATAACGCGTTACCGTTACCGTTACTTTTTGTAAAAAGTAACTCGTTACCGTTACTCGTTACTAATTTTAAAAAATAACGCGTTACCGTTACCGTTACTTTTTGTAAAAAGTAACTCGTTACCGTTACTCGTTACTAATTTTAAAAAATAACGCGTTACCGTTACCGTTACTTTTTGTAAAAAGTAACTCGTTACCGTTACTCGTTACTAATTTTAAAAAATAACGCGTTACCGTTACCGTTACTTTTTGTAAAAAGTAACTCGTTACCGTTACTCGTTACTAATTTTAAAAAATAACGCGTTACCGTTACCGTTACTTTTTGTAAAAAGTAACTCGTTACCGTTACTCGTTACTAATTTTAAAAAATAACGCGTTACCGTTACCGTTACTTTTTGTAAAAAGTAACTCGTTACCGTTACTCGTTACTAATTTTAAAAAATAACGCGTTACCGTTACCGTTACTTTTTGTAAAAAGTAACTCGTTACCGTTACTCGTTACTAATTTTAAAAAATAACGCGTTACCGTTACCGTTACTTTTTGTAAAAAGTAACTCGTTACCGTTACTCGTTACTAATTTTAAAAAATAACGCGTTACCGTTACCGTTACTTTTTGTAAAAAGTAACTCGTTACCGTTACTCGTTACTAATTTTAAAAAATAACGCGTTACCGTTACCGTTACTTTTTGTAAAAAGTAACTCGTTACCGTTACTCGTTACTAATTTTAAAAAATAACGCGTTACCGTTACCGTTACTTTTTGTAAAAAGTAACTCGTTACCGTTACTCGTTACTAATTTTAAAAAATAACGCGTTACCGTTACCGTTACTTTTTGTAAAAAGTAACTCGTTACCGTTACTCGTTACTAATTTTAAAAAATAACGCGTTACCGTTACCGTTACTTTTTGTAAAAAGTAACTCGTTACCGTTACTCGTTACTAATTTTAAAAAATAACGCGTTACCGTTACCGTTACTTTTTGTAAAAAGTAACTCGTTACCGTTACTCGTTACTAATTTTAAAAAATAACGCGTTACCGTTACCGTTACTTTTTGTAAAAAGTAACTCGTTACCGTTACTCGTTACTAATTTTAAAAAATAACGCGTTACCGTTACCGTTACTTTTTGTAAAAAGTAACTCGTTACCGTTACTCGTTACTAATTTTAAAAAATAACGCGTTACCGTTACCGTTACTTTTTGTAAAAAGTAACTCGTTACCGTTACTCGTTACTAATTTTAAAAAATAACGCGTTACCGTTACCGTTACTTTTTGTAAAAAGTAACTCGTTACCGTTACTCGTTACTAATTTTAAAAAATAACGCGTTACCGTTACCGTTACTTTTTGTAAAAAGTAACTCGTTACCGTTACTCGTTACTAATTTTAAAAAATAACGCGTTACCGTTACCGTTACTTTTTGTAAAAAGTAACTCGTTACCGTTACTCGTTACTAATTTTAAAAAATAACGCGTTACCGTTACCGTTACTTTTTGTAAAAAGTAACTCGTTACCGTTACTCGTTACTAATTTTAAAAAATAACGCGTTACCGTTACCGTTACTTTTTGTAAAAAGTAACTCGTTACCGTTACTCGTTACTAATTTTAAAAAATAACGCGTTACCGTTACCGTTACTTTTTGTAAAAAGTAACTCGTTACCGTTACTCGTTACTAATTTTAAAAAATAACGCGTTACCGTTACCGTTACTTTTTGTAAAAAGTAACTCGTTACCGTTACTCGTTACTAATTTTAAAAAATAACGCGTTACCGTTACCGTTACTTTTTGTAAAAAGTAACTCGTTACCGTTACTCGTTACTAATTTTAAAAAATAACGCGTTACCGTTACCGTTACTTTTTGTAAAAAGTAACTCGTTACCGTTACTCGTTACTAATTTTAAAAAATAACGCGTTACCGTTACCGTTACTTTTTGTAAAAAGTAACTCGTTACCGTTACTCGTTACTAATTTTAAAAAATAACGCGTTACCGTTACCGTTACTTTTTGTAAAAAGTAACTCGTTACCGTTACTCGTTACTAATTTTAAAAAATAACGCGTTACCGTTACCGTTACTTTTTGTAAAAAGTAACTCGTTACCGTTACTCGTTACTAATTTTAAAAAATAACGCGTTACCGTTACCGTTACTTTTTGTAAAAAGTAACTCGTTACCGTTACTCGTTACTAATTTTAAAAAATAACGCGTTACCGTTACCGTTACTTTTTGTAAAAAGTAACTCGTTACCGTTACTCGTTACTAATTTTAAAAAATAACGCGTTACCGTTACCGTTACTTTTTGTAAAAAGTAACTCGTTACCGTTACTCGTTACTAATTTTAAAAAATAACGCGTTACCGTTACCGTTACTTTTTGTAAAAAGTAACTCGTTACCGTTACTCGTTACTAATTTTAAAAAATAACGCGTTACCGTTACCGTTACTTTTTGTAAAAAGTAACTCGTTACCGTTACTCGTTACTAATTTTAAAAAATAACGCGTTACCGTTACCGTTACTTTTTGTAAAAAGTAACTCGTTACCGTTACTCGTTACTAATTTTAAAAAATAACGCGTTACCGTTACCGTTACTTTTTGTAAAAAGTAACTCGTTACCGTTACTCGTTACTAATTTTAAAAAATAACGCGTTACCGTTACCGTTACTTTTTGTAAAAAGTAACTCGTTACCGTTACTCGTTACTAATTTTAAAAAATAACGCGTTACCGTTACCGTTACTTTTTGTAAAAAGTAACTCGTTACCGTTACTCGTTACTAATTTTAAAAAATAACGCGTTACCGTTACCGTTACTTTTTGTAAAAAGTAACTCGTTACCGTTACTCGTTACTAATTTTAAAAAATAACGCGTTACCGTTACCGTTACTTTTTGTAAAAAGTAACTCGTTACCGTTACTCGTTACTAATTTTAAAAAATAACGCGTTACCGTTACCGTTACTTTTTGTAAAAAGTAACTCGTTACCGTTACTCGTTACTAATTTTAAAAAATAACGCGTTACCGTTACCGTTACTTTTTGTAAAAAGTAACTCGTTACCGTTACTCGTTACTAATTTTAAAAAATAACGCGTTACCGTTACCGTTACTTTTTGTAAAAAGTAACTCGTTACCGTTACTCGTTACTAATTTTAAAAAATAACGCGTTACCGTTACCGTTACTTTTTGTAAAAAGTAACTCGTTACCGTTACTCGTTACTAATTTTAAAAAATAACGCGTTACCGTTACCGTTACTTTTTGTAAAAAGTAACTCGTTACCGTTACTCGTTACTAATTTTAAAAAATAACGCGTTACCGTTACCGTTACTTTTTGTAAAAAGTAACTCGTTACCGTTACTCGTTACTAATTTTAAAAAATAACGCGTTACCGTTACCGTTACTTTTTGTAAAAAGTAACTCGTTACCGTTACTCGTTACTAATTTTAAAAAATAACGCGTTACCGTTACCGTTACTTTTTGTAAAAAGTAACTCGTTACCGTTACTCGTTACTAATTTTAAAAAATAACGCGTTACCGTTACCGTTACTTTTTGTAAAAAGTAACTCGTTACCGTTACTCGTTACTAATTTTAAAAAATAACGCGTTACCGTTACCGTTACTTTTTGTAAAAAGTAACTCGTTACCGTTACTCGTTACTAATTTTAAAAAATAACGCGTTACCGTTACCGTTACTTTTTGTAAAAAGTAACTCGTTACCGTTACTCGTTACTAATTTTAAAAAATAACGCGTTACCGTTACCGTTACTTTTTGTAAAAAGTAACTCGTTACCGTTACTCGTTACTAATTTTAAAAAATAACGCGTTACCGTTACCGTTACTTTTTGTAAAAAGTAACTCGTTACCGTTACTCGTTACTAATTTTAAAAAATAACGCGTTACCGTTACCGTTACTTTTTGTAAAAAGTAACTCGTTACCGTTACTCGTTACTAATTTTAAAAAATAACGCGTTACCGTTACCGTTACTTTTTGTAAAAAGTAACTCGTTACCGTTACTCGTTACTAATTTTAAAAAATAACGCGTTACCGTTACCGTTACTTTTTGTAAAAAGTAACTCGTTACCGTTACTCGTTACTAATTTTAAAAAATAACGCGTTACCGTTACCGTTACTTTTTGTAAAAAGTAACTCGTTACCGTTACTCGTTACTAATTTTAAAAAATAACGCGTTACCGTTACCGTTACTTAGAAAGTAACGATTCGTTATTTTTTTTGTTACTTTTTTGAAATGCTAAAGTAAGATGTTAGATTA
>NJRL01000080.1:499893-513760 GCA_003063815.1 Aphaenogaster rudis
TCTCTCTCTCTCTCTCTCTCTCTCTCTCTCTCTCTCTCTCTCTCTCTCTCTCTCTCTCTCTCGCTCCACGACTCACGATTCTGCGTCTCGACTTTTGCGTTTTTGTCCATCCCATCCTGTTTTTAATTCACATATTGCGACTCTATTTCTTTTTATTTTATTTTATCTTTTCTCTAGGTCTTTACTTTTGTAATTCTTTTTTGTATACATTTTCTTTGTCTTATGTACTTTCGCTTCACTACTATATCATATTGCTTATGTTCTCTATTGTTTTTTAATCTCTTACGCTACGCTTGTACGTTCTTAGAGGGCTTGCCCTAGAATGTTAATAAACGCTTTCTCTCTCTCTCCCCCCTCCCTCCCCCCTCTCTCTCTCTCAAATCACATATGATAAATAAAAATAAACAGATCACTTGCTTCATTAACATCAAAATCGTCTTTAACTTTGACAGAATTGATTTTTTATTTATGTTCATTAAAAAAATAACATTTTTTTATTCAACTTAGCCTTTTTTACTCAGCTTTGTGGATAATATCTAGAAGTCTTTTTAAAAATCCTAATTTGCTAATAAAAAATCTGAATTTTTACGCATATTATTATATAATAACTCGGTATAAATAAAAAATATATAAATTGTGTATATTTGTATAAATTATATATATATGGTATGTGTGTACAAAGAGAGAGAAAATGTTATAATATAATTTAGTGCAAAATATAATAACGTTTATATTAAAGATCTGATTGCAATTTAAGATATCTTACACTGCAAAATGTAGCCATTGTTATGGGGAATACTTTTCCCGCAGTAAGATAAACCGGCTTTCTGCTTTTAATTATTATGGGAATTAAATCTTTGGCTTCATTCGGTTCCAAAGTGTACCACTTTTGATTATACACTGCATAATAAATTCTATCGCACTTAAAAATATTAAAAAGACATTTAATTACTAATAGAATATGGGCTATTTTCGGTCAGAGCTGAATCTTTTTGCCTAATAGTTTTTATTGCGTGAATTTATATATACATCTTCATAGCTCAGCTAACTACGCGCCGAAAAAATATCATCTCAGCCAGGATATTTTTCGCAATAAATTCTTTAAAGGTTTAAAGATCTTTATTAGTATCATTAGTATTATTATTAATTCAATCATTAACATTATGTTATTAAAAATGAATTATCAATTTAATCCAACGTGTTACTATTTTTTGGTTTCTACTAAAAACGACTGTGTTTCTAGTCCGAATATTTAATCGGCGCTTAGTTGGCTGAGGATGAGCTATGAGGATGTATATTAAATTCACGCAATAAAAAATATTAGGCAAAAAGATCCAGTCCTGACCGAAAATAGTCCATATTTCTGTATGTTGTGTTATTCACATATCGGTCTATATTTACTTATTAATTATTTAACTATACTAAGTTTTATATTTTGTAACTAAAAACTGAACTTACTTGGGCCATCAGAATCTCACCGACAGCGCAATGGAGGCACATATGAGCGAATATATTAATAACATTGCTTATAAGATATATCAAGCGGGTTATCAATACATTTTCTTCTGCAAGCAACTAAATCACAATATGCGTAATAGAATAGCGTAATTTTTATATTAATATAAAATTCATATTGCAAAATTATGTAAATATTTCTGCCAGCTAATGCTCAAATATATAATACTCACAATCTGTGAATATATCTTTTTGAATATTTTTTTTATTTGTAGTTATAAGAATATTTATTA
Source organism: Aphaenogaster rudis (assembly GCA_003063815.1). Lineage (NCBI taxonomy): Eukaryota > Metazoa > Arthropoda > Insecta > Hymenoptera > Formicidae > Aphaenogaster > Aphaenogaster rudis. The sequence goes on from NJRL01000080.1 coordinate 501,642, forward strand.
TAATGCAAATAAGTTATTGTGTAAAATGTTTTTACAATTTTTAAGCACTTACAATAATTATAACGAATCCATAAAAAGCAAATAGAACACCAAAGCATAAAAATATTGCAAGAAGTATTACATTGTATGTATCTTCTACTACAGCAATGGCTCTGCAAAATAATATTTTATACATTTCTTTGATAATAAGTTAAATTGCGAAAAATAATGAAATACTTTGTGCAGTATCTGATTTTATTGCAGATTAAATATATTACAAGTATAAATACAAGTTGTGAATAACTAAGCCAGTTGTGAAAGTTATGGCTTACTTTAAGACAAAATGACTTGGAACATAAGAAAGTTAAATAATTTTTATACAATTTTTACTTTATTGGACAATAATTTTCTTTTCTTTGTAAAGTAACTACATACACTAACATATTATGTGATAAAGTTATTTCTAGAGAAGAAAAACAAAGTTGATGCAAGCAATACCTCAACAATCGACTGTGATCCATCACGCAGCTCTTTAGAACAACGTGAAAGTTCATAAATTTATTCGAACAAATAAAACGATGTCTGAGGATGTCCAACTGGCCACAAATATGAAACACTATTAATCCAAGAAAGTTATCGATTCCCACGTAACATATGATGGCAAAAAAGAAAGAAATAGAGTGTATAATATATGTCATCTCGTATTGTGGAGTTTTTGTCACGTCGTAAATGTAATAACTCTGTATTGGCATTGGTCTGCCTGGATCGGTAATATTTGTCAGGTATCGTATGGAAATTCCAAAAATGGGCAGAACGATAATAAAGATATATGCTAATCCCATAACACAATATCCGAGCGTAATAATTATGCGCGCACTTTTGGCTCTTCTGATCATCATATTTCTTTCTTTCGCACTTTTCGATCTGTGCCAATCTTCCGCCATCATGTTTAGTATTGTTGCAACAGCTTTAAAAGAAATAAAAGTCAAAACGTTAATAAGGAAAACAAATTTACGAATAGCTCTGTTAAATAAAAATCATCAAATGTCACAAAACTTCGTTAAAAAGATTAAAATATATAATTACATTTACCTTCCTTTTTCCACCAAAAAATCATAATTTTTATTGCACAGTTTACACCCGGTACAACAAATTGTAAATTATCAACCACTAGCATGAGATCCGAATGAATTATTATCAATGAATGCATAGCAGGAATGAGAAAGCCGATTATAATTAAGAGAAAAATAATTAATACACGTAAATTACACATTAATCTGTCTCGAGAATTTTGTCGGACGTTAGGCCATAGCCCCATCAATTTTAAACCAATACGATTCAGCTTCACTGCCCATTCGAGATCTGCCTGTAGAAATTTTGATAAGTCGATGTTCTAACAAATAGTTCATTTTAAAATCTGGTTTAAAATTAACTAAATGCACTGTGTCACAATAATTAAATATAGAAAATAGAATATAATGATAATAATTTTTATTTTTATGTATTTATTTAATAACTTAATAATAATTATTTAAAATAATATTTTGCGATAAAAATAATGATAATTTCCTGGCACACACTTTTCGAACACTCGCATACACACAATGCAGATTTAAATAATAATTAAATATTGGAAAATATTAAAGAAATAATAAAGAAATTGTAAGTATAACATAAGTGTTTTATAATTTTTTTATAAAAGAAAAAGAAGAAAAGTCACTGATATATTACAAAAAACTGCAGTATATATAAATGGCATTTCCACATAAAAATATAATACTGATATTTCACTGTGAACAATAATTTGCTGGAAACATATTAAATATAAATTCAATTTTAATTTAACTCATATAAACGTAGTAAGTAAAATATTTTCCATAAAACTTTTCTGCTTCCACTAATAATAGTCACAATGTCAAGCACCTTGATGTCCAGAATATTTCGAACCATCCATGTCAAATGTCATCTAAAGACTGGCCTCTATTCTTGTCTCATGCAACGAAGTAACCTTCTATCCAACCATACGCATCTGTTACGCATGCTCGTAATAAATGCTCTCGAAAATGCGAGGATATCAGCAAAATACATTTTCCAAGAATTTCTTGCTTTCACTTCTCCTGAGAAATAGTCACAACAAAATATTCATACTATTATAGGTGAATAACCGTATGGTTGTACTACTACGTGAATATTCGAGCACATGTGTTACAGTCTCATGGAGTACTAATCGATTTAGGATGCTATAAGTAATGTTAGCTATGGATTGCTTATAGCCGATTATTTTAATAAGAGGAAACGCATATTTTTAGTGCTATCATGTTCTACAATTTATAGAATATATATATATATATATATATATAGTATATAAAAAGATATTTATATATTGTTATTTTATTTTACTATAATTTACGTGCATTTTCTTCTGATATATTTATATCTCATTTTTGTATCGGTTAGAATTGGAAATTTTACGTGAGTAACAAATTCTTATATGTTTCAGTTTTTCGACAATTTGTTTCGTAAATATCTAATGTAATAATTGCTACTATAAGAGAGTATATTAAGAGACAAATTTAATATAAATGAAAAAAATAAAAAAATTTTTTAACAATTAGATGAAGGGAAGAATATCCTCTATATATCTTAGAAACATATCTTTGGCATATTTTAATTAAAAATAAATATTTTTCAAAATAATTATTATTTTGTTAAATTATTTATTCAGATTTTAATATTTTGCCACAATATTTTGCTTGAATCTACTGACAAATTGTTGGTATACTACTAACATTTTACTTACTGAAAGATAACTTTTCAAGTACAAAGAACAATATGGCAAATGATAAACTAATATGAAAAGTTTTAGGAGATAATAGAAACATAGATTATTCTTTCAAATAATATATACTATATAAGAAACGAATCTCTGATACACTGCACTTCTCTTGTAAAGCTATGGCTATTTGTTTATATATCGTATTTTGTTTGGTCATTATGATGAAATTGACAAAAACACATATGTATGTTTTTTGAACGTATGTATATACAGTAATTGTTGTGCCCCGAGTGATTATAATCGATAGTACTTATACATATTATTTCATGGAAGACAATTATAATCGACGTAATAGCGGAAGGGTTAAAAACATTTTCCCCTCGTCTGTCTCAAGTAATTGCTGACGAAACTTGAATAACAACGGGTGAATATAAGTGGGTGCAATGCTGAGTATGAATTATATTCTCACGCATGCATGGAAATCGATTTTACTACGTTGTGTGATTGCTATTTAGGGGAGATCTGGGCAAATTGGAAAACAATTTATTACAAGTATTACAATAATAAGTATCTCATAAACACTTTTACATTCATTTGAATAAATCCAAGTGCTTGCTAATAAATAATAATACAATCAACACTCAACAACAAAGTATATATAATCACAAGCGCATTCAAGAATTTGGTGCGTTAATTGTATACGTAAATGAAATATTCCTAAAATTATGAACCAAATTTTTATGCATATATATTAGATAACTTTAAGTAAAGTTATGTAGATTCACTTGCGAAACGAATAATTTCTGAATCATCAATATGGCCATTTAGCGTTTTAATTCGTTTTTAACGATCATAACAAGATTTTATTTTATTAGGAATTGCACAACCACTTGATTGGATTAAAATATTATATACAAAAATCTTATTATTGTATAAATTTACAATAAAACTTGTAAATGGATATCATTCTAATCCCATAGAGAAACAAAAAGTACTCTCTAAATTTCTTGGAGTGAAATCTCACTCCAAAGAGTGAAAATACTGCCACTTTGAAATTTGAGTGGCAGTATTTTCACTCGCTTGGAGTGAATTTTCACTCAATTGACTCAAAAAAATTTAGAGAGTATTACATATGAATTTAAAGTATGATTTTTTATATTTTACGAATTAGATTTATATATATTTAATGTCATATATATTTAATCTTTTCTTCTATTTAATAGAATTCGCAGTATATTTTGATTCAATCATGCAGTAAGATATTTATAATTTATTTGCAAATAACAAATTAAAACTTGCACAACTATTAATTTATGTTATATAATAATAGATAAAACGTTTACATATTTTTCGTTTCATATATTCTTATTACATCCTCGTCGTAAGCAAAATAGATATATAACCACCTGATGTATTCACTAACTGCAAAAAAATTTTTTTTGTAGTAATATGATTAATAATATAATCCTGATAAATAGATAATTGCAAAATTTAACACAATAATGCAAAATTTAAGTTTAATGAGAATAAATTAAAAAATGTCAGTTATTAAATTGTTTTCATATGAGTTATTGTAAAAAAGGTTTCACAATAAAATTCTATAAAGGTATTTAAATAATTTTAAAATAATTATAACACAGGCCTGTATGGGTTCTGTTGCCTGGAAAAGAAGAGTGGTTTCGAAAATTTTCCACCACGTAAGGTTTTAAAGAAAAATGGGGTTGAAATCCTCCCAAAAACGCGTTTTTTGCCATTTTTGAAAATTTATAGCGCAATAACCTGACGTACTAGAGACTTCAAAAAGGGCTTAAAATGAAGCTCAAATATTGTACTTTACTTCTTCTGTTTCGAAACAAAACATTAAAGTAGATTTGCTAAAGATACTGTTTCTCCTGTACGTTTCTATATGAATAGCCATTCTTTTATCGCGTTACGTATGCAACGAAATAATAATATAAGAAATTGCATATTATACCTTTATGTATAGGTCTTTATATTTATAGTTTAATAATAATTTGCCTTTATTAATTTTGACATTATTAAATTAGATTAAGTACAAGTACAACAATTTGTTTAAATAAATCGAAAGACATATTTTTTTCGATGAGAGATCATCTTTTATTACAATGTATTAAATCCACTATTGATATTTTTAATATTTATACTCGTTTGCACATGAACTTCAATGGAAAAGCGGTCCTATTTTACCCTGTGCACATACACACACTACTAAAAACAAAACGCGTCAGTCGGACAATTATGTCTGATGCAAAATTTTCGAAACGGAAGAAGTAAAGTACAATATTTGAACTTCATTTTAAGCCCCTTTTAAAGTCTCTAACACGTCAGGTTGCGCTATGAATTTCCAAAAATGGCAAAAAACGTTTTTTTGGAGGTTTTAATCCAGTTTTTTCAAAAACCTTACGTGATAGAAAATTTTCGTTATCAGATTCGGATTTAGTGAGCAAAAGACTATACAAAACCATTCTTCTTTTCCAGACAACAGAAAAAAAGTTGAAATATGCAGGCCTATGTAATTAAATATTAAAATATCTTACACTGCAAAATGTGGCCATTGTTAAAGGGAACATTTTTCCAGCAGTGAGATAGATCGGTTTGGAGCCTCTTGTCATCAAAAGTAACAAATCTTGTGCAATTTTTGGATTCATGGAGTACCATTCGTTGTTGTATGCCGCATAATACATTTTGTTACACTTAAAATTATCAAAATGATTTTTATGTACAAATTATTGTATGTATTATCTTATAATAAAACAATAATTAGCCTGCAATTATTACTTTATTATTGTATTTATATAAATTAAATTTAATATTAAATATAAATTTATAATTATTTATTTATATATATTTAATATAATATAAATAAATAATGTATTAATTATAAAAACTAAATTAAATATTGTCTTATTAATTTATTTTTATGTATTATATACAGATATTATTGATAAAGTATCATTAATATCTTGCACATTTAGCTATATGCAAGACAAATGTTAGAGTGTGTTCTTAATAAAATCTTTTCTAAGTGAATTATATAATAATATGTAAGCCTAAATAATTACAATACTAAATAATTTTAATACTTTTTATAATAAAAACTATGTGTGCAACTTACTTGGGCCATCAAAAACTCTCCAAGAGCACAATATAGGCACATATGTCCAAACAGATTAAAAATAATGAATATGAAACATACCAAATAAATGAGCGATAGATCGTTTGCATCATCAAATAGCTAATTAATTTATAATATATATATTAAAAAATGCAACTTTTTCTTAATAGTAATAATTTAATTTATGATAATAAAATAATTTATGATAAAATGTGGATATTATAACTTTTCAAATTTATAATATATTGATTATTTATCCTTATAAATATTTTTTATTCAAGTTTTTAAATACTTACATTAATTATCCAGAAAGCATAGAAAGCAAAGAGTATCGCAAAGTATATAAATAAGGCTAGAAGTGTTATGTTATATGTATCCTCAATGACGGCAATAGCTCTATAAAATTACACATATTAGAGATACATTTGATTAATTACATATTTCATACAAATTTAATTCATGTAAATTAATATAAATATACCTAAGTAAACGGATATGTTCTGTCACACAGCTTTTTAGCATATCATAAGAATTGATGCATTTATCAAAACGTGTCAAACGATTCTTCAGAATATCCAATTGGCCGCATATATGGAAAGTTAGTAACCCGAGAAAATTGTCAATTCCAGTATAAGACATAATGCCGATAATAATAAAAATTGCTTGACTAATAAATGTTAGTTCGTACTGCGGCGATTTAGTCACATTGTAAATATAATAAGATTGTAGAAGCATTTGTTTGCCTGGATCAGTAACGTTGGAAGCCAATCTCATTGACACTCCAAAGATTGACGGAACAATAATCAAAAAGCACGCTACTCCTATTATGAAGTATGCACAAGTAACAATTATGCGTGCACTTTGCGCCCTTTTAATCATTATGTTTCTTTCTTCCATACTTTTCGACTTTACCCAATCCTCCGCGATCATATTCACGATCGGTGTGATAGCTTCAAAAATATCAATTATTGAACATTTCAATGTATACTTAATAATATTGTTAAACTGAAATAGTGACCATGTCAAGTTTAATTCAAAGCAAAAAAATGTTTAAAAATAAGATAAGAGAAATTGAGCTAATATTATTTAACACAAATAAATAGATATGCGCTTATTCGCTCGAACTGAATCTTTGTGCCTAATAATATTCTTGCGTGAATTTATATATACTGTTTAACTCAGCAAACTATGCATTATCATACTATATAATATCACTATTCCAACTTTAACTTGAGACTGCGTTTCAAATCCGATATATAATCGGCACATAGTTTATTGAGTTGACAAATGTAAATAAAAGCAAGAATATTATTAGGCATAAAGATTCAGCCCGACCGAGCAGACGGATATCTATTTATTTGAGTTATAGTCATATATCGGTTTATCTTTACTTATAATCTAATATTATTTAATTTTAACAACAAAACACTAATATATAAATAAGTAATAAAAATAAATTCTGTAATCTAAGAATGTTATTGCATAATTATAATTTTAACAGATTTTTCATACATTTTATATAAATGAGATTATTTTGTTTTACTGAAATATATAAAATGTGTCTTTTATCACGTTATATAGCTTAAAGATACAGCTTTTAATTAAGTTTACCTTCCTTCTTCCACCAAAAAATTGCGATTCTTATTGAACAGCTTATAGTCGGTAAAGTAAAATTTAAATTATCTATCATTAGCATAATGTCTCCATAAATTCGTATTAATGAATGTATAGAAGGAATCAAAACGCAAAGCATTAGCCCCAAGAAAACGACAAGTACCCGAAAATTGCACATCAACTTCTCTCGAGAACTTTGTGCGGTCTTAGGCCAAAGTCCAAGAAAATCTAAAGTGATACGATTCAGTTTCACTGCCCATTCAAAGTCTACCTGTAGAAACTTTAATAAGTCGGAGCTTGTATGAAGTATCGTATTTCAGTGACATAAATAAATGAAATCGCAATTAGTGCAAAATATATAAAATGTTACAGAATGTGTAATTGCAGACTCTATATATATTCAACAAAGTACTTATAATCAGAAGTAGTTTGTTAGATATATTATATAAATTATAGAAGAAATAGGTTCCCTTTTATTAATGCAAATTTAAAGATTATTTAGAAAAAATAAATTATTAATGATAAAATTATTGATCTCAAGTTGTTGTAGCTAATTTTATTATACAATAATTTTATATGTTATTATTAAATTATTATAGTTCTTTAATAGAACAAGATAATTATTATACAATAATTTAATATGTTATTAAGAAATATAAAACACTGCAGAAGGCAGTGTACGAAAATTTTCGATAATAATGAGAAATTAAGGAATGAATTATTTTTATAAATGCTACTGTCTGCACATATTGCACTGTTTGCACACATGCAATATTTTCTAAGATTCTTTTCATTTAGAATTACAAATATCAAAGCATTAAGCACCTCGGTATCCATTATATTTTGAACTTTCCATGTTGAATGTTATCTAGAGACTGGCGTCTGTTCCTCTTTCATGAATCGACGTTACCTCGTATTCATTTGAAAGCATTTCTTGCGCATGCTCTCAATGATAATTTTAGAGAGAGACAAACGATCAACTTGTAACAAAGTGCATTAAATATTCTGCACTCTCTATTCAAGTTTCCGTTACTTCAGTACCGAACACCATACGAATTCGCGAAAAATTAATAATAACAGGTGAATGTTAGTGAAAGAAGGGTGCATATATACACGCGTTATTTTTTCATGCTTTTATGATCGTCTATAGCTTACCACTGTTAGTAATCAGCTATATACTATATTGTTGAAATATCTCTTGATGACAATTGCTGTAGCAATCTGTACTCATCTCATTACATCATATCTTCTTCCTTCGTCATCTGCAATTCTATATAATCTTTTGTCATAGTTATTGAATAATAGATTAATTAATTAAAGAAACTTTAAAATAGAACAAGATAATTATTTGAAAAAAAATTACATTTACATAATTTTTTGTACTAAAGATAAGACAAATATTTTTAATTATGTTCTCACGCTTTTATAAACCTCCATTGTTTATAATTGTAGTTAGTAATGGTCTATAGAACTTATCATACATCGCTTTTATAGATTTATTTTTTTAAATTAATTTGCAAGAGTGTGTATTGTTTGTTTTTATATATTTGAGTTCTTCAAGATAAATGCAACACATAAATTATATTGTTAGGTCAGATTATTAAAATAATTGCAAACAGATTATAATTATAAATTAATCATTTTCGTAGAAACTTTTTTGGATATTATTTTTTACAGCAATATGATTAAATTAAATAAAGTTTTTTGAAAATACCTGAGAGATTGCACATCATTTACCATTATTGTTTCTCAGAATGCAGAAGAAATTTGAACATAAAACTAAAAATGATTATACAGTCTTTGAAATTCTTTAATCGTTGAAGTGAAAGATTGAGAATGAGAAAAGTTACCACCAAGATATACAATATAACAATCAGGAAAATGGTGATAGCTTGAACAAAATATGATTGTTTAAATTTCAGGTTTGTATCCATGTTTTCAACGTAATAAATCTGCAATGATTGAAAATCATATGTCTTAAGGGTAAATAAAAAAATTTTAAAATAACCATGTGATCACAACAAATACACATACCATTAAAATGTATTCTATTGCGAAGTGTTCTAGCAATTTGTATTTGTCTCATTATTACATCTCTCATCTCTTTTATGTTTAATTTAACATAATTTTCTATCATTATTATCATAATGATAATGACAAATGAATTTTAAAAATCTAGTAATATAATTACTCGCATAAGTAATTATATATATATATTAGATACATATATATATCTATACATTTAAGATACATATATATATCTATATAATAAAAATAAATAAATGTAAATAAAAATTCACACACATTTATGCATTTAAAACTATTTATATTATTTTTAATAAGAAAGTGGTATATATATATATATATATATATAATAAATTAAATAATAAATAATATATAATAAGAAAAAAATAAGGCAATACTTTTAAATACGTACATGAATTTTTATTTACATTTATTCCTGTCTCTTATACACATCTAGATGTGTATAAGAGACAGATCCATTTTTGTGTAAATTAATTAATAAAATTACTAAAATAATTAAATTATGTATTTAATAAATTAAATAATAAATAATATATAATAAGAAAAAAATAAGGCAATACTTTTAAATACGTACATGAATTTTTATTTACATTTATTCTTTTTTACAACATATATAAATAAAAGTATAAAAATGGGCAAATGAGAGTAACAGCGCTGTAATTGGTGCGCAAAGAATTAAACAAAAATTAGTTCATTCTTTAACTAAATAAATATATTATTAAATCTCGTACGTTTCGGCTGCATATTGAGCCATTTTCAGCACAAAATAAAGCTTCAAAAGATGTATCTCACACTCATAGGATCACCGGGCGAGCCAACATTCCCCTGTTAATTCCAACATTGACACATATATAAATGTTTTTAAATTTTTGTATAAAATAATCGAAGTTATATGATTCTCTTGCATAATAAAAATTCAAAGAAATCATTAGCAATGTAAAGATAACATAGAAATTATCCATTATAAACACCATATATAACTATATAACTATATGAAGATCTATTAGTGTAAAAAGAAACATAGTTATACAAAGTATAAGGTAGTTATGCGACATTCTATGTATTCTCCTATGCAAAATGAATAAGAAATTAATTAATTAAGAAAAAGAGGTGGTTACATAGAATTAAATAAAAATTACTTTGATATCTCAGAAGCACCTGGAAGAAACCTGCGATGAACATAAAAAGTTGTCATAAAAACTATTCAATCTTTGTTTGATTTTTATTTTTTTTATTGAGTACATAACTTTTAAAATATTTTAAATTATTATTTAAAACTAGTTGTCCTACATTTAATAATATGTTATATAAAATAGATGATTAAGTTTAAATGGCTAGCCTGGTCTAAAATTCATGTGACAAACAGATCTTTACATACTACCATATTCTCAAATTTAAATTAAATTCCACTACTAAAGAGAAATCTCTACATATTCCATTCAAATAATGCATTAAAATGTATTTATTTGTGCAAATAACATATTAATACCGGAACAGTTTTTGAACTACTATCTAGTATCCTATCAAATATTTCATAATGTCGGAAAAAATTTTACATTTTACATTTTTCACCTCCTCGTAGAATGCAAAACGGATATATAACCAACTGATGTCTTTACTAACTGAAAAATATATCTTTTAATAACAATATGTTTAACAAAATGAGCTCAATAAATAAATAATTGTGAAATTTAAGATTGTCTAAACATAAAATAAAAAGATTCTAATTTTATATATATTTATATATAATATGGATTATAAAATAATCTAATAAATGTTTAGTAACACTAAACAATATATTAATATAATAGTCCTAATTAAACATTAAAATATCTTACACTGCAAAATGTGGCCATTGTAACAGGAGACAACTTTCCAACGGTGAGATAAACTGGTTTAGAGCCTCTTGTCATTAAGATCAACAAATTTTCTGTAATTGTTTTATCCATGGTATACCATTCATTACTGTATGCCGCATAATATATTTTATTGCACTTGAAAATATCAAAAGTACTTTTAGGCATAAATTACTATATACATTCGCGCAATAAAATAAAAGTTAGTCATTATCACATAGTAGCATATAGACTTAATTATGATATACATATATATAATTTACATGACTTTTGTAATAAAAAAATATGTATAACTAACCTGGGTCACTAAAATCTCGCCGAGAACGCAATATAAGCACATATGTACAAACAAGTTCAAAATTATTGATATAAAAAATACCAAGCGACTGATTGATAAATTATTTTCTCCACTGAATAGCTAATTAATTTATGAGATGCGTAAAAAAACATAATTTTTTAAAATTAAAATTATTTCAGATGTTTCTGACAAAATATTTTATACATATAATAACAATTTAGATATTATACGTAATCTTTTAATGTTAAAAACGAATTAATAAACTAATTTGTATTCTTAAGCATTTGAACTTACGCTAATTATTTGAAATGCGTAGAAAGCGAATAGTGCCGCAAAATATATAAACAAGGAGAGAAGTATTATATTATATGTATCTTCAATTATATCAATAGCTCTATAAAAATATTTTGTGTC
>NJRL01000080.1:564932-575485 GCA_003063815.1 Aphaenogaster rudis
ATTTCGTGCGCATGCTTCAATACTTTTAGAAAGTATCGAACGATCAACTTGTAACAAAGTGCATTAATATTCTGCACCCTCTTTTCAAGTTTCCATTACTTCAGTACCGAACACCATATGAATCATTCGCGAAAAATTAATAATAACAGGTGGATATCATGTTAGCGAAAGAAGGGTGCATATGTACACGCGTTATTTTTTCATGCTTCTATGATCGTCTATAGCTTACTACAGTTAGTAATCAGCTATATATACAATATTGTTGAAATATCCCTTGATGACAATTGCTGTAACAATCTGTATTCCTCTCATTAATTATATCTTCTTCCTTCATTATCTGCAATTCTATATAATCTTTCGTCATAGTTATTGAATAATAGATAAATATTTTAAAGAAACTTTAAAATAGAACAAGATAATTATTTGAAAGAAAATTACATTTACATAATTTTTTGTACTAAAGATAAGACAAGTATTTTTAATTATATACTATCTTTAACTTTCTTTGTTTATTTTTAAATAGTTATAAATTGTTTTAATATTTTCATAACAAATAATTCTAATCTATTCGTTTCTATTATATGACAACGGGTTTGAACGGAAATCATTAGTAATGAAAAATTAAATTGGAAATTATTAATTGTAAAAATATCATATTATATTATATTATATAAAATTATATTATATTATATAAAAGAATCGATTAATATAAAAATACATAGCTACATTTTAAAAAAGTGCAGTCACATTATTATATAAGTGCATCAGCATTAATGTACTTATATAAACAAAGGGTAGTACAGCAAAGAAATAAATCTGTCATTCTATGTACTAAAATATTAAGGTAAAGTATTCATTCAAATACTTTAGGCGATATTTTATATCAAGTATATTAGTGCAAAAATTGAAATATCTCACCAACTACTTTCATAATTTTTTCTGTACAAGACTCCACAACCACAATATAACATTGTATAAATGTATTCTAGTGGCCAACAATATTTTAAAAATATATTCTGATCTAATTCTAGCCAATTCAAATCTAGAACACTCGTGTAAAAATATCAAGGTTGTAATAGTTTTGAATTATTAACAATCAAAATTGGCCAACGATATTATCGTATTAACTCAAAAATTATTATATCATCAACATTTGAATATTTGAATCAACATTTGTGTATTCTGAATTTGTATCTTAATTGGCGTTTAAAATACACTATTAATGTATTGTAAAGTAGCTGTGCAACATTCTGTATATTTTTATAACCAAAATGAATAAAAAAATCAATTTATATACGAATAAACAAATGATTACATTTAATTAAGAGGAGATGATGTCGATATTTCAAAAAGTGCTTCCACTTGGAATAAAACTTTTTGCAAAATATAAGACATCATAAAAACTAAGAAATCCTTATTTGACATATTTTTTATTAAATAAGTTGCTTTTAAAACATTTTAACTCCGTATTTAAAATTAATTATTCTATATTTTATAATATGTTATATAAAATAAATGATAAATTTAAAAAGATGGCTTGGCTTAAAATTCACAAAAAACTTGACAATATCATAATCTGCAGATATCTGTAGATTACGATTTTGTCAAGTTTGAATCAAATGCCACATTTCTATCATTACTTATTGTTAAAGGAATTCTTCGTATATTTTACTCAAATAAAGTAATAAGATTTATTTATTTGCAAATAACATATTAATACTGACACAATTCTCTTAAGCTGTCATTCTATTAAAAATCGCATAATATCTGAAAAAAAACATTACAATCTTCTCACTTTTTCTATCAACTTCTCGTTGTGTGTAAAACGGATATATAACCAACCGACGTTTTTATTAACTGAAAAAAATATTTTTTAAGGCCATATCTCTTAACAGTACAAGCTTAATAGATACATAATTGTGACGTTTGGTAATGTATATACATAGAATAAAATAAAAGATGTGAATTTTATATATTAAAATGTAATATGGGTTGTACAATAAACTTTAACCAATTTTTAGTGCATTAAAAAATTTCTTTTACATCAAACAATATTTTAATGTAATAATTATAGTCAAACATTAAAATATCTTACACTGCAAAATGTGGTCATTGTAACAGGAGATACTTTTCCAACAGTGAGATAGATTGGTTTAGAACCTCTAATCATTAAGAACAACAAATCTTCTGCAACTTTTGGATCGAAAGTGTACCATTTATTACTATATGCCGCATAATATATTTTATTGCACTTGAAAATATCAAAAGCACTTTCAGATACAAATTATTCTATACATAATCCGTTCCACATATGTTCCACAATTAAATAAAAATTAGTCATTACCATATTTATGGAGTTAATTATATGATGCTCAATTTGCACAACTTTGTAATAAAAAAGAAATATGTATACCACTAACCTGAGCCACCAAAATTTCACCGAGAACGCAATATAGGCACATGTGTGCAAATATATTGAAAACCGTGGAAACGAAATATACTAAGTGAGTGAACGACATATCATTTCCTTCGTCGAATAGCTAATTAATTTACAGGATAAATGAAAAGACATAGGTATTCTTATTAATGCCAATTGAAAATTTTATAATAATATGTTATGTAAATATAGTAGTAGTTTTTCGGAGAATATTCAACATTAGTGTATTCATTAATTCAAACGAGATTTTATCTTAAATACTTACACTAATCATTCGAAATCCGTAGAAAGCGAAGAGTATTGCAAAATATATAAATAAGGAGAGAAGTATTATATTATATGTATTTTCAATAACATCAATAGCTCTATAAAAATATTTTATATATTAAATATATTAAATATATTTCTCATACGAATTTTATATGTTCTCTTATAAATAACAAACCTAAGCAAACGTATATGTTTGGTTATACAGCACTTTAGCACTTCGTGATAATTTATGTATTTATCCAAACGTGTCAAACGATTCTTGAGAATGTCTAACTGACCGCATATATGAAAAATCATAAGACTAAGAAAATTGTCTATTCCAGTATAAGACATCATAGCAATAGCTACGTAGATGGCTTGACTAATAAATGTCAGTTCGTATTGAGGTCTTTTTGTTATATCGTAAATATAATACGTTTGTAGAGGCATTGGTCTGCCTGGATCAGTAATGTTGGAAGTTAGCCTCATTGATATTCCAAACGCAGGCAGTACTGCGACAAACAAGCACGCTAATCCCATTATGCAGTAACAGCAAATGATAATTATGCGTGCACTCTGCGCTCTTCGGATCATTAAACTTCTTTCTTGATTACTTTTTGACCTTATCCAATCCTTCGCGATCATATTCATAATCGGTACTATAGCTTAAAAAGTAAAAAATTTCATGCACATCCTATGATATGTTGTAGAGTTAAAAAAATATATGTATATTACGTTTAAACCTAAATATTAAAAAGCACAAATGAGAGAGAATTGAAATAACGTTATTGTTTCCCTATTTTGTCAAAGAAAAATTATATTATAAATTTTTTAAATCGGAAGTAGAAGTATTAATTCCGTAATATACAAATCTTATTATACATAAATGTAAATTCCAAAGAATCATACATATGTACATTTATATTTTTTAATATATAAAAACACATATATAAAGTACGTAATAATACTCATAAATTATTTAATAAGCATATTAAAATAGTCTATTATATATATGTAAAAAAATATATTTATATTTGAATTGATTTCATTTATGTGAATAAATTCAGCGATCTAGCTGTGTATAGTTAAAGTTATTAATATTAATCTAAACATTTTCAATTTATACATAAGTTATTTACCATACTTTTATAGCTTACAGATACGACCAAAAATGTCTACCTTCTTTATTCCACCAAAAAATGATGATTCTAATCCAGCAACTTATGACTGGTAAAGTAAATTGTAAATTATCTAACACTAGCAAACTGTCTCCAAATATTTTTGTCAGAGAATGTATAGAAGGAAGTAGAAGGCCGATTAATCCCAATAAAGTTATCAGCACTCGAAAATTGCACATTAACTTTTGCCGAGGACTTCGTGCGATCTTAGGCCAAAGTCCAATTAAATTTAAAGTGAAACGGTTTAGTTTCACCGCCCATTCGAAATCTACCTGCAGAAATCTTGATAAATCCACAGCTTAAAAGGATTACACAATTCATACATGCACAAACATATCCATAATTCGGCTAAACGAATTGCATCAAGTAGTTTGAAATAAAATACTTTTTTTAACACTTTATTTTTTATTAATCATGCAAGATTAAAAATTATTCAGAAAATAATAAATAACTAATATAATAAAAATAATCGATTCAAGTAGCTATAGTTAGAAATAACTAATGTGTATTGTTACAATAATTTAATATGTTAATAAGAAACACAATTCATTGTAAAAAGCGATAATTTGGAATTTTTATTAACAGTGAAAGAATAGAGCATAGATTATTATTATAAATGATATCACTGTTTGCACACATTGCAAATAAAATACTTCTTTAAAGTTATTTACATTTACAACTACAACAATCAAAACCATAAACACCTCGGTATCCGTCATATTTTGAACTTTCCATGTCCAATGTTATTTAAAGACTGACGTCTGTTCTTTGTCCATGGCTCGACATTACCTCCTGTGCAGCAAAGAGCATTTCTTGCGCATGCTTACAATACTACTTCTCGAAAGTATCGAACGAACAACTTGGAATAAAGTATTTTAAATATTCTGCTTCTATTCTCGTTTGAAATTTCCGTCAAGTTTCCAGCACCGATCATCGCGCGAAACATTTCCGAATAAAAAATTGCACAATAACAGGTAATATGTTGACTAAAAATGTACGCGAAAGTACATCAATTATATTCTCACGCTTTTATAATCCTCTACTGTTTATAACTGCAGTAATGAACTATAGAAATTATCATGTATCGCTTTTATAGTTTTTACTTTTTTAAATAAATTTGCAAGAGTGTGTGTATTGTTTGTTTTTATATTTGAGTTTTTCAAGATAAGTGCGACACATAAATTATATTGTTAGGTCGGATTATTAAAATAATTGCAAACAGATTATAATTATTGGATATTATTTTTTACAACAATATGATTAAATTAAATAAAGTTTTTCGAAAATACCTGAGAAATTGCACATGATTTACCACATTATTGTTTCTCAGAATGCAGAAGAAATTTGAATATAAAACTAAAAATGATTATACAGTCTTTGAAATTCTTTAATCGTTGAAGTGAAAGATTGAGAATGAGAAAAGTTACCACCAAGATATACAATATAACAATCAGGAAAATGGTGATAGCTTGAACAAAATATTGTTTAAATTGCAGGCTTTTATTCATGTTTTCAACGTAATAAATCTACAATGATTGAAAATCATATGTCTTAAGGGTAAATAAAAAAATTTTAAAGTAACCATGTGTGATCACAACAAATACACATACCATTAAAATATATTCTATTGCGAAGTGTTTTAACAATTTGTATTTGTCTCATTATTACATCTCTCATCTTTTTTATCTTTAATTTAACATAATTTTCTATCATTATTATCATAATGATAATGACAAATGAATTTTAAAATCTAGTAATAAAATTACTCGCATGAGTAATTATATATATTAAGATACACACACACATATATCTATAATAAAAATAAATAAATAAAAATAAATAAATAAAAGTAAATAAAAATAAAAAAATTTACGGATTTAAAACTATTTATCTTATTTTTAATAAAAAAGTGGTATATAAATATATATATAATAAATTAAATAATAAATAATAAATAATAAAAATAAAATAAGGCAATACTTGTATAAAATAATTGAAGTTATATGATTCTCTTGCATAATAAAAGATTCAAAGAAATCATTGGCAATGTAAAGATAACATAGAAATTATCCATTATAAACACCATATACAATAACTATACATATGAAGATCTATTAGTGTAAAGAAACATAGTTATACAAAGTATAAGATAGTTATGCGACATTCTATCTATTTTTATATGCAAAATGAATAAAAAGTCAATTAACTAAGAAAAAAATAGATGATTCCATAGAATTAAATGAAAATGACCTCAATATCTCAGAAGCACCTAAAAGAAAACTGCGATGAACATCCCGAGTGGAAATTTAAACTCGCCGGCGTCCAGTCATTATCTAACCAATCCGTGTTTTATATAGCCCCTGTCTAGTAATGTAACGCTTAGAAGTTCTAGCTACTCGACAAAGAAAACTGTCTAGCTACTAGATAACATTGTCTAGGCAGCTACTTATAGATAACTAATTAGAAAAATAAATTTTGAATTTTTTTTACTGATTTATTAATTGTTGCATTTTTAGCAGATATTTGTGATAATTCCTGAGAAGTTTTGTTATTTAACATGCATATGTAATAATTAAATTTTGTCATTTAAAAATTTCCACTTACCGAAGGATTCGAACCGGTGTTGGGTGCCGCTGATGGGTTATGTAGTCGTTCACTCTATCTACTACGCTATCGAATGTTCATGATAATCAAGTTTAAAATTTTCCATACTACGATATTCTCAAGTTTAAATTAAATTCCACTACTAAACAGAAGTCTCTACATATTCCATTCAAATAATGCATTAAGATGTATTTATTTGCAAATAACATATTAATATCGGCACAGTTTTTGAACTACTATCTAGTATTCTATCAAATATTTCAAAATGTCGGAAAAAATTTTACATTTTGCCATCACCTCCTCGTAGAATGCAAAACGGATATATAACCAACTGATGTCTTTACTAACTGAAAAATATATCTTTTAATAAAAATATGTTTAACAAAATGAGCTTAATAAATAAATAATTGTGAAGTTTAAAATTGTCTAAACATAAAATTTAAAAAATTCCAATTTTATATATATTTATATATAATATGGTTTATACAATAGTCTAATAAATGTTTAATAACACTAACAATATATTAATATAATAGTCCTAATTAAACTATCATTAAAATATCTTACACTGCAAAATGTGGCCATTGTAACAGGAGACATTTTTCCAACGGTGAGATAGACTGGTTTAGAGCCTCTTGTCATTAAGATCAACAAATTTTCTGTAATTGTTTTATCCATGGTATACCATTCATTACTATATGCCGCATAATATATTTTATTGCACTTGAAAATATCAAAAGTACTTTTAGGCATATTACTATATACATTCGCGCAATTAGGTAAATAAAAGTTAATCATTATCATATAATAGCGTATAGAGTTAATTATGATATATACAATTTACATGATTTTTGTAATAAAAAAATATGTATAACTAACCTGGGTTACCAAAATCTCGCCGAGAACGCAATATAAGCACATATGTCCAAATAAGGTCAAAATTATTGATATGAAACATACCAAGCGAGTGATTGATAAATCACTTTCTCCACTGAATAACTAATTAATTTATGAGATGAAAAGGATACAATTTTTCAAAATTAAAATTATTTCAGATGTTTCTGTCAAAATATCTTGTACATATAATAACAGTTTAGATATTATATGTAATTTTTTAATGTTAAAAACCAATTAATAAACTGATTTGTATCTTTCAGCATTTGGACACTTACGTTAATTATTTGAAATGCGTCGAAAGCGAATAGCATCGCAAAGTATATAAACAAAGAGAGAAGTATTATATTATATGTATCTTCAATTATATCAATAGCTCTATAAAAGATATTTTGTGTCCTAAATATATTCAATTACATATTTTACATAGATTATATTTGCGTATATTTTATAAATAACAAACCTAAGCAAACGGATATGTTTTGCTAGACAGCGCTTTAGTACTTCATGATAATTTATGTATTTATCCAAATGTGTCAAACGATTCTTGAGAATGTCTAACTGGCCACTTATATGAAAAACTAGGAGACTAAGAAAATTGTCTATTCCAGTATAAGACATCATAGCGATAGCTACGTAGATGGCTTGACTAATAAATGTCAGTTCGAATTGCGGTCTTTTTGTTATATCGTAAATATAATACGTTTGTAGAGGCATTGGTCTGCCTGGATCAGTAATGTTGGAAGTTAGTCTCATTGATATTCCAAAAGCAGGCAATACTACGACAGAGAAGCACACTGTTCCCATTAAACAATAGGAGCAAATAATAATTATGCGTGCACTGTACGCCCTTTGAATCATTAAACTCCTCTCTTCATTACTTTTTGGCTTTATCCAATCGTTCGCAATCATGTTCATAATCGGAACAATAGCTTAAAAAATAAACAATTTTATGCACATTCATGGTTGTTGAATTAAAATATGTTATGTTAAACAATAAACAACATACACAGGAATAAAAAATATCACTATTTTTTGTATTTTTTTATGAAAAATGATATTTAAATTTTAAATGAGTAAAAATGTTAATTCTGTAATCTTCTTACTGCATATAGAAATGACATAAACCTGATGATATTATTTATATAAATATTTTATTAATATTTATGTACGTATATATATATATATATATATATATATATGCACACGCATAAGTTTAATATAATTTAATTTTCTAACTTTCTAATAACTTTTCTATAATATTTTATATACAAAATAACCATTTAAATCAAATTTTATTCAAAAAAATTTTATTTAAAAAGTATCAAAGAATTATATATATGTATATATATATACATATATATGTATGTAATTTATAGAAGAATGTCGCGTAGCCTTGGATAGCGGGTAGCCCCATGAGTTTATAAAAAACTTGGACCGATAGTTATTTTTTTCGAAATTACAGTTATCTTTCAAGACATTTATTAAAAATATTTATCATATTTTTTGTTTTATAAAATTTACATTCTGGTTGGTTCAGTTTTACGAAAACCTAAAGTGTCCGATACTACCCGACTTTCTCCTATATGTATATATAAATTTTTGAGACATATAAAGAGTATTTAACGGACCAAATTCATACATTAGTTAAGAAATACATTAAAATAATGTACTCTCTGTATATAAATAAGATATATTTATGTATTTAAAGAACAGATTATTAACTCTTTCACTGCGCATTTATTTTTCACGCTCGCCGGCTGTGCGCGCATTTAATTCGTATAAATACGTCCGTAGCAGTGTGCCGAGTAATTGACGTGGATTGCGTTGAAATCATATGAAATTATTTTTATCTCATGGTATCTTTATTCGTGTATGATGGAGCACATAAGGGTCCAATGAATCGGAAATCGTAAATATATGTCTGGAGCAGTGAAATGGTTAATGTTCAATTCTAAAAATCCAATTTTGGTGTGTTTTTTCTATATTTTTACCGTTTATATTTAGTTATGACCAAAATTAATGTTTACCTTGTTTTTTCCACCAAAAAATCAAGATTCTAATTATGGAACTTATAAGTGGTAAAGTAAATTGTAAATTATCTAACATTAGCAAATCGTCTCCAAAAATTTTTGTCAGTGAATGTATACAAGGAATAACAAGGCAAAGTGTTATTCCCAGGAAAGTCACCAATACTCGAAAGTTGGATGTTAACTTCTGCCAATAATTTTGTACGTTTTTGGGCCAAAGTCCAATCAAATCTAAAGTGAATCGGTTTAGCTTCACCACCCACTCGAAATCTACCTGCAGAAACCTTGTTAAGTCTGTAATTCGCGTTAAAAGAGGATTATACAATTCAAAACATTCACAAATATAGACACAATTAAGCCAAATATACCCAAAGTTATTTAACGGAATATGTGAAGCAGCTTAAAATAAAATATTTTTGATCACTTTATTTTTGATTAATGATATAAGTTTAAAAATTTTTTAAGAAATAATGAATAACTTATAATACAAATTATTGATCTCAAGTTGCTGTGTGTGCGCGCGTGTGTGTGTGTAGTAACACATTTTAATATGTTAGTAAGAAACATAATTCGTTGTAAAAACCATAATCTAGAATTTCTGTTGAGAACATAAAACTTGGATTATTTTTATAAACGCTACCACTGTTTGCACACATTGCTAGAAAATTTTTCTTAAAGATTTTTCTAATTACAGTTACAATGATCAAAACTATAAGCACCTCGGTAT
Organism: Aphaenogaster rudis; assembly: GCA_003063815.1. Classification (NCBI taxonomy): domain Eukaryota; kingdom Metazoa; phylum Arthropoda; class Insecta; order Hymenoptera; family Formicidae; genus Aphaenogaster; species Aphaenogaster rudis. The sequence continues at coordinate 575,052 of NJRL01000080.1, forward strand.
CCATTATTTTGAACTTTCTATGTCTAATGCCATCTAAAGACTGACGTCTATTCCTTTTTCATAACTCGACGTAATCTCCTGTGCAAGAAAAGACATTTCGTGCGCATGCTTCAATACTTCTAGAAAGTATCGAACGGTCAACTTGTAACAAAGTGTTTTAAATATTCTGCTTCTACTCTTGTTTTAAATTTCCGTCAACTTTCCAGCACCGATCATTTGCGAATAAAAAAATAGCATAATACCAGGTGGATGTATTAACGAAAAAAAGCACGCATAAGTACACCAGTTATATTTCAACGCTTCTATTATTCTCTGTTATGACTGTTAGTAATGATGACAATAAATGCACATATGCACATATACATATATCGTTAAAATGTGTACTATTATGATAATTGTTTTAGCAATTGTGAGCAAACGTTGGGGGAGACTGC
>NJRL01000080.1:656978-671188 GCA_003063815.1 Aphaenogaster rudis
TTATTTGCAATTAAAATATAAATACTTACACAAATATGAACTCATGTAGTAAGATTTATAATTTATTTGCAATTAAAATATAAATACTTACACAATCTTAAATTATTATTCTATTAAAATTGAATTTATTCTATTAAATTATATTGAAAAATATCTAGATTTATCAATAATATTAAAGTTATATCTAGATTTATCTTTTTTATTTATTAACTTCTTGTTGTATGCAAAACCGATATGTAACCGGCTGATGTTTTTATTAACTGAAAAAAAATATATATGTAAGTAATAATACAATTAATAATATAATAAATATTGCAAAGTATAATATTATACACACAGATGTGCAGTAAGATAAAATATATAAATTATATAAAATCATTACGAGATACTGTATATGAGATTTTACTAAAATTTTAGTGACAATTAAATGCTTTAAGATGCAATAATTATAATTAAACATTAAAATATTTTACACCGCAAAATGTGGCCATTGTCATAGGAAACACTTTTCCAGCGGTAAGATAGACCGGTTTAGCACCTCTTATCAATAAGGGCAACAAGTCCTTCGCAATTTTTGGATCCACGGAATACCATTCATTATTATATGCCGCATAATATATTTCATTACACTTAAAAATATCAAGAATATTTTTAAATACCGATTATTTATGTACATTCTGAATCGCCGCTAATCAATATGCAGATTATGTATTGTGTAAATGTGTTAAACAAAGGCAAACACACACACACACCAAATGTAAGTTTTAAAATATTAACAAAATAGAAATTGGACATATGTTTTAACAAATGGTTTTGTGACAAATTTTTACAGCCATATTGGAAACCTGTTATATTTTTAAATTTTTGCACGTAAATAGTATCAAACAAAATAAAATATTTTGATATGTAAATAAAAATAAAAATTATATGATAGGAAATTATATGATTGACTAAGCAGCAAAATATTTTTGGCACATTATATAGCATTTTTTCTAGTTATACATATATGTATACATATATATCTCATTATATCAGACTTACCTGAGCCATCAAAATCTCGCCAAGGGCACAATACAAGCACATATGCGCAAATATATTAAAAACGTTGGATATCAAATATACCAAATGAGTGATCGATAGATCATTTCCTTCATCAAATAGCTGAGAAATTCATAATATGCATTAAAGATATATTATTCCCAACAGTATTTTAGATTGTAATATTTATAAAAGTATTATGTGAATAAAGTAATTTTAACATGTAGTACATTTGTCATTTTTTAAAATTATTAATGACTAATTTATGCAAACAAATTTTTATCTATAGTTGAACACTTACGTAAATTATTCGGAAACCATAGAAAGCGAAAAGTATTGCAAAGTATACAAATAATGCTAGAAGTGTTATGTTATACGTATCTTCAATAATGGCAATGGCTCTATAAAATATATCCCTTGTATTAGATACATTTCATTAATCGTATATTTCGTACAAATTATTCATATAAATTCATATAAATATCAAACCTAAGTAAACGAACGTGTTTTGTTACACAGCTTTTTAGCATATCGTGAGAATTAATATATTTATCCAAACGTGTCAAACGATTTTTGAGAATGTCCAATTGGCCGCATATATGAAAAATTAATAGTCCGAGAAAATTGTCGATTCCAGTATAAGACATCATGGCGAGTAAAATGTAAACAGTTTGACTAATAAATGTTAGTTCGTACTGCGGCCTTTTAGTTATATCGTAAATATAATGCGTTTGTAGAGGCATTGGTCTGCCTGGATCAGTAATATTAGGCGTCAATCTCATTGATATTCCAAAGCTCGGGAGAATAATAATAAAAAAGCACGCTACTGCCATTATGCAGTAGGCACAAGTAATAATGATGCGTGCACTTTGCGCCCTTCTAATCATAACGTTTCTATCCTGCGCACTTTTCGATTTTACCCAATCCTCGGCGATCATATTCATGATAGGTATAATAGCTTCAAAAGTGTCAATATTAAATATTTAGATGCGCATTTAATAGCTAAATTGAAATAAAATCTATATTAAAATTAATTCTAAGCAATAAAAAGTAAAAGCAGTTTACTAAAAATAATTTACAATATAAAAAGTAAAAATAAGGAGACAAAAATTAAGTTAATATTACTTTCATTGTAGCTTTAACAGTAACAATTATATATAAATAAGTAATAAAAGTTAATTTTACAATCTGAGATTTTTATTGCACGATAATCATAATTTAAATAGATTTCGTATATTATTTATATAAGTGAAATTATTTTACTTATATGGATATATTTTTTATCGTATTTTATAACTTAAGAATATGGCTTTTAATTATGTCTACCTTCCTTCTTCCACCAAAAAATCACGATTCTTATCGAACAGCTTATAGCTGGTAAAGTAAATTGTAAATTGTCTAACATTAGCATGATGTCTCCACAAATTCTTATTAATGAATGTATAGAAGGAATCAGAACGCCAAACGTTACCGCCAGAAAGACGATAAGCACTCGAAAATTGCACATTAACTTCTGTCGAGTGCTTTGTGCTGTTTTAGGCCAAAGTCCAATAATATCTAAGGCGATTCGATTTAGTTTCACCGCCCATTCGAAGTCTACCTGTAGAAATTTTAATAAATCGGAGCTCATGTAAAGCATCATAAATATGTTATAATCATAAATATGCATAAATGAATCCACAATTAGAGCAAAACGTGTAAAACATGGTTATCGGAATGTATGAAGTAAATAAGATATTTGCAAGTAATTTTCTATGAATAATTATCTGTTAATTAAATTTGAAAGTTTCTTATTTAAACAATAATAAATATAGATCATTAAAAACGCCAATTCTAATTTACTACAGTTAGATATAGCTTATTTGTTACAATTGTTTAATACGTTTATAACCAACATGTAACTATAAAATCGATTAAAAAATCATTTTCTTAACAATAATAAAATAAAATGTTATTAAATGCCATTATTGCTCGCACATGCACATTATGAATAAATATATTATCATGAAGTCATTTTCTTTCAAATTGCAGTTCCAACGATTTCAACGACGAGCACCTTGATCTCCGGCATATTTCGAACCATCCATGTCGAATATTATCTACAGACTGACACCTGTTCCTTTTTCATGAAACAACGTAACCTTCTGTTTAGCAAAAAGTATTGTTCGCGCATGCTCTCAGTTCTTGAAAGTGCCGAACGATCAACTTACATCAAAGTTTTTTAAATATTCTACGTCGTACGATTCTCATTTTATGTTTCCAATAAGTTTTCAGCATCGAATATCGTGTAAAACATTTAAGAATAAAAAATTTCATAATAACAGGTAGATATTGTGTTGGCAAAAAAAGCGCGTTTATGTACACCCGTTGTATTCCCACGCTTGGATGTAGCTTATACAGCTTTGCTGTAGTTATACTAATAGATTCTATAGAACGTATCATGTTGTTGTTCGTTTTATATTTATCAGAGAAGTTATATTCGCAAAAATTGAGTTGCTGGATGACATCAAGTCTTAAAAATAAAATGTGCTTTTATAATACATGAAGCGTTCTTTACAAATTCTAATAAATCAAATTAAAAGAATATATATGTATATTATTAAACTTAAATGCTTGAATCACTTTAAAATTTCAAACTTTAAAGAGTATACGTATAGTTTTTTCGTACTTACACTTTACTGAAAAAGTTATCATTATGTAGTGATTATAAATGTAAGATATATATATATATATATATATATATATATATATTACTCTCTAACAAATACATTAATTTTAAATATTATTTAAAATAAGGAATATTGAGTTTAATAATGTAAATATTTTATTTCTATGTATAATTAATATATCTTTGTTACATTCTATTCGTAATTACCTAATTGAAAGTTACATCTATGTTACATCTATTCCTCTTATAAATCTCCTGATATAAATGTTGTACTAGTGTGATTTTGACACTTCTTCATCCTCGATTTGCCAACAGAAATGATATGTAGCCAGCCGATGATTTTAACAGCTGTAACATATTCTGTATGTAGATAGATAACAGAATAAAAATTTTAATTAATAAATACATAATTAAGTATTTAAAAGATAAAAAATATTTTTATGAAAATAATTAAATATATATATATATATATAATTATGTGATTTATTATCATAATTTGGCATTTATGTCTTAATGATCAAGTACTCTCTTGACAAAAAAATGGAAAAAATAAAAAATAAATTATTAACGCGTAAAAGAAATTTCTTCATTTTCATTATCTGTTAAAAAGAAGTAAGTTGCAGTAATATAAATATTTTTTCAGATTAACGATAAAAATAACTTATAGTTTATAAATTTTAAATAACTTATTAGTAATCCTTACTCTGCAGAATGTGGTCATAGTAAGTGGAAATATTTTTCCTGCAGTTATGCGGAAAGGTTGGCTGGCTCGTATCATTAATAAGACAAGAGTCCTTGCCTTCTTCGGTTCTAGTTTGTACCATTCAAGATCGCACATAGCACGATATACTCCTTCGCACTTAACACGTATATATAGCATATTCATATATTATAATGTACTAATATGACATAAGTTATTACAAGATATTTATAAATTATTTTTAAAAATTGAATTTGTAACTTACTTGCATGGTTATAATCTCTCCGGCACCACAATAAAGGAAAGTATGCGTAAGTAAAATGGTGATACCAATTACCGGAAAACATAATCGTGCGAAAGAAAAATCACTTTCTTCGGTAATCACCTGAATAATATACCTTGCTAATTAATAAAAATTAATTAATGCCAGTTGGTATGTCAACAAGCTGCACATTTCAAAATAAAAAAAAAAGTTTTCTAAAACATAGAAATATACGAAATGCATATATATTCTTAATTGGAATTCTGTTTAAACTTACAGTAAGTAATAAGAATCCATGTAGACAAAATACAATACCAAAATAAAATACTAAGCCCAACATCATTAAGGTGAAGGTATTTTCAATAATATTGGCGAATCTATAAAAATATGTTTAAAGAAATTACATATTTAAGAATTTCTACCAAACAAATCTACGATAAAATATGTGGAAATCTTATATTAATAACGTTTTGCAAAAATATCTTTTATATTACTTTTGTTATTTATATTATAATAGAAAAGTTATTAATGCTTCTCACATACTTTCATCAAATATTAATTTTATATCATTAATTATAATTAATTTAATATTAATAATATTGAAAGTTGTACTTGAGTGACTTTTAATATTAATAATATTAATAAAAGTTTTTAAAAATATTAAAAATAAATCTAGAATGATCAGATACAAAAAGTTGTATCTGATTATTCTAGGTTTATTTTTGATATTTCTTAGACTGCGGTCCACTTGATGCTACAAACGCTTCGAAGCGTTCAATTGACCAATCAGAGTAAAGAATTCTATTGATTGACCAATCGAAAAATGCTTCAAAGCATTTGTAGCACCAAGTGGACCGCAGCCTTAGACACATTTTAGCAATAATGATCATAGGAAATGTAAAATCAGAAATAAAATGTAAGTAAAATATTAATAAAATGTAAAAAAAGTTTCACATTTTTAATTTGAGAAGAAAAAGTATACGTAATATAATATAATTATTAAAAAATGTTATCTTTTTTATGTTTTTAAAAATAAATGATTGTTTTCTATAATTTGTTTAAAATAAATGTAAAATGCAAAAAAGTTGAACCTGATTATTAAATTAATTTTACTATCAAATTACTAAATAAATTTTTTTACAGAATTTTCTGGGTTGTACTTGTAGTCGTGTAATTATATCGACGAAAATATTTATGTATGTATGTATGCAGATACCTGATGAGCCGCATATGGTTCACTATGTTTTTACTCAGAATATAGATGAAATTCTGACACGAAACTAAACAAGCTATACGGCCTTTGAAATTTTCCAGTTGACCACTGAAGTGAAGGATTGCGAGTCCAAGAAAAGCATCTACCGAAGTGTAAGTTACAGCGGCCAAGAAGATTGTAATAGCTTGAACGATGTATGTTAGTTCAAACTGCGGACTTTTATTTATGTCGTAAAAATAATAAGTCTGCAACGGCAACGGCTTGCCTGGGTCCGTGAGATTTGTCAAATGCCTTAACGATAAGCCAAAATACGGAAGAACGATGACCACAATGAACGCGAATACCATTAAAATGTATCCGCTGATGACAATCATTCTAGCAATCTGTGCTCGTCCCATCATTACATCCCTCTCCTTTGTTGTCTTCAGTTCCATCCAATCCTCTGCCATCATTTTTATTATGGATAAAAGTGCTTTGAAATATAGCAAAATAATCACTTGCAGAACCATCACATATCGTTTCTCATTTTAAAGATAAGGCATATACCTTTAAATACATCACGTTAAGCTTTATACCTTTTGTACAGTAAATATGAATTCCTTCCTTGATATTTTTATATCACACAGATTAATTTAAGCTATACCTGTTTGTTTCCATCGCATAATAACAAGTTTCAACGAGACTACTAGTAAAGGTAAAGTAACTTGGATATTGTCCACCATAAGTATCAAGTCTCCCCAAACTCGTATAAGGGAGCATGTGAGAGGTATACCAGAAACAAATGTCACTATAACGAAAATAATGCCCACGCGAAGATCGGAAGCGAACTTATTCTTAGGTACTTCATTACTCTTGGGCCATAATCCGATCAGTTCTAAACCCAAGCGATTTAATTCAACTGCCCACGTAAAATCTAGCAGGTTAAAGTTATATATATATATTAAGAAATTTATGATAAGTATCTTGAAATTAAAAATTTAAAACTGAAAATCCAAAATGTTAATACAAGAATTTTTAGTTTAGTCATGTGCAATTATTAAAGATTTGCAAAAAATATTCAAGAATATCCCAATTTAAACACATTTTAATCACAATCGTAGAGTAAAATATTCAAATACAATCTCGACTTATTAAAAAAATAATGCTAATATATATTTTCATTTTAATTTTAATATAGTAATACAGTAATCCAGAAAATTTTCAGGAAACTCTCGCTCTCACTCTCACTCTCGCTTGTAAACGAGAAATATATAATAAACATTCAGTACCTTTATACCCTGAATGTTTGGAAATGTCCATGCCGAAGACTAATGCGAAGACGCTCGCCCCACTTGTCATATTATTGCGAAAGATGATCATCACGCATGTCCGGGACGCAAGTGTAACAACCTGGCTGCTTCGCCGAAGAATGCATTAAATATTACAAATGCTATCCCCTAGTGACAGCTCTTCGTTCCAAAACTTCACGAACATAAGAATAAGTTACAAAAAATAACGTTTTTGCTAATAAGGAGGTATATTATGCTCTATACATCGCTAACACGTTGAACTATACACCAGAAGTTTTTTCATCCATCATAATACTCCACGTTCGATCGTGTTCACTTTGCAACTAGAGATGTATGTGTAATTACGTTTCAATACTTGCAGAGAGGACGTAGAAATTCAAAAAAGTTTCAGACAAAAAGTACGATGTGAGGGAAAAGATACAGTGTTCTATAAGCTATACGTATACCGTGAATATCTATTGAAAAGACATGTTTTTTTATAATATAAATGGATAAACGTGCAGTATTATTGTATCTAAAGAACTATAATATTATTGTTATATTGCAATGCTTTGTTATCAGTAAAGTCTTTATATAAATTGATCTTTTAATAATCGTAACAATTACTAATAAATTTATATATATATTTTTTTTTTAGTGAATTTGTATATTGTGTCTTATCATAAACGATGTTATAATTACATAATTATATTTTTTATCATAATAACTTTAACATATATAAAATGTTTATCTAATTACTGATTTATTCATTAATTGATAAAAAGGTACGTCATAAGTTTAAGGACATGTACTAAATTGAAATATTTAACATTAAACACATTATATATCAATATTTATAATATATAATTTACAATAAATAACAAATTTACTTTTATCCTATTTAACCATATTTATTAATTTATATTTGTAATTACTTAGTTAAAAATATATTATACTGATTTTCTCTCTCTCTCTCTTATCTTATTTCTGATGTAACGCGTTTCTCATGATTCAATTTCGCGCTTTGCTAGTAAAAATGATATGTAGCCAGCCGATGTTTTCAATAGCTGAAAAATATTCCTTTATTTAGAAATGCTACAAAGTAGAAATTAATGTAAAATTTTATAAATCATTTTTACTTTTTTAGAATCAAATAAATAAAATTACATTGGAATATATCATTATTTTCTTTTTCACAAAAGGAATGTTATTGATATGTATTAATAAATAATGTATATTAAATTTCTCTCTCTCTCATAAGAGATATTTGTAAGATTTTAAGTAATAAATGATCTTACGCTGCAAAATGTGGTCATCGTTAATGGAAATATCTTTCCCGCAGTGATACGAAAAGGTTCATTGGCACGTATCATTAATAGAATAAGATTTTTCTTTTTTCTTGATTCCAATTTATACCATTCAAGATTGCACATAGCACAGTATACTGCTTCGCACTTGATACGTACAAACACATATGAATATCTGCATTATTTCAGTGTGTATTCTCATTAAATATTCAGTATATCCCATAAATATAAATTAAAATTAATTAGGATTTTTAATTAATTCTCTATATCTATCCAAAGACAAAAATAGAAAAAAATAAAGAATTTAAAAAGTATAATAATCTAATTTTATTTAAAGTTTATAAAAATAACATTTACGAGATATACACGAATTAGAGTATATATAATAATGTTTTTATTTATTTAAGGAATTACTAAGTTTATTAAAATGCATATATACACACACATATATGTATATGTGTATATATATATATATATATATTGTATAAATTTGTTATAACATAAATTAAAAAGAAATTTAAAAATGCAAATTTATATTTTATTTATTAATAGATATATAATATTTTGCAACTTACTTGCTCTGCTATAATCTCCCCTGCACCGCAATAGAGTAATGTGTGCGCCAATAGAGTAAAAATTCCAATCACCAAAAAGCATACTCGTGAAAAAGACATGTAACCTATCTCGTTCCCGGTAATCACCTGGATAATACATCTTGCTAATTAATAAAAATATATTTTTAATCAGTTACATAATCAATTTATATTTTTTATGCGTTCTTCTTATTTACACTTACAGAAACCAATAAAAACCCGAATAGACAAAATACAATACCAAAATAAAAAACTAGCCCTAACATCATTAAGGTGAATGTATCTTCGATGTTACCGGCAAACCTATAAATGTAAACACATTTTAAAAAATTCTACAAACACGAAATGTATATATGTGCATTTAAAAATTACACTTATTATATATATAATGTCCGATTTAATATTGCAATATCTGCAAATAATATAATATTGGTATTTTTGTATTTATGTTGCATATTTTTTTATATCCTATCCCAGATTTTTGTTTATCTACAGATTATTTGTGTGTTGGCCCTGCTCTAATAAAAACATATCAATATCTCTTTTATAAATTGCTTTTCTTAGCAATTTAAGACTTAAAAGCAAACCGTTAATTATTATTAACTGTTTTGCATCTCTCAAGTTTAAATTGCTAAGAAAAGCAGTCGAAAGTAATACTTAACAGTTAAGTATTACTTTCAATATTGACTATTTTAAGCAATATACAATAATTTTAGTTGTTACTAGTATTAGCTTTACTTCTGATATAATGTAATGGTAATCTGACTCTTGTACTAGTACAATTAAGCGAAAAACGCCAAGTTACCTGGAGCATCTATGTATTAAAAGGAAAATGAAAAACTACATGTCATCTATTTAATGTAATTCTTTCTGAGTTCAATGCATCTGCGTGAGCAGGAAATTAATAATTGGATGTCACAAGAAAATTATTCTTTTTGCCGGTTGCTAACAATAAACTACTCGTGCACCGCATTATGAACGTTTTGATCGGATGGTCATGTTATACATATAGCGGATGGACTAGAAGTTGCGACCACATAAAGCATCTTTAAATGGCACAAGAAATTGCTTGATACCAAGTTCTACGAAACAGATGGACGTGGTAGGACTTCGAAGTTCGCATTATAAAGCGCAATTTGATGGCAGTGTGAAGTCTAGCATTGTATTGTTGGAAATAATCTTTCGACAGGCGTCCATAATACTTTCTTCGGATCGCTAGTGTGAGATAGTTTTATAGGAGATCACAATCTGCTAGTCACAGTTTGACTCTTGAACCAGAACCTTCATGATACGGTGAACGAGTGGCTTGCTAATCGGCAGAAAAAAAATTTTTTTTGACATCTAATTAGTAATTTCCCGCTGACGTAGATGCATTGAAATTTGAAAGAATTATATTAAATATAGTTGACACGTAGAGAGAGAAAGAGAGAGAGAAAAAGAGGGGGGAGAGGAGAGATAAGAAAGAAAGAATTAATTAATAGATAAAAATTAAGTAAATTATGCAGGGATAAATTTCTCAAAAACTTTATTGCATTTAAGTTTATAATTTTATTATGATGCTATTGTATAATAGTAATTCATGGAAAAACCTTATTATCCGCAGATGAGTCTGTACGTTGTTACGCAGAGCGCTATTAAAATCCTTGCACGATACCAAACTGACTAATCGATGTTTGAAGTTCTCCAATTGGCCACAGACGTGAAGGATCGCGAGTCCAAGAAAAGCGTCTACCGAGGTATAAGTTATTGCGCCTAAAAACATCGTCGTAGCTTGAATCACAAGCGCGAATTCAAATTGTGGACTCTTATTTGTGTCATAGAAGTAATACGCCTGAAACGGTAACAGTCTTTCCTGATCCGTAACATTTGTTATATATCTAAAGTGTAAGCCAAAAGAAGGGAGAACGATGAGCACGATGAACACAAATATCATCAAAAAATATCCACAAGTTACGATCAATCGCGCAGTTCGCGCTCGTTTAATCATTACATCTCTTTCTGCGTCTATCTTTAATTCCATCCAATCTTCCGCCATCATCTTTATGAGAAGTGAAACAGCTTGAAAATATTATAAACTTATATATAAAGCATTTGCGGTTATTTGAAAAAGTATATGAATCTATTTTTAGCACAAACTCTACAATTATTTATTCCTTAATAAAAGTTTCATTGGTACATTCTATTATCTAATGTATCATCAATCCTGATGTATACCGCTAAAATAAAGCTTAGAGATCAGGTACAATAAAATAATTCAATAAAGAAACGAAAAACATAAAGCTAAATGCATATTAATTTCAGACGTACCTGTACGTTTCCATCGTATGATGACAAGTTTCAGCGAAACTACTATTAAAGGTAAAGTAACTTGGAGATTGTCTACTATAAGTATCATGTCACCCCAAACTCGTACAAAGGAGCATAAAAGAGGAATAACGGACAGGAAAGTTACTATAAAGAAAATCATGCCCACACGAAGATCGGAAATGAAGGTATTCTTAACTGCCTCATTGGTTCTGGGCCATAAACCGATCAGTTCCAAACTGAATCGATTTAGTTCGATTGCCCACATAAAATCTAGCGGTATTTCAATGTGAGAAAATTAAAATATTTGTGAAAATTATAATGTCAAATCATTTAAAATTTATTATATTTTTTTACATCGTTAAAAATATAATAAATATTTAAAAATTTAGAAAATTAATAATTTGAAAGAGAGAATTTCTAAGACTTCAGTATAATAATCTATGGTTTCTCATATACATATAGAAAATTAATTATTTATAAAAGTTTCCGATCACAAGTGACAGATCAATTTAAAGAGCTTTAAAATTTAAATACATTTGAATTTAAAGTCAGAATAAAAAGTTTATGCGTAAGTTAAACAAAAAGGAGATACAGAATATAGCAGAAAATAAAAGATCTTTTGGAGTGTGATATATATATTTAGAAATTACTGCTATTGTGTATAACAATTTTTTGTTTTAATGTATTTCAATAATTTAAGTTTTTAAAAAGATCATTTTTATTATAATTCGAAATACATGATAAATGCTCGATACCTTTGTAACCCGAATGTTTGGTAACGTTCATGTCGAAGACTAATGCGGAGGAACTCTCTTCTTACAACTCCGTTGCGCAAAATGGTCATCACGCATGCTCGTAATGCGAATGTAACAGATGGTTGGTTCGTCGAAAGGTGCATTAAATATTACAAATACTATCCCCAGTTGATAGCACTTTTTCCAACTCGTAAAAGCTCTTTACGCGGACATAAGAATTGATCATAAAAAATACCAATTCCTGTGCACTAATAAAAGGGAGATATATTATGTCGTAGCAAGTTCGTCGAACCTGTTATACAAAAGTTTCCCCCAACTTTACAATGTTTTGCCACATATACCACTTTGTAGCCAGCGACAATGACGTGTTGTTGAATTTTTAATAAACCCCTATAGAGGCAACAAGGGGACACAAAAAACTTCGATAAAAAAACGATACATTAAAGAAGATGCAGCTTATAAACACAACATTGTGAATATTTTGTATTTTTATTGTAATTTTCTTCAGGGTAATAAACGCGATACGCGATCATATAGTGTGATACGATAACGACGTTTACTTTAGTAATTATTTTTGTTAATATACATATATAAGTTGTTTTACACTGGTCATAAAACAATTAATATTATAAAACAATTAATATTACGTTAATGCAAGCTTTAAAAGATTTTTAATTTAAGCTCATATACAATTAATTAATTTATGTCACATTTTTTTAATACTTAATAAATTTTTGTATTATTTTGTATTTTTGTATTATAAGATATTTTGGATTAATAGAACATATTTATCTTATTTTTATTATTCGGAATTATTCCATTTATACGAAATAATAAAAAAGGCTGAGACAATCAATTTAAAGAAGAGCAAATTTTATACATATATGGAGAAACATTAGTTATTATATAAAAATTTATAATAATTTAATGAAGAATGCAAATATAACAACTATTGAAATAAATAACTTACATATTTTACTTCTGATTACAATTTAATTGTAAGCAACATAATTATTAAGTTTTGTTTATAATTATCTAATTGGAAATATTTTGCATTTAATCTTTTATCACAATCTGGAACAAATTAAATAATAGTAATTTTCATGCTTCAACCTTGGTTTGCCAGCAAAAACGATATATAACCAGCCGATGATTTTAATAGCTGAAAAATAGGCCTATATTTAGAAGAGTTACGAACAAAATTTCATTGAGTACATAAGAAAATATTTCAACTATATACATTACTATTAACTTTCTATATTTGTTTAAGACTAGTCATTATGTAATAAAAATATCTTACGCTACAAAACGTGGTCATTGTTAGTGGAACAATCTTTCCTGCGGTAATACGAAAAGGTTCACTGGCTCGTGTCATCAATAAAATAAGATTTCTCGCTTTCCTTGATTCCAGTTTATACCACTCGAGATCGTGAATGGTACGGCATATTGCTTCGCACTTAATATGCACATATATAATAACATGAATATCTATGTTATCTTAAGCTGGATTGTTCCCAGAAGTTAATCTCAATTCTTATTTAAACATGATATAAAAATTTTCTGTCTTCTATTGTAAAAAAATAAATATAACTATAAAAAAACTAATGAAACTTGGATTTAATCAATATTTATGGAAATGACCTTATAAGATATTATAAAGTTATGTAACAAAAAAATCATGACGTTATTATACGAATTCTACAAAAACAATTGTTTTTCAATTTGAAAAGATTCTTATAAAAACTAATTATGATATTTTTTATAAATATAAATATATTTCTTACCTGCTCCGTTATTAGCTCTCCAGCTCCGCAGTAGAGAAAGGTATGTACTAAAAGAGTAGTAACACCAACCATTACGTAAAATACTCGTGAAAAAGGAATGCCACTCGTCTCACTATCGCTAACCACCTATATAATATGTATCTTATTATTTAATAAAAACAAATTAACATAAATTAGAATAAATATTAAATAATAATATTATAATCACAGACAAGATATATTGCACAATTTTATATAACGTAAACGATATACAGGGTATTCGAAAGGTGTGGGACCCCCCTATTATCTCAAAAAGAACGCACTTTCACGGAAAAT
>NJRL01000080.1:676135-694066 GCA_003063815.1 Aphaenogaster rudis
ATTAATTTTTTATGAAATGAGAACAAAATCATTGACACATTATTAGACAATGTATTTTTATATGTGATAAATTTTTAAGTCGACCCAACTGGCAAGAGATGGTATTCTATTAATTATCACGTATCAACCATACGGATTGTGGTCCTCTACGTAATGTATTTTTATATATATTGTTAGAAAAAAGAAATATATATATATATATATATATACCTGTCTCTTATACACATCTAGATGTGTATAAGAGACAGGTGTATATATAAATCACATGTAAATTCAGACTTCTGTTTGATATCTTAATGTAATATGGATATATGGATATATACGGATGTATAGATAAGGAATCTGGGAGTCGATTGTGTATCTCAAAACATAGTGAAAATTACAAAAGTGAGCGAATTCACTAGATTTTGACCAATGAAATTATAAATATTCTAGTCAATTCGTTCATTTTTGTAATTTTCATCAATTGTGTGATATACAATCAACCCCCAGATGCAAAACAATTCGATGATGAAAAGGAACTTAAAGATAAAAACAAGGTTTACATGATGCTTTCTTACTAACAACTAACGTGCTAGTCTTCTAACACGCTAAAAAACTAACACGCTAGTTGCTAGTAAAAAAGCATTGTGTAAACCTTGCTTAAATGGTTTAAATAATTCCAGACAAACCTGTCCGCTTCCATCGCATTATAACAAGTTTCAACGAAACTACCATTAGAGGTAATGTTATTTGTAAGTTATCTATGACAAGTATCATATCGCACCGAACTCGTATAAGAGAAGATACAAGTGGGATACCAGAGATGAACGTTATTATAACGAAAATGATGCCCACGCGAAGATCGGATGTGTAGTTATCCTTAACTATTTCATCTGTTTTAGGCCATAAACCGACCAATTCCAAACCGAACCGATTTAATTCAATTGCCCACAGAAAATCTAATAGAAACTTAACGTTAGAAAATTAAAGTATTTAACGAAATGTAAATCATACATACAAAAATTTTTTATTTTTAAATATCTAAAAATGAAAAATCTAAGATTTCAAGTTTGATAAATTTATTAATTTAACATAATAAATACTATATTGATGTGGTTAAAGAATTGGAGTTTTAAGAATGTTAAAACATAAGTCGAAATTCTAAATAAATTCTAAATATATGTTTTATACATGAAAAGATACAATAAAGAGTAGAAAATTAAAGGCCAGAAAAAAATTAAAATTAATTTTATTAAATAAATAATTTGTGTCTTAATTCAGCAACCCAAGAACTTAGAGAGTTCTTACAAAATCTGAATATAAAAAATGAATCTTAGGATAAATAATAAAAATTGAGTACCTCTGTAACCTGTATGTTCGGAAATGTCCATGGCGAAAACTAATGCGAGAAACTCCGCTTCGTTTTCCGTTCTCCAGCGAGAGATGATTATCACGCATGCTCACGATGCAAGTGCCACAACCTGGTTGCCTCATCGAAACAGCATTAAATATTAAGAACGCTATCCCCAATTGATCACAGTTGCTCGTCTCGTAAAAAAACTTTACAAACGTTCGAAGAACTCATAAAAAGCATTTACGTCTGATCTACTAAAACGAGAAATGAGAAATATTGTCGCAGTACATTGCAAATTTGTCGAGCTGATCTTAAAAGTTTTTTGTAACTTTAATACGTACGCGGTTACTTCGAAACGAGAAATAATCCATTTTTAATGAGACTATATGTAGTGGATATGAGAGAATTTAGAAAAATTGCAGTCTGTAAACTTGGATAAAACATCATCGTTGCTGTACATTTCAAATGGTTATTGTAAAGACATATTCGTTTATATAATATAGTGAATGAATCAATTATCAAGTAAACTGTAATACGTATATTTTATAGTTGTTTTTTTATTCTTGTAAAACAATTACCTTTTTCAAATATCTTATTAGTGTTTCTCGTTTGAGAAACAACAACTGCTTGCGAAAAATATAAAATTATAACTATACATAAGCAATTTAGAAAGATTCTAGCTACAAAATAAAATACAATTTGATATTCCTGCATCTCAAGATTGGGTATCCATCCGCCTTCTTTTTATCTCTTCATAGAATTAGAACAAACGGTAATAATTTTATGATAGTATAAAGTTGGATCTATTTTATATTGATTTAAGATACAATTAACACACATGTCAATAATCATTGTCACTAAATTTTGCTATATATACAAAATATGTATAAATATTAAAAAATAGTTGAAGCCTTGAAAGCATTTTTTTCAAATAAAAAACTACATCATACAAATTTCCTTATTTGATCATTCTTCTGATAGACAATAAAAATTGTTAAATCTTGAAATGCATAATAATATAATTTACAATAAATGCTAAACATTAGGGTAAATAATACGAAACTTTATTTCTACTGTATAACAATAGCTACATATAATTATTATATATAACTTCTATATTCGGAATTATTCTATTGGAAATGCATTTGTTTCTTTTCTATAGAATGAATGAATAAAAATATACTAATGTGTATGTGATCTTCAACTTCCTTTTGCCAGTAAAAACGATATATAGCCAGCCGATGTTTTTAAAAGCTGAAATAGCATATTATTATATATATTTGGATATAATAATAGAAAGAAAAGGAAAAGAAAGTGTTTACAAGAATAATCTTAACTATGTCCTGTTATGTTTGTTACAATAATTAACGTTTTAATGATGGGCTACCTGCTTTTCATCAAAAGCATTAAATATAATAATAAATATGAAAATTAATTAAATTGTATTTGGTACGGAAAAGCATAGCTAAATTAAAAATTATTATCTATATAATATATATGACCTTACGCTGCAAAATGTAGTCATCGTTAACGGAACAATTTTTCCTGCAGTGATACGAAATGGTTCGTTAGCTCGTATCATTAATAAAATAAGACTTCTCGCTTTTCTTGATTCCAATTTGTACCACTCAAGATCGCATATAGCACGATATACAGTTTCACACTACACAAATATGTATATGCAACATATAACTATATATTATTTCAGTATGGGTTGCCAAAAATATTAATACATATATCCATTAATACAAACTAAATAATTGTATTTTAATTTTTTCATCTCTGTCTATATATGTATAAAAAATTAATCGGTAACACAAATTACAACGCTACATTTTTATATTACGTTTATAATTACGTTTTTTTATTTATATATCTACAATAAATATATATACTTACTTGCCCTGTTACAAGCTCTCCGGCACCGCAATAGAGAAACGTATGCGTCAATAAAATAAGAGCAGCAACTGCCATGTAACATGCTTGTAGGACACTCGCATCATTTATCTCTTGGCCAGTAACCACCTGGATAATATATCTCGCTAATTAATAAAAAACAGATCAATATAAGTTAGACGTATAATGCTACAGATCCATACAAGTTATACTGCATAAATTAATATTCCGAAAATAAAAAAACAGGTAACAGTTAAAACGTTTTCAATCAATTTCATTGAACTACTTAAGTTTTATTAGAACTTACAGTAAGAAGTAAAAATCCGCATAGACAAAATACGATACCAAAATAAAGTACCAATCCAAACATCATTAACGAGAATGTATTTTCAATATTATCGGCAAACCTAGAAGTACAACACTGAAAATTAAATAGAAATGTCACTTTAAAGTTAATAAAACTGTGCATCTAAAGAGATTTGCACATTTAAAGATAAAATATAAATAACTTTAATTTAATATTGTTTATTTAATTTATACTTTTAGGCGTTTATTAATTACAAAATAATATTAATTAAAATAATATAAAGTTTCTATAGCGCAACAATTATTAATTTATTATAATCTATTAAATATAAAATAAATATATAATCTATTAAAAATAAAAATGATAATTTTTTTTTAGCAAACTAAATTTTGATAAATGTGCAAAAGACGTTAATAAATATCATATAATTTAATATTAAAAATTATTTAGATATGAAAATTATTAAATATAAAAATTTTAACGTTCAAAGACTGAAATTCTATTGTTGCAATAGCGCAAGAATTAATTTTTTCGAATGTTTTCCTGATTATTTGGCATTTCATTGTCACAATTAAAATTCACACCTGATGAGTCGTAAATGATACATGATGCTGTTATTCAGAGCTTGGTTGAAATTTTTGCACAAAACCAAATTGATTAAACGATGTCTGAAATTCTCTAATTGGCCGCAGATGTGAAAGATCACGAGCCCAAAAAACGCATCTACTGATGTGTAAATTACAGCTGCTAGAGAAATCGTTATGGCTTGAATGAGAAGTGTCAACTCAAATTGCGGGCTCTTATCTGTGTCGTAGAAGTAATATGTCTGCAGCGGTAGCGGTTTTTTTCGATCGGTGAGATTTGTTATGTGTCTTATTTGTATATCAAAGCAAGGAAAAATGATTAGCATGATAAATGCTAGTATCATTAAAACATATCCGAAAATTATTAGTAATCGAGCAGATCGTGCTCTTTTTATCATCACATCCCTCTCTGTGTTTAACTTTAATGCTTTCCAGTCCTCCGCCATCATGTTCACAATGGATAAGAGAACTTGGAAATACAAAAAAACAATATCGATAATGTGCAAACATATAAAATTATTTATAATTAATTACTGTTATTCCTTAACTCCCGAACTATCGAATCATACGGACATTATATGAACCACATAGGCATGAACCGATACTCGTTTCAAGAACTCAGAAGTTAACAAATAAGATTAAACTCTCAAAATGAATATCATAAACACTTGATAATTTCTTTTATTTTGGCATTTATTGCAAGAAGTGAAAGAAAAAAAGAAGAGGAAAAGAAAGATTAAATTATATATAACTTTTTCTTAGTTCTAATGTCATAATCTAATACAGAGGTGGCTAAACCGTCAATCACGTGTAAATCCACTTTTTTTGTTTTGAGATATTTACTGTTTCACATTTTACCCTATTTAAAAATATTGTTAAATGCTAATAAATTTATTTTATGTTTTTAAAATCTTAGATATGTGCAATTTTATTATATGATCATTTTTATAAGCACTGTCTAAGTAAAATAATGTTTTTGTTGACCGCAAGTGAACTTACACCACTCTTTTAAAAATAATGAATTATCAAAAATGTGACTTATATCACATTTATGTTTAAAATATAATTCTAAAATACAAACACAATGTGAAAATAACATTAATAAAATAATAAAAACAATAATTAAATGACAACAATATAATAAATGTAAAATTACATCTATTTGATAAATATTTAAAGATAATAATTTTTGAAAAAGAACTGTCAGCATAGCACAGCTTGCAGCATACAGCACAGTGTTATCAATGGTACCTTATTTTAATTGAATACTATGGGTTAAAGCTGCTTATACATTCGAGGTTTTGCTCGCGCAAGCAGTTTGCTCGAATTATGTTCAAAGGCGTACGCAGTTTAATATAAATTGTTGAGAATGTATTTATATCACTTTAAAAAAACATTTATCTCATTTTTTTCAAAATTAGATAAATACTTATATCACAAAAAACGACTCATATAGTAGATTAACATAGAAATAAAACATGTAACATTAAGCATTTTATATCAAGTAATATAATACATACCTTTCCGTTTCCATCGCATAATAATAAATTTAAATGAAATCACTATAAGAGGTAACGTAATTCGTAAATTATCTGTCATAAGTACCATATCGCCCCAAACTCGTATAAGCGCGCATATGAGTGGTACACCAGAGACGAATATCACAGTAATGAAGATGAAGCCTACGCGAATGTCAGACCCCAATCTTTTCTTAGAAACTTCATCGGCTGAAGGCCATAAACCGATCAATTCCAAACCCAAACGATGTAATTCAACTGCCCATACGAAATCTGATAATTTTTCATACAAAATAAAGAATTTGAATAAAATAATTATGAATTAATATGTAAATTATTAGAAGACTAATCGTAACAAAAGATAGCAATAATATGATGATAAGAATGAATTTACAATGCAAAAAATTAAACTAATTATATAATTATATGAATAATTTATGAATTAGACTTATTAAACATGCAAATAATGAGCGGAAGATACATAATATGGAATTCATACCTCTATAACCTAAAGACTCTGAAATGTCCATGTTGAAGACTAACATGAAGAGAATCATCTCGTTCTTCCCATCATATAATGTAAAACGATGATTGCGCATGCTCCCCATGCAAGTGCAAAAACTCGGCACCCTCGTCAAACGCTGTATTAAATATTAAAAGTGCTATCCCCAATTGATTACAGTTGTTGGTAACGCAAGAAAGAACTTTACAAGCGTACTATAAGTCGACGTAAAACGGTTTACGTCTGACAAGAGACAGAAAAAGTTCAGACAAGAGACGAAAAATATTGCATCACGATACGTCATAAGTTTACTGAACTCGTCTGAAAATTTTCTTTATATTTTCTCCATACCTTTTCGATACTTTAATTCACATAACGCGTTTACTTCAACACGAGAAATAACGTAAGTGCAATTTTAATGAGATTCTATATACGGGCACAAGACTTTAGAAACATTGTAGTAAAAAAATAAGATAATATGATATTGCATGATACTATACGCGTACCTTTCGAATGTTTCTTCCAAAGACATAGCCATTATCACAACAAACGTCTACGAATGCGATATTATCTCTATGAAGCTGATTATAATATTACACAACTGTTCATTATCCATGCATTTCATTTGGTGAAGTGGCGACTTAAGCAATATAAAACTGCAACTTTTTATAATACACGATAGAGTTTTCGAAGATTCGAAAACAATCTCTTTACGAAATATTCAATATATTCTGACATGTTTCTATACTTGATGAGACAGCCAGCCAATTTGAGTCTTTTCTATCGACATATACACTGAAAAAAAATTCTTGGTAAACTTGTGAGATGCATTTAGTATACTTTCTTTTGAAGTATTTCATTATTATTACCGATTATAATAATAATAACAAAACATTTTGTAATAATTATAAAAGAGCAACTTTTGTTTAGTTGAGCCAACTAAATTATGTAATATTTATTATACGTTTAGTTGAAACTATTTCACCAAGGTGCTTGGTAACATTAACCAAGCCTGGATTTTTATAACCAAGCCTTTCTTTCAGTGTAGAATGGACCGCTGATGTCAGTGGAGGGGGTATCGCACGCGTAGAGTGAGAGGCAGATAATATGAGGACACGTTCCGTCTCTTTTAGTCTCTTTACGGTGTACTACGTTCCTGTTTGGAAAAGAGACGGAACGTGTCCTCACATTATTTGCCTCTTACTCTACGCATGCGATACCCCCTCCACTGACATCAGCGGTTCATTCTATATGTCGATAGTCTTTTCTCAAAATTGGAACAGGTAAACATAAAACTCCTATAGTTGTATCAATGTGTAGATGTATGCATGTTGATTTGGTAATATGATTGATGTGAATAAAACACAATTAAAGGAGGGCATTTACGCGAATATCAGCAACTAGTAATTTTTCAGAAAAAATTTTTGAAAATATGTATTTTTGTGTTATTTTCAACACTGCATTGAATGGTGTAAAAATAAATTATTAAAAGAACTTACTTCCACCATTTTGATACAAAAATTTGAAAAAATAATTGGATCGTAAAATCCATACCTTTATTTGTTGGATATCCATCATGTAACATGTAAAAAAAAATTAGTCTTTCTCATTACTCTTTCTATTATGTACTGTGAAATGATATTGGATTCTCCTCATTCAAGTTCATAAACTCGACAGTCTCGTCAAACGCGGTATCAAATATTGGAAATGCTATCCCTAATTGATTACATTTATTGGCATCGTAAGACAGAACTTTACGAGCGTACAGTCGTAAAAACACTGTTTATATCTAATCTAATAAAATAATAAGAGATGGAAAGTATTGCATTACATCATCATATATCAGATTTGCCGAATAAGTTTTTTTCATACTTTCTATTGTTCTGTATTGGTGCTCTAACATCATCGAATATTGCGATAAGTATTACCACATGCCTCGGTGGTCGAACAGGCTACGACGCCCGCCCGGATTGTAGGAAGGTCCAGGTTCGAATCTTGGCTGAGGTAAAATTTTTCGCACAACAAATTCTTTACAT
Source organism: Aphaenogaster rudis (assembly GCA_003063815.1). Lineage (NCBI taxonomy): Eukaryota > Metazoa > Arthropoda > Insecta > Hymenoptera > Formicidae > Aphaenogaster > Aphaenogaster rudis. The sequence continues at coordinate 684,314 of NJRL01000080.1, forward strand.
TATAATTAATTCTACTCTCTTTAGAAAAGACCAATACCCATGGTCGAAAAAACGTCGCGATTCGCGATATATTAATTTAGATTAAGAACTGGCCAGTTGAGTCGAAACAAAAATCTCTTCTATGGTTTTCTATTGTTCATCATGCTTTTTCTTCAAAACGACAAATAATGTAATTGCATTTTTTAAATGGAATTCTGCAATACCAATCAGAAGCGATCAGAAATGTAGTCGAAAGAAAAGATAATATGACATTGTTGTACGTAACTTTTGAAAGTGTCTTTTGAAGACATATTTCTCATTGTGATAAACATGGGCGTGTGTCAACGCAATAATATATTTATCAAGCAAACCATATTTCACATTCATTGTGCATGCATTTTCTTTAATAAGTTGTCGATATTTTAAAGAATATAAGAATGCAATTTTATATATAAGTATGACAGATTTAAAAAATTCGGCAATATCCTTGCAACAAAATAACTAATATTTTTTTACACGTTTCAGTATCTCGATGAGGCAGTCGACCAATCAATCTGTTTTCAAAATTAAATTATATGATCAAGCTTCCATAGTTGTATGAATGTAGATGAATTTGTAACGAAGCGCTCTGCACAGGGCTCGTTACACGGCCCCGTTACACCTCCGAAGAAAGGGCGCGATGCGCCGCCGAACGATTCTCGGCAGTCGAAACCGTCGCAATATCGCATCCCTTGGCAAGTCCGGCGAGAACCGAGCGTTCTCGGCATCCGTACTGCCCATTGTCCATCCTTCGGTGCCGACAAGAACAAGAGGGTCGAGTTTAATTCTCGGTCTCCGTCGACCGTTGTCGACAGTCGCCACCGTCCCGTGTTCTTGCACCAGGGAATCCGGAGAGTGGGAAACTGCACAGGGGCAGATAGCCACGCGAATTCGCGCTACCCGCAAAATCTCGTGTCGCGCTCGCGCTCGCGCTACCGGCCCGCGCCGATCCTTGTAGATACTGCGTCACCTGTATATACCTTCCTATCACCGACCGTTTGTTCGTCCGCGCGTTTAATTACCGTCCGTCCGATCAAGTAGCATAGAAAACTGTGTAAATATATTAGTAGGAATCCGCGTAACACCGTTTCGTATAAATCACCGTTCTCTGTAAATAGTCGTTTCTTCATTTGTTATTAAAGTATATTTATTGTTACGTTAACATCACGTGTTCTGTATTAATCCTACGGCCTTTCTTTCACTCGCCCTGACCCGCATCGACGAGCTAATTCGCGCCGGAAAGACGGGTTGTTTTAAATTAATTTTACGTATTGATTCATGAAACAAAATAAATACAAAAATCAATTAAAAATTATTATCGAATATAATTTTATTTAGAAATAAACATTAAAGAGGAATTTAAACTAATAATTTGTCTTTTCTTAAACATAATGTAAAGTTTTACGCACCGAACTATTACTGCGAACAGTGAAAATAACGTTATATTATAAAATACTTGATAATAAATAGCAAACATCAATACGCATAAAACAAAATTTCATTTCCAACATAACAATTACTAAATACAATTGTCGTCTACTTGTAATTATTTAATTATAAACACATCCACTTTTTCGTAAATATTAGATATTAATATATCATTGTGTGATCTTCAACCATGTTTTGTCAATAAAAATGATATATAACCAGATGATGTCTTTAATATCTAAAAGTAATTACTTTTATTTAGAGAAAATACGAGATAATCAAAAGATGTTGATTAAAGTGTTTTAAAGATTTCGTTGATTTCATTGATCTTCATGTACATATGTTATAGAAATCAGAATATTAACTGATCATAGTTGTTTCAATAAGCGTATAAATATTTTTTAAAATTTAATTACATAAACATAATGTCATTATTATATGTATTCGTATAACTTATCTATAAACTAATACATAAAAATTCTAAATAATCTTACGCTGCAAAAAGTAGCTATTGTTAATGGAACAATTTTTCCTGCAGTGATGCGAAAAGGATGATTAGCTCGTACCATTAATAAAATAAGATTTTTTGCCTTTCTCGATTCCAATTTGTGCCATTCAAGATCACAAATAGCACGATGTACTGCATTGCACTTGACAAATATATGTGCCAGAATATATTAATGTCTATGACATTTCAACATGAATGATTTCCATTAAAATATATCAGAACAAATTTATGAGATATAATTAATTTCTTATCTTTAAATAGAAAAAACATAGAAATAGCAAACTTATTTAACTTTAACGCATTTTAATGATTACAGTTATTGTTTTACATTAAACATATACAAACGTGTAACGATACAAATTTTCGATATTTTTTCTTAGTAATGTGATATCAGGTTTAACAACAAATGGCAATATGATAAACACTTTTCAATAATTTTTTAAAATATACCTACGTATGAAAATTATTTTCTCCAAGGTGAAAAACTAAATTTACACCACTTATTGGTATACATACATTATTATATAACTATATAACTTACTTGTTCCATTACGAGCTCTCCCGCACCACAATAGGCAAAAGTATTCATCAATAAGACAATAAAAAAGATTATCAAGTATTGTATTTGTGTAACAACAGCTTCATTCATTTTTCTCTTAGTAAGTAACTGGAATGTACAAGCTATTAGAAAAAATGAAGAAATTAACGTACATGTATATATTAAAATATTTTCTCACATTTTTGCTTTACTTACAATAGTAAATAAAAAGCCACTTAGGCAAAATACGATACCAAAATGAAGTATCAATATTAACATCATGAAAGAGTATATATTTTCAATATTGTCAGCAAATCTGTAGGGATGATAATATATGTAAACTGTTGGCACATTAAAACCCAAGAAAACTGTATTTACGTTAATCTAAGAATAAATGTGTGTGTGTGTGTTGGTTGTGTGTACGTGTGCAAATAATAAAAAATATGTACTATCTTTTTCAATTACACACATATTAAAAATTAATATAAAAAATTTTACATTTAAAGTTTAGATTCTTCCACCAAAAAGAAATTTTCAGATATTACTAAAATAATTTTGTGAGACATTTTCTTAATGCAATAAAAATTCATACCTGATAAGACGTAAATGGGTCGCTACAATACTGTTTAGAACTTTACTGAAATTCTTGCACGAGACCAAATTAACTAGCCGATATCTAAAGTTCTCTAATTGGCCGCATATGTGAAAAATTATTAATAATAAAAAAATATCTACAGATATATAAATAGTACTTGCTAAGAATACCGTTATGGTATGAATAAAAAATGTTAATTCAAACTGCGGACTCTTATCTGTATTGTAGAAGCGATACGATTCCAGCGGTAACGCCTTGATTCGATCCGTAAAATTTGTGGCATGTATTACTTGTATGCCAAAATAAGCAGAAATGATTATTGTAAGAAACGCAATTATGATGAAAATGTATCCAATAATTATGATTAATCGAGCAGATCGTGCTTGTTTTATCATCACGGCTCTCTCTGCATCCGACTTTATTGCCATCCAATCTTCCGCCATCATATTTACAATTGACTGAAGAACTTGGAAATATAAATAAAGTCGTATGTTAAGGTATCATAATACTGAACTAAAAATTCAATTATAGATAACTATGTTATAAATGTGTATTATATGTGAATCTATCGTATATATAGGTTATCTGTGTGTGTAAACTTTCGACCTAAAGAGAGAAATATACATACATATATTAAAATTTATTTTGATATATATTGTAATAATTCTAATTCCTGATATCTGATATTATAATTCATAACACGTTTGTAATAATAAAACAATTTTAAGTGGAAGGTTTAACAAAGTAACAAAAAATATAATGTTGAACAATCAATTTAAATAATTTTGGACATACCTGTTCGTTTCCATCGCATGATGATATATTTCACTGGTAGTGTTAGCAGGGGTAATGTAATATGCAATATGTCTATTACAAGTAGCATATCGCCCCAAACTTGCATAATCGCACATATCATCGGAACATTACAAATAAAAATTAACAAAATTAAAATAATTCCTGCATAAAGTTTTGACCACAAACTTTTCGTAGCGATTATGTCATTTTTAGGCCACAAACCTATCATGTCCAAACCTAAGCGATGTATTTCAACTGCCCATACGAAATCTAACATTTTTTAAATATAAAACAAAATATTTGGATAGAATTAGAAATTAATATAGAGACTTAGAAGATTAACAAAAAAATAAAAAATATAAAATAATATTAATGAATTTATAAAGCAAATTATTTTAATTAACAAATTAGACATTAAGAACACGCATAATAAACTATAATAAATTATAAAAAAATATGACACTGTATTAGTACCTCTGTAACCTGAAGAATCCGTAATGTCCATGTTCAGAATTTCAGAACTAAATGAACAGAGAATTATCCCGCTCTTCCTACCATGTATTATAAAACGATCATTGCACATGCTCCCTATGCAAATGCAAAAACTCAGTACTCTTGTCAAGCGCTGTATTAAATATTAAAAATGCTATCCCCAATTGATTACAGCTGTTTGTAAGAAAAAACTTTACAGCCATAGACAGTAAGTACAAATGGTTTACGTCTGACAAGAGACAGATAAAGTTCAGAGGAGAGATAAAAAATTTTGCATCGTAACATATCATAAGTGTTTGTTGAACTCGTTTGAAAATTTTCTTCCTACTTTGTCCATACTTGTGCAATACTTTAATTCACATTATGCATTTTACTTCAAAACGAAAAATAACGTAAGTGTAATTTTAATGAAATTTTATATAGAATTACGAGATCTCTGAAACATAATATTCAAAAAATAAGATAATATAACATTCTGTGATACTATGCTATCTTTTAAACGTTTATTTTAAAGACATAGCTACAATCGTCATGATAAACGTATACGAATGCGATATTATCTCTATCAAGTAGACCATAATATTTAAAAATGTTTATTGTCCATGTATTTCATTTGTGAAGTGGCATACTAAACAATATAAAACTGCAACTTTATAAACTTGTACGTTAGAATTCGCTAAGATGCAAAAACATTCTCGGTACGAAATAATCAAAATATTCTGACATGTTTTTAGACTTCAAAAATGAAATAAGCAGTCAATTCGAATTTTTTCTCAGAATTGGAACAGATGATAAAACTTTCATAGTTGCAGCAATGTAAATGTATTCATCTTACGTTGTTGATTCGTAAAACACAATTAACATAAAAATCACTTATACATTATTATTGAATATAATTTTATTTAGAAATAAACATTAAAGATGAATTAAAACTAATAATTGTCTTTTTTTAAACATAATGTAAAATTTTATCAGCCTCGAACTATTACTGTGAACAATTGACAGAAGAACTTCGAAATAAAGTAAAAATAGCGTCATATTATAAAATACTTGATAATAAAGCAAGCACCAATACGTAAAACAAAATTTTATTTCCAGCATAACAATTATAAAATACAATTGTCGTCTATTTGTAATTATTTAATTATAAACATTCATTTTCTTCGTAAATTATAGATATTAATGTATCATTGTGATCTTCAACCATGTTTTGTCAATAAAAATGATATATAACCAGACGATGTCTTTAATATCTAAAAATAATTATTTTTATTTAAAAAAATACAAGATAATCAAAAGATGTTGATTAAAGTACCTTAAATACTTCGTTGATTTCATTGAACTTCATGTACATATGTCATAAAAATCAGAATATTGACTGATCATGGTTGTTTCAATATGCGTATAAATATTTTTCAAAGTTTAATTACATAAACGTAATGTCATTATTATATGTACTTATATAATTTAACTTATCTATAATAATATAATCTAAATTGTCCTAGTTGATTGACTGTACCTTTCGAGACACCCTATATATATACATATTTAATTATTGATACTATTGATACAAATATTTATGTATATTCATATATATACGTATTTAATTATTAAAACAATTTTTTATCATAGAGAAAATAGAAGACTATAATTAATATCATGAAGAATTGAAAATAAATAGAGCGTCATTCAGTATTCTGAATTGTACCACATATATCATTGTTAATGCATCCTCTAAGATAAATATTTATTGTTTATATTTGCAGTTCAGTTAACAAATAATTTTTTTATTCACACAAAAAAAGCATTAAAATATATACCACATTCTCTGCGAGAGAAGAAACAAAATTAAAATATAAAAATTCTAAATAATCTTACGCTGCAAAAAGTAGCCATTGTTAATGGAATAATCTTTCCTGCAGTGATGCGAAAAGGATGATTGGCTCGTGCCATTAATAAAATAAGATTTTTCGCCTTTCTTGATTCCAATTTGTACCATTCAAGATCGTAAATAGCACGATGTACTGCATTACACTTGACAAATATATGTGCCAGAATATATTAATTTATGAGATATAATTGATTTTTTATCTTTAATAGCAAACTCATTTAACTATAACATATTTTAATTAATATTATTGTCGTTATTGTTTTGCATTAAAGATATATAAACGTGTAACAATATAAATTTTCAATATCTTTCTTAACAATTTGATATCAAGTTTAACAACAATTGACAATATGAAGAACACTTTTCGGTAATGTTTAAAAATATACTTAAGTATGAAAATTATTTTCTCCAAGATATAGAACTAAATTTATATCCAGGGTGAGTTTTTTAAATTGATCCACTTAAATATCTCGAAAACAACGCATTTTAGAGAAAAATGTTTCATACAAAGGTTTTGTGACTTCGAGGGGGACATAAGATAGGTCAAACGAAATTTTTCTAGGTGGTGGCGTTTCGGAGATATGAAGGCGACCTTTGATTTTTTAAATAGAATTATATGATTTTTTAAATATAATATGATGCTTCTAGTTATTTTGCACATAAAAGTATTGCAGAGTTATCAAAAAATCAATAATTTGCGTAACATTTTATATTTTATTCTGGAATATTTTGACATAAAACATAAAATATCTCATAAACTATACATTTTTTGATAACTGTACCTTAATACTTTTATGCACAGAATAATGAGATGAATCAATTGTAAAGAAAATACATAGTTGCTTTTTAAAAGAATTATGAAATTGTGCAGTTATATTTTTGAAATTCATCTCATTATTCTGTGCATAAAAGTATTAAGATACGGTTATCAAAAAATGAATTGTTTAAGAGATATTTTATATTTCATGTCAAAATATGCCAGAATAAAATATAAAATATCTCGCAAATTACTGATTTTTTTATAACTCTGCCTTAATACTTTTATGTGCAGAATAATTTTCTATAGGCATCATATTATATTTAAAAAATCATATAATTTCATTTAAAAAATCAAAGGTCACCTTCAAATCTCCGAAACGCCTCCACCTAAAAAAATTTGGTTTAACCTATCTTATGTCCTCCTCGAAGTCACAAAACTTTTGTATAAAACATTTCTCTCTAAAATGCGTTGTTTTCAAGATATTTAGGTGGGTCAATTTAAAAAACTCACCCTGTATATACTACTTATTTGTACACATTATTATATAACTTACTTGTTCCATTACGAGCTCTCCCGCACCACAATAGGCAAAAGTATTCATCAATAAGATAATAAAAAATATTATTAAGTATTGTATTTGTGTAACAACAGCTTCATTCATTTTTCTCTTGGTAAGTAACTGGAATGTACAAGCTATAAGAAAATGAAGAAACGTACGTGTGTACATTAAAATATTTTCTCACATTTTTGCTTTACTTACAATAGTAAATAAAAAACCACTTAGGCAAAATACGATACTAAAATGAAGTATCAATATTAACATCATGAAAGAGTATATATTTTCAATATTGTCAGCAAATCTGTAGGGATGATAATATATGTAAACTGTTGGCACATTAAAAAACCCAAGAAAACTGTATTTACGTTAATCTAAGAATAAATGTGTGTATCTGTTGTTTGTGTGTACGTGTGCAAGTATAAGAAAAAATATGTAGATACTATCTTTTTCAAGTGCACACATATTAAAAATTAATATAGAAAATTTTACATTTAAAGTTTAGATTCTTTCACCAAAAAGAAATTTTCAGATATTACTAAAATAATTTTGTGAGACATTTTCTTAATGCAATAAAAATTCATACCTGATAAGACGTAAATGAGTCGCTACAATACTGTTTAAAACTTTACTGAAATTCTTGCACGAGACCAAATTAACTAGTTGATATCTAAAGTTCTCTAATTGGCCGCATATGTGAAAAATTATTAGTAATAAAAAAATATCTACAGATATATAAATAGTACTTGCTAAGAATAACGTTATGGTATGAATAAAAAATGTTAATTCAAACTGCGGACTCTTATCTGTATTGTAGAAGTGATACGGTTCCAGCGGTAACGCCTTGATTCGATCCGTGAAATTTGTGGAGTACATTACTTGTACGCCAAAATAAGCAGAAATGATTATTGTAAGAAACGCGATTATGATTAAAATGTATCCAATAATCATGATTAATCGAGCAGTTCGCGCTTGTTTTATCATCACGACTCTCTCTGCATCCGACTTTATTGCCATCCAATCTTCCGCCATCATATTTACAATTGACAGGAGAACTTGGAAATATAAATAAATAAAGCCGTATGTTAAGGTATCAAAATACTGAATTAAATATTCAATTATAGACAACTATGTTATATGTATAAGGATGTGTATTATATGTATATACAGGATGTCCCGTTTTAATATATCACCCCGATTAAAACGGTTATATATAAATTTACAAAAAAATGGTTTAAACAATGGTTATAGGATTTCGAGGGGGACATCTTGATGGACATATGTTTTTTCTAGGTGGAGGTGTTACTGAGATTTCATGATGACCTTTGTTTTTTTAAATGGAATCATATGATTTTTTTATATATGTATAATATAATGCCTCTAGTTATTTGGTATATAAAAGTATTAAGGTAAGGTTATCAAAAAATCAATAATTTGCAAGATATTTTATATTTCATTCTGATATATTTTGACATGAAATATAAAATATCTTGTAAACTATTAATTTTTTGATAATCTTAGCTTAATATTTTCATGCACAGAATAATGACATGAATCAATTGGTGTAAAGAAAACACATACTTGCTTTTAAAAAAAATTATTGACTTTGTAATGTGCAGTTATAAACTCTTTTGAAAAGCAAGCATGTGTTTCCCTCACATCAATTGATTCATCCCACTATTCTACGCATAAAAGTATTAAGATACAATTATCAAAAAACGAATAGTATACAAGATATTTTATATTTCATGTCAAAATATATCAGAATAAAATATAAAATATCTTGCAAACTATTGATTTTTTAATAACCTTACTTTAATACTTTTATATATCAAATAATTAGAGGTATTATATTATATAAAGAAAATCATATGATTCCATTTAAAAAAACAAAGGTCACCTTGAAATCTCAGTAACACCTCCACCTAGAAAAAACACATGTCCATCATAAGATGTCCCCCTCGAAATCCTATAACTTTTGTTTGAAACATTTTTTGTAAATTCATAAATAACTGTTTTAATCGGGGTGATAGATTAAAATGGGGCACCCTGTATATCGTATATAGGTTATTTGTGTGTGTAAACTCTACGCCCCAAAGAGAGAAATATACATACATATATTAAAATTTGTTTTGATATACACTACCGGTCAAAAGTATTTTACCACCAACG
>NJRL01000081.1:0-11621 GCA_003063815.1 Aphaenogaster rudis
AGATTAGAAAACTTTTTAATGCAATTTTGAAATGAATTTATTTTATTATAAGCCTTTTTTTAATGTTTCTTCCTCTTATAATCTTCCACGAGATTATATATACCTATCGTTTTCTACACAATTGGAACCGCGAAACCTATAATATATAGAAAGCTCACTATAGTATAGTAACAATGAATTCTTTTCTGTACTGTCTTCTACTGTTACTCTAATTTTTTAAACAAAAACTCGCGAATTACACGAGAATATATGTGAATATACGCACAGATGTATGCCAAATTTATTAACCAATTGTCGACATTCTGCATTATCAAAAAAAATCAAAGGGTCAGTAGCAACTGATTGTGAGCCGCAACGAACAACGTAGAACTACGTCAACTGTCACTATTTCTTGGCACTTTCTCTTTTAATTTGGTCAAAACTTTTTTTTTAACGATGGGCAAACAAAAATTTTGGGTGGACAAACGTGGACAAATCGTAGACAATCGTATCACGCTTAGAAATGAATGAAAAATGTTCATGAGGGTGCTGATGTCAAATTTTTCCCAATTTTTTAATTTGGTCATAACTTTTTTTTGAACGATATGGGCAAACAAAAATTTTGGGTGGACAAACGTGGACAAATCGTGGCCTCCCAGGCCTGCTCCTTCTCTCATACCCTCGGTTGTTTCTTCGTGACACTCACACGATACATATAAAAATAAAAGTCTACGGAATGCAATATTCGAAGAAATGATTACTTTATCGACTGATATTCGTAGATTGTCGTAGATTTCAATCGAACATATGTCTTGAAATATGCAATTTAGTAAAGCTGACATACAAATATCGAATTTCTATTAAGCGATTGATAAATATTGAAATACGACATTAACTATGTTTGTATTTACTGATTAAACGCATTGTAACGCTGCTCGATTTGAAGGCAATCCGTTCCAGGGTCGCAGTGTTTTGTTAATGACCGAAAACCTGATGATTGCGTCGACAACTTCATTCTGATACCGCGAAATGTGACGCGAGTCAATTTAATGGCTAATTAAGACTCATCGAATAGTCTATAAATATATATACAATCAGAATTCAATATTGCACGTGCGATACATTCCAAAATAAATGCAAAATACATGTAATTTAATAATCATTCGATTATATAATTGCATATACAGCAAATCGTATATTACGTGCGCTATGCTATTTTTAAAGGAGGTTCTCCAGTTTGATGAAATATAAGACAAGCCTATAATACATCCGATCTTTAATCGTAAATGATTATGTTTGTTCTTATTGTTAGTGCTTATCGCGGTCGCGTTTCGGAAAGGAATAATGAGATGACATACAAAGCGGCTCGCGGCACTGCACCTGTTCGTTTATATGCGCTACGTGCAAATGATAACACAACGATTCGGCATCGCAACCTTACTCTGATGAAAAAAGTTTTCTCATAATATCTCATAATATTTTTAAAAATTTGTCATATTTTAAATTTATAAAGATTTCAGAAAAAATATCTTAAACTTTTTTAGATTTTATAAGTTTTCTTCAGAAATTATAGAATAAGAAAAATCTTAGAAATCTTATAAAATATTTCAGAATTCACGTACGTGAAGAATTCTAGAGAAGATATAGACTTTCTCAGCATTTCTGAAAAGTGTTCCAATTCGTATAAAAAGATCTGAGTTTCTATAAAGTTATAAAATTATACAGAAATTCTGAAAAATTCTGAAATTTATATAAAATTTCTGAAAAATTATATGAAGAATTCTAAGAAAAATTTTCACTAGGGTAGGCCTGTTTTTTATCGGTGGATTGCACTAAAACTTTCTTTTAGAGAACAAACTTCTTGTCTATGTTCACAGCACGTTGGACCTACGCCGCAAAACATGAAAAGCGCTGAAAAGCAAACCCGATCAGTTAGTTCGTCGTTGTTACGAAATATTTACAGTATTATAAAATAAATATACGCCGAATGCGCTGTTCCTTATATTACAAATCGATTTAATGAATTAGGCTATTATCGCGCTTCGTTTTGCGCTTCGTTCTATGGATTCGTTAGCATCGCAAAGATATTATGATGTTAATGTCAAATTAATTTTCGAAATTTGTTTGTTAAATCGTATCGCACCTTAAGAATAATTTTAGCTGAGTTTCTTAGAAAAGCGATTAAAAACGTAGATTCTAATGTGACGTTGATATTTGTCGTTGATTTTTTTTGTTAATTCGCATGCCTTACAAAACTGGCGTATGTATGGCAAAGTATATGTATAATAGAATAATGCGTCAGTTTGAAAAATTGCCAGCAACTGTAATCCGCTTCTAAGGCTGCGTATATTCTCCCTCTGCATACCTCAGTCCGCGTCCGTTCTAAATTTATCGAAGACGAATTTGACACTAGACAGGACGGGTACTAATGCGAGGTTGATACTCGAAGAAAACTTTTCGTTTTGCACAAATACAGACGCGGTCGTAGACAGGAGGAAAGCACGTGCCGTATTAGCGTCTCAAAGTAAATCCGATCCGAGAAATTGCTTAATGATATACAAAGGTCTGTCAGATCTTAAATATTCGCGTGACGGAAAGTTATACAAATAATCGCATTCTTTTAACTCACTTATTTAGATCTGCGAGCAAGAATGTTTCTTCTTTTATGCAATATAGGATAAAATATAGAGAAATCATGTATTTATGTGATAAATGCAAAAATAATTCATTTTTTATTATTTTTGTTTCAATTATTATAAAACAACTCTACCAACAATTCGTGTCTTGTTCAGAGAATTTTCAAAATACGTTATAAACAAAAGAATGAAAACGATATGTTATCAACTGTTTGATAGATAAATTAATAAAAAAACAAGAAGTGAGAAACAATGTAAAAATATTTTATATTACTTTTTTTGCTTTTATTTTGGCGCTTAAATTAGTTTTCATTTTATGTTTGAATGAAACAGTCGCACTCGCGTGGAATTTCAAATAGATTGATAATTGGCAATTACATAAACGATATTGATTATAAATTAAAGAAAAATTGTTTGAATCAAAATGGCTCTACATGAATACTTACACATCAAACTTTTTAAAAAGAATTTAAGGAAAAAGAATTTGAAATGTTTTGAAAAGAATTACGTTGTTATAAAATGTCGCAAGTAATGGAATCGTAATTTTACTTTTATGCAAAATTTTATATTTGTGCTATAAATAATAGTCATATATTTGCGAATCTTATTTTATTTTCTAGAAACCAGATACAAACATGAAGTACTAGTCGATGGGGAACCAATTCTTTTTGAGATTTTAGACACATGTCCGAAGGTAATTTCTGTATATAACAAAATCTCACAAGTTATATTTAGTGTTCTCTCACATATAATATTTTAACATTTTAGAGTGAGGATGAGCTGCCATCGATAGAAACTTTACAATGGGCGGACGGCTTGCTGCTGGTTTATTCGATAACAGATAGAAACTCTTTTAATTTTGTCAGAAAGGCAAAAGAAGCTCTCGCAGTAGCCGATCCCGAAGCTGCGATGCCTCTTGCCCTTGTTGGAAATAAAGCTGATATGGTCCATTTACGACAAGTCAGTGCTGAGGAGGGAGAGATATTAGCGAAGGATTTCGAATGCTGGTTTAGTGAAATAACTGCAGCTGAGCAGGTAATTGCAATTTTTTAAATAACTTATCACTTTATACGCGAATCTTTTATAAATAATCAAACAATTTCCATATATTCCATAGGTTGCTCAGGTTGCGGAATCTTTCCACGAATTATGTAGAGAAGTTCTCGCAGCTAGAAGAAGAAATAAACAATCTTTGCTGGACAGAATGCTTGGCGGTAAAGCGACACGTGCTTATTCGCGAGGGAAAAGTGATTCTGCTTTACCGAAGGATTAATATTGTTAATAGAAATATTTGCATGTTACAAATATAAGAAAAAAGGAATCCCTCAGAGTGAAAGATCCATATTGTGTCTGGAGAAATGTGAGAAAAGGAAATAGGACAATTCAAGAATATATTCATTTATTGTATGAGTGAAAGAGAGAAAGGAGAAGCAACAAATGCCAAAGAAAATATCGGTTTTTAATTTATAGAATGTAATAAGATTCACATATCAAATAATATAGAATATGTACAAATTTTTATAATATATTTTCATGATACAAAAACTACTTAAATCGTAACTTATAGCTTCAAAACGCATTAGAAAAGTTCAGAGAAAAGTGTAATATAAAAAGATGAAATGTTTCTAATAGCTTTGTAATATCCTTATATCACAAAATAGTAATATATTTTGTAATTTTTTTACTGTTTCACCAAATTAAACAAGCAGTCTCTTAAATCTAAGAAAGGCTGATTGCGAGTGTGTGATCAATATATACTTTTTATAGTTTATATAGTTTATACAAGTGTTGCGACTTACACAATTCTATATTTATTTTGTACTTACAATGTGAGATATGACAATAAATGTTTTACTTATTTATTATATGCTTAAAATAAATTATAACTACAATTGTTAAATAATTATTAGCATTATTATATACTGGTCCAAATAAACATTTAGAATTTCAAGTAGCGTTGCTTGGTAGTAAATCCACGCGGACAAAGAAAATAAAAATGTCCAAAAATATTTACGTTCATAATACTTTTTACTTGGAATAATAATTATTTACAAAGTAAATTCAATAATATATTCCTATTTTATTTACATTCAGTATAATAATTTTTATATAAAAGTTTACTTGGCATGGCAAAATAATCATGAAATTCTTACTTAATCATCGTATGTTTCCAAAACATCTGCCAAATGTTCATTATCTCTTGGTTTCTTAAATTGTTTCCTTCTATTAACAGGTTTCTTTCGTTTGATTGGTGCTGGCTTCTTAAGTCCATGATCTTGCATTGATCTAATTCCTTGTTTTTCAAGATATTCATCTATTTTTTGATCATCCATAGCATCTACTGCAACAGCTCTCCATAACTTTTGGAATTCTTCGTCAATGGGAAACTGAGCTGTCTTATCATTATAAAAGACAATCTTTTTCTTATCAAGCGGTCGTGTAATATACAATATTTCGTTTTGTAAACTCTGAAACATGTAATGTATAATATATAATATATTAGCATTTTTCAAATTGCAATCAGAAATAAATTTCTACATATTTGTACTTACCTTTAAATGTTTATCACAATGTGGTAGACTTTCTTGTATATCTTCCAATAATATACCACCAAGACCTTTTAAGTCGTGTTGTTTTAGAAGTCTCAATAAGGATTTTTTATCTTTAATTTTATACATAGGTTTAAAGACAAATCTACCATCAGTTACTTCAATTTTAGGATTTTGTACTAAAGCTTCAGTCTGCAGCCATTGTTTGACCTAAAAGTATATAAAAAGATATAAGTAGGTTGCCTCTCGATAGAAAATAGAATATAAAATATAAAATAGAAATATAACAGAAAACAATCAACACCTTCGATCCAACGTCTAATTGATTTGTTTCGTCCAAAATCTCTTCCAATGCTAACGGATGGTCATCCCCTTCCTGATGCCTTGCTTTCATGTGTTTTACTATCTTTGCTAACACGCCAAATTTGTATTGTGTGCTACCAGTCATGGTTTTATAGTTGACCATGTCCAATTTCGGTCCTGTAGATACCAACGATGGTTTAAATTTCTTCTTTGGTGGTTCATTCTTCTTTGACGATTCATCTTTCGCTTCCTTCTCCTGCTTCTTTTTATCAACTCTGTAATCACATTATCAGAAATATATTTATATTTTCACGTAAATAATTCAAATATTATGGTATATATTATGGGTATAATTATAATATTGCAATAAACTATTGGTTTTTTTTTAAGTTATTTAACGTGTCGTCAACCGATACTGTTCCTTATGGTTATTTTGACACACCGACTCTGATTTTTGTACTTTAGACAATCTTCTTAATTTTCTTAAGGAAGCACATATAAACTATTGGTATATTATATTTAGGTTATGTATTTAAACTTGATAGATGCAAGATTTAATAATTAAAACAAAGCTATCTGTATAAAATTAAATACCTACATATAAATACTAGTTTTTTATTACTCCTTTCTAAAATTTCGCTTTAAATATATGTGACGCATATTGGCAAGACAAGAAGGACAGATGAAAAAGTAACGTAATTACTCACACTGGTGTGGTCAGAGCACGTTTCTTGAAGAGCTCTCGCTCTCTGAGTAAAGCCGGATCCATTTTACTGCAGATTTGAATCGTATTCACGCAACGATTTTTTATTTCATGATTCAACGTATTGTTGGCACATGCTACTATTTTATATCACAACCTAACCTCTCGCCAGACCGTGTTCGCGCAACCATGTCCAGCCAGATCTCGGCCCCGAATGCACGCTACTGCGCAAGCACGTCTGCATTTGAAGCTACGCCGGCTACGCGTCTATGGCTCTCGTATAACTCCTACGTAAAATGAATCTATTACGCGAGATTTTTGCCACGAGCTGGGAGCGGATCACGGGCATTGTTGCTTATTAAACGATGTTTATTGCTTTGCATAGTCGTATAAAACATGCACGAAAGTACGCATACGCGGAAAAATAAAATCATACGTCCGATGCGCAGAATGTTATATTTTTACATTTCTTGTCTGCCCCTATCTGCCCATATCTATTAATTTCAACATTTCAACTCTTTAACTGCGATGCGCCTCAATTGAAAAATCGTTCGTTTTCTGGAGAACGTAGTCGCGTATATACGGTTTTTTTTATTGACAATCAGTCGTACATATTTCGCAAATGAAAGGCTATTTTTTCAGATGTATATATTACGCCTTCCGCAGTTATAAACCCAGATAGCAAAGAGAATCCAAACAGAATTCTTTTTGAATTGCCGAAATATGAAATGAATTCATTTTTTATCCCATTTTTTTTTCTGTTCTAAAAACACTCTTCAGAGTTAAAAAAAAAATCATTTTTATATCACCAATTCTGAGCCCTTTTTCGGATACAAAAGGAATTCTTTTTATATTCTATAAGAATACTATTGGAAAGGAATTCTTTTTGAATTCATTTCGAACAGATTACCTTAATTCATAAAAAATTTAAAAAAGTGAATCCTTTTTGAATTCATAACGATCACCTGTGCTATCTGGGAAAGGTTGATTCTATCTGGTCTTTATTACGAGACGTTTTGGAACTTCTCGTCAATTTCGATTAATAAGGAATTAATAAATTAGGAAATAATTAACAGCGAGACATTATAACTACGGTTACCAAATATAACATAGAGGAAAGAGAACAATTTCTGTAGAAAATGTTAACAAAGGAAGACACAAGAAGAATATAAAAAAGAAATTAAAATTTCTTAAACTAAAATTTTAATTGTTTAAATCACGACATATTGTAACATATTAATAACATATTTTTTTATTTTCTTTCTACATTTTTTTTATTTGCCGAAGATAAAATTATAGGACGTGTGCTCCTAAAGTAATGACATTTGGTAACCGTAATTATAACGTCTCGAAATTATGTCATATTTTACATTTGATTACATGTTAAACATATAAGATAATTACATGAAAGATGCCAAATGGGATAAGATGCCAAGCAACATAATTCACAATTCGTTTATAAGTTTATAAGTTAACTACTACTTTAACTATTAACTATTACTTTCTGTTCATTTTATGGTGTTTTCTAATACTGTATTCTTTAAATAACAAATACGTTTATTTGAATCAATCAAAAAATATATATATTATTTCTTTTATAAATTAAATACAAAATAAAATAATGGAATCTTCTTTTCGCCAGTAAGTAAATAACGAGAATAAAGTGTGATCGACACAACTGGCTAATAAAACGTTTATTGTAGAGTACTACGTTTCGGCCATGGGTTTTGTACTTGAAAAGGGCCAAAACCCATGGCTGAAACGTAGTACTCTACAATAAACGTTTTATTAGCCAGTTGTGTCGATCACACTTTATTCTCGTTAAATACAAAATGTTTAGCGTCTTCCCCCCCCAATTACCTTACATTCTTTCTAGAGCAAAATTTTCATGATTTAAGAAAAAATCCTGTAGCCTCTTAAAGTTTAAATAAGGGCTAAGTAATTAGCAATCTTTTTTTAAAAGCGCTAGGCTGAATAACTACGAGCTCGTATGAAGCACGTGCGAATTTTACGCGGCGTTTCGATAGCGTTCACGTAGGAAATTTTATATCGGTTCCCCCGCAGTCATCGACCAATGATCCAGAGCGACGTTTTTTTTACGATCGTTTGTTCGCACGCGGGACATGCTTTACGCGTCCAGGAGCCCGTAGTTCTCGGACGTGTTCCCGCGTTTCCGCCGCGTTTGCCGAGAATTTTGCGAGCAACGCAGTACGCGCAGTTCGCTTCATTCCGCACTCGGATTATTGCGACTTTCAAAGGGAGCGGAGAGAACCTTCGACTTAGACATGAATCCACGAGATTTACTGCAACCACCTGCACCTGCGAGCGGCAAATTACCTCTGTCGCGAGTAAACCAAGTCGCGACAAACGTTGCATCGCAGAAATATACGGGCTCCTATAATTTTATAAACGCAGCACGTCTTTTTATTGTCTCACATTATAAGTTTGTGGCGCTTACAGCAATGTCTGCACGATATTATTCAACTATGATCAAACTATTGCACAGTTCTACAAAAAAAAAACACCAAAACGAGATTAGTCATTTAGCGTAGTTTTTTGGACACTAAATACGAATCCGGTTTCCAAAATTGTGCTCCGTCACAATTTTGAGAAATTTGCAGTTAAAGTTGCAAAAGAAGGGCTATTTTCACGTATTTTGTCATATTATAACTACGATATATGACATGCTGGAGAAGTTTTATTGCAATCAAAATTAAGTATGTTGTTAGGACTTTCAGCCCTCAAAAGGAATTTTTTGTGTCGGCTATGGTTTATAAGATATTCATGGTTAAATATGGAGTTTATTAGTAAAAAGTTGTGAATTAAATCGACGACCAAATAGCTTTCAATTATGTTTATATAAACTTAAAGGTTTTTAGATCGCTGATGAATACAAATTTAATGTTAAAATTACCAAATTTAAAATGGTGGGCAAAATACGTAAAAATAGCTCTTTTTGCAATTTTAATTGCAAATTTCTCAAAATTATGACGTGATGGAGCAATTTGGAAACCAGATTTGTATTACAGCGTCCAAAAGATTACGGGAAATGACTAGTTTCGTTCTGGTGTTCGAAAAAAGTCATTTTTTGTTGAACTGTGTTATTCTTGTAATGAACCGAAAGAGGAAGAGAGAGATTTTACTGTTTTTCAAAATATCTCCCAAAAGGGGGATTTTTTGGAATGAAAATGGTCATTGTCAAAATGAAACATTTTTTTAAATGGCTCTTTCTCTCGTAATTTTTGAAACGCATCCGATATTCAATAGAAAAATTTTACTCTTGGAGTCCCTGGAGTAAATTACTGATTTATGGCTCTTCGTCAGCAAGCGGATTATTAGGTCATTTATATTAAATTCTTCCGGCGCTGATCTCCGCCATTAAATCGCAAATATGTAATCGCGTGCTAAAACGATAACGTGATAGCGTCAGAACAAACATTAATGCTTTTTGTGAAAAGTTTTGACGAACTTTAACAACGACTTGCACCTTTTGACACGTTAGCGTGGTCTCGCCGCACTTTGAACTTTTTCAGGAAGGATTTCCATAATTCGCCAGCGCGGACGTATAAAGTTGACCGTCCGACCGCTTAAAACCTCGACGAAGAAAGTTATCCGAGCAACGAGCGAAGACGCGTCGCGCATATATTAGACGAGACTGTTTGCGACGCTGCGCGCTTTCCGCTAAGTTATACCTTATTCTTATGAATTTCTTGGCAAAGAGAATGTGTGTGTTTGTATGTGTATGTATGTTACGCGTGCATGTAATATTGGATACTCTTTCCATCAGGACTAAGGCGACATTGAGCCGTTCTTTTGTTACACTGTACATCATATAAAAGCTATAAAACTTTTAAGAGATACATATTTTACATTTCGTGTAATGCGTGAGTGTGTATATTCGTGTTAACTGCACGTACCAAAACTTGGAGTGTATATCTAAGAATTGTTTATTATTTGAAATATGTGTTTGTTAAAAGAATTCTCTATGTAATATTTAGGGAAATCTATTTCTCTAAAATGGATACAATAAAATTGTATAACAATAATATAAATGTAATATAAATTGTATAACAATAATGTAAACTACCACATCTCTTGTTTAATAATATAAATGTAAATGTAAACATGACTTTGGAAAGATTCACAAATCGACTTTTTAAAATTCTATATTGAAAAAAACCAAAAAACGTACAAGCACACAAATATTCAAACTTTGTATTTTGTAAAATTTGATTTTGTCAAAAAACAATGTCAAATTGAGAGAATTTGTATTATTCGGGAAGTCTAACATGAAATTCATATGAAGCACATTTATCTATGTAAATAAAATATACGATGAATTAATTTTTTATACGCTTATTCCGTATGATAATACCGATTAATGTCGATACTGACTTTCTATTACCTATATCTATTATATCTATTTAAGAATTGCCAACTAGTTTATATATATATATATATATATAGAATATATAATATATATATCGAGCAAAATTAATCGTCATTTTAGACAAGGCCATCCACAAAGCAAAATGTATGACAATAACACATTGTCATACATTTATTTCAAATATAAAGAACAAACATATTTGGTGTACACGTATTTCATGCGTCATATAAATTAATTAATCGCAACATAATGCTCGAACAAGTAAATAGTGCCATGATTCATTCCATATGTTGTCTCGTTATTTCTTTTCAAAATGCGACCGTAATAATTTTTTTATGAATAATTAGCTATCACTGGTTTGCATATATTAATTTCCGTGATTAACATTTCGTATCGAGGCAGTGACTGTTTATCAAAACGAGTATTTCACGGGTTTTGCGAAACAGAAGTCAAAATTATATATAGAAATTTCAAAGTTATAGATTATCCTTTCATTGAAACTCGCTATAATTATTCTCTTAACAATATTTACATATATTTTGCATTACGTTTTACATTTCTCTATTATCTTTCAGTCAATTCTATATAAGACAAAGTCGGAAAAAGTGCAGTACATACATACTATGTATTCGATTGTAGAATTAGCCGAAAGACAATAGAAATCTTATAGAAATATTTGTAATATTGCTCAATTAACATAAAAACAATTATGATGAGGTCGAAAATGACAAAAATATCAATCAAGATTTGACATCGATCATTTATCAACAAATCGACGTTGAATCATGTATTGCTCCTGCAATATTGAATTCTGATTATATACTTAGACTATTCGACGAGTGTTAATTAGCCATTAATTGACTCGCGTCATTCTTCGCGGTATCAGAATAAAGTTGTCGACGCAATCATCAAGCCCGGTCTAATTATTCCGAGGAATAATCAGTGTTGCCAGACTTGGTACAATTGTACCAGATTTGGTACATTTCTAACTATATTGGTACCCTGGTACTACAATCGAAAAAAGACATCAAATTTGGTACAATTTCAATATCTGGTACAAT
>NJRL01000081.1:21964-109530 GCA_003063815.1 Aphaenogaster rudis
TAAAACAGGCATGGCCAACCTTTTTCGATTCGCGGGCCACATTCAAAATTTTCAAACTTTCCACGGGCCGTACTCAGACTCAGGATCATGCCAAAAAAGCTAATGGAGCGACTTTATTTTTCATTTTTTATAGAAACAGTCTAGAAAAATGTTAAAATTTTTTTATTTTTTACAAGAAGAAATAAATTTAAATTTTAATAAAAATAGTTTTATAGTTTTTCCTTTAATTTTTTATTTTTCAAAATATTGTCGCGGGCCGGATTCGGCCCGCGGGCCGTAGGTTGGCCATGCCTGGATGTCGCGCGTTCGTCGTACTTTACTAATCAGTGCGTGATCGTAATTAGTGGTGTCCCGCGAGTGAATATTGCGTGAGTGCCATGAGGTGGTGATCGAAGGGCGGAAGAGGAGGAGGAGGTCTGGGCGACATCGGGCATCGGCGGAGCAATCGTGGGAGCAACTTAATAATTCATCATACTTGTTACTTGCGTAATTAACCAGCTCTCGCGATAGTCGCATGATGTATTCCGAGCGCCAATACATACATAATATATATTATTATGTTATACAAATTTGTGTGTGTGTATGTATGCGTGTATTTTAAAGCAGATCCGGACTAAGCGAGCAAGCGCGAACAAACACGAATAACACAAACAACTCGCTTTAATTAATTCGAATAGCACTGTTAGTGCGTCGGTACCGTTTGCACTCATTGAAGCGAATTGTTCATTTGTGTTTGTTGCGATCGCTTGCTTGGTCTGAATCGGCCTTAAATATATTAATACATATATACAGTAAACCCTCGTTAACACGAATCCGGTTAACACGAACATTCGGTTAACCCGAACTAAAATTTGGGCCCCGGCAGAGTTGTACAGGGCAAGATTTTCTCGATTAAACCGAACACCCGGTTAACACGAACTCAAATCCCGGTCTCTTCGAGTTCGTGTTAACGAGGGTTTGCTGTATATATATGTACACTGAGAGAAAAATGTATGATAATTGGAACTATAATGACATAGTAAATGATTATTAGTTAGGAATATCATTTTTATAGTAAGTGTTACCATTTATGTTAGTGACAATTACGATATAGGCATAATATAAGTGACCCATGTAAAATTTTTACCAATAATTATAATCATTTGAAGTAAAAATATAGTAAGATAGAATATATGGAATAGGTAAGAGAAATTAACCATTTTATATAGTCAATACAATTGGAATATTTGGCAAATATTGGTACAGGTAACTATAATCTTAGCATGCTTTACTATACACATGGTAATAATAACAAAGCAAATATGATGACTATATAATTTCTGTTCACTCTGCTATATTTTGCATGTTTAAATGAACTATAAAAATAATTTGAGGCCAAAACTCACTATAAAATATAGTGAGATTATTGTTATTTCAACTATTTTTTTCTCTCAGTGTGTGTGTGTGTGTGTGTGTGTGTGTGTGTGTGTGTGTGTGTGTGTGTGTGTGTGTGTGTGTGTGTGTATTTAATGGTTTCGATTTTCTATGATAATCTGCAGTTGTTACATGAAAATTAGAAATTATTTATTAAATTTTAGCGAAGTTTTTTCTTACAGAAATAATTCTTTTTTAAAATTATAATTATTTTATTAAAAATTTCTATCTGAAAAAAATAAATGAAAGATTCAGTTAATATAATAATTAATTTTGAAATATTAATTATTTGAATGCTGATGTAATTTTAATATATTTTTATTTTTCAGATGTTCGTGTTATAACTCCGCTCTGTGCATCGTACCCATGAGTCAAATTATCATTTATTTTACTTTATATGATAATGGATTTTTGAAAATTACATTAAATTTAAATGAAAATTATATATTTACATAAGTAAAAAAAGAGAAGAAGAAGAAAAGAGAAGTCAGAAAGAAAGAGAATTAAAAATCTTTTTCTGATATTTTTTATTTCATAAATTCATTACCTTAATGAGTAGGCTGGGATACAATAAAAAGGATGAAAAATATTTTGTATATAGACCAAGCTAAAAAATAATAATTAATAATATAGTTTGTAAAAAAAGATTGTTATAAAATTTGTTAAAAACATTAGCATTTTCTATATTTTTTGCCAAGCACTCTACATATAAATAAGATTTCAAAGAAACGCATTGCATTCTGAGAGACTTAAATTAAATTTAAATCTTACGTTTTAATACAAAAAATCTTTGCGTTTAATAATTTAATTGGCTTGACTTCTCTCATTTCTGCCGAGCTTTTCCAACTATGTTACAATATAACATATATATGTATACTCATTTTATTTACATTAATTGTATATCATTCAATAATACGACTTCTTTCCGCGCGTATATGGATCGTCGTGATGCTGCGCGGCCAAGTTGAATCGAGTCAAGTCGGTCGCTAATGAACTTGCAAAAATATACTTGCGCTTTAATTTTGGCCTACATACAGTTAAACCGGCGCGGTGCATATATCGGTACGATATCGGTGGCGATATCGGTAGCGGCGTGGCGCCAGTCAGCAGGTGCGTGGAATATTTCCGAGACGAACACGCGCGCCGCGACTATCGTAACATGCGCGTTAAACGTACGCTTCCACCCCGAACTACCGTGGTGAAGCACGAGGGTGCGACAGAGGGAGAGAGGATAGAGCACAGAACGGTAGGAGGGAGGGAGACGGGGGATGCCCGGAGAGAGGATGGAGGATGCTTGCGTCGGTGGTGGCGGAAGTCGCGACGAAGGGTACGGGTCCGGGGGGTGGATCGAGAGCGAGAGCGCTGCAACGCGTCGGAGGAGGGCGAGAAACACGGCTGACGGGAGGGTGGCTGCTGGTTAAGGGGTCCACGAACCAGAGAGCGAGAGAGAGAGAGAGAGAGAGAGAGTAGAGGGTGGGAGTGGAGTTAGGGGTGAGAGGACGAGAGGGATGCTGGGGCGGTTCAGGAGAGACCGAGTTCACGCCGAGTGGAGTACCGTAGTTTGTGTCAGACCACGGAGCTCGGAAGATGCTCCCGGTTGTTCACGAGACGGGTGGACCACCCTCGTCGCGACGGCGGCGTCGCGCCACCGCGGTTCCTCTCGTTGCCGCCGCGTTGACCGTTTCCGGGAAAGCCGAGATAAACGCGAGAAACACTGGTGCCGGTAGAATCAGCAGACTAACATCTACTGCCACGATGATGACCATGGCCTTAACCGTCCTCTTGGTCCTGGTGCCCGCGGTGTTCCCCGAGAAGATTCCCATTGGTGAGCGTTGTTTGTGTGTTGTACATCGTTATCGTTGTATACACGGCGCCGGGCGTCCCGAGTGGTACCGTCACTACCGAACTTACAGCTATAGACATTTCGCGAGAGACGCGCCGAGTCGAGTGCTCGCCGGGCTCAACCTCGTCGAGCACGTCTGCCGTAGGCAGAAGGGTTACTGAACTCGGGGTATACATAGCCGCCGTGTGCAAACATACCGTCCGCTTATGTATTCTAAATACTGGCGCAGCATGCTCCAATAATAATATCGGCTCCTCCTCCGGGGCAACGTTACGTCGATTGCATTCGATTGAAAAATGCGGCAAAATAAATAGCTTCGTAATGCATGACATCGCGATCGCTACCTCGCAGCGCCATTATTTCGATCGGAGCGCACTTAATTACGGCGCTCGAATTCGCGCTCCATTGTGCGATATTTTAATGTTTGAGATAATATTTTTCTACGCGCGATGGGTGATGCCCGTGTACGTGAAGAACATTAGTAAAACGAGGAGAATAATAAAACTGGGAGCAAAATTCTATCGATATCATATGATGTATAGTAGTCAAAAGAACGTTTCCTATTTCACATGTTGTTTACTTTGCTTCCGTAACGATATCGTTATGGCACGAAAGCGCGCTCTGTAAAACGAAATTATTTTTTTTTTAATATTTGAAACTTTATTATTGTTATTGCTTTCTCATAAAGGCAGAAACAAATAACATTCTTTTAGGATAATTATTTTAAAGAGGTTATTAAAAGTTTATAATATTTTTTCTCATTTATGTTTTTTGTTATTGTAATTATATAACATAAGAAAAACAGGAATAAAATTCTTGATATCGCCAGTAAATAATTAACAAGTAGATAAATTTTAAGACGACCCAACTGGCAGGTATTATTTATTTAAAAATACGACGTTTCGACCATACGGATTGTGGTCCTTTTCAAGTACAAATCAATTGATCACGCTAAACAATACATATAATATCCGATCTGTAAGCGGAACGAATTACAGGATTAGAAAGCAGTCATTACGAGTCAAATTATAATACAGAAATAAAAATCCACAATTAAACACTTACATAAGAAAAACACTGAAAATACACAGATCTAATCCACCTCTTAATAAGCAAAGCGGAATTAATATAATAATTATATTAGAGAATGTTTTTTGTAGTGTGTACTTTTGACGTATTAATGAACAAATTATTTTGACTATGGCATTTTTTAAATTCTGTTTATTATTCTCTTTCTCTCTCTCTCTCTCTCTCTCTCTCTCTCTCTCTTTAAAAAATCTTTTTAAAGTGACTTAAAGTTAAATTATTCTCAATACATTCCGATTTACGCATATAGAAAATTTTACTTTACATATATATCTGTACATACATATATTGTTGGTATATCTGCAATATTATCGAAGAATTTATTAATGTAAAAATATGTACGGAATCAAGTCAGGAGTTATAAATTCTTTTCCATCTTAAAAAGAGAGGAAACTGAAAGAAAATTGCTCGGCTCTGATGTTATTTTCAAAAATCTCGTATTTTGTGAAACGAGTTTCTTATACATGAATAATTTAACTTCAACTAGTACGGCTTCTATCAATCTCGTTTTATGATTTGAAAATACGAAGATATAGGGAAATAAGCTAAAAAGCGCGTAAGGAAAAGACAGAGCGAACGATCGCGAAAGTTTCTCATTGGAAGAATCGAACTTTGACATGTCATAACGCGATCTCGAACTCATGCATGGAAATTTTTTCCTCGCGATCGAGTTTTACCGAAAAACGTAAAGCGTTTTTACAAACGGCCAAAACGATACTCGAAAAATATACAGACGGCATAAATACTACCGGACACAGTTCCATCCTGATAAATATTGGAAGCTTACAAAATATTTTTTTAATCGTTAGTAACATCGTTGAATGTTTAACTTTTTACGCACTTTTGCGATACGTTTATTTATATTTCAACATACGACCTGCGTAAATATTGTGGAGGTTCGCATCATTACCAATATTACAGGTACAAACAGTATTTTTCGCGACCATCTGTTTTCGACGGATATGATATTACGATATTTGATGTGTACTCAACGTGGTCGCTACGTTGCAGCGGAATATATCGACACGTCGAGATTGCAGTACGCGTATATATAATATAGTAATAGCGGTTAATCAATTGATTGTACCAGCGCGCCTGTATTTGAAGCGCTTCAGCGTTACGTATAAATACTCGATATTTTTAATTCGATATGCCGCTCTAGATCTCTGTAACAGCTTACATTCCATAACCGTATATTATCTTCTGTAGTCGAAAATTAATTCCATCGATGTTTACCGATCAGTTTGGATTGCGAAGCCGTCATGTGTTATTCGGCACTGCAATTGTAACTGAATGAGAATTTACACAACTTATCTGTAAGCTCCCCCTATATTATAATGCCAAAGCAATTAAGTACGATGCAAAACTGCTTATCGCGCGCAAATCACCAAATTGCGAAAAACAAAGACCACGATATCGTAAAATCTATAATATATGGAGACGCTATTAAATATTAGCCGAGTATATCTCATGACGTTACATTTTTAAATAAAGCAGCTGCGTGGAAATAACGCTATGGAAATAATACCGTAACGAATGGAGCAGTGCAATTTAATCGATTCTACGAATGTGCACCTGCTCGCACATGCCCGAAAATCGAAGCGTATTGTAATTAAATCGAGTCATCAAAAAGCGTTTAGCGTGGTCCGTATGAATTGTGCAAAACATTACTGCCCCGATGGATTACCGCGCGCGAACGTTTACCATCGTTCTTCCGTTTCTCATGAAATATTCCACCTCTCGCCGGGCCGCCGACGCTCTTGTTCTCTTCCTTTCTTCACCGTTGGCTCTTTCGTCGATCAGAAATCCTTCGACAAAGTCCATCGCTTGTAGAACGGCGAACGATGCTCGTTTAAAAGCTCGGCGGATTATCGCCGTTGCCGATTTTAACGGACGCGGATGGCAGCCTCGATGGTGGGAAATAGAGAAACTAGTCGAACTGAAAGAGAAATAGGTACATATCGGGTCGGGTATCGGGGAAGGAAAGAAAGAGAGAGAGAGAGAGAGAAAGAGAGATGATGAGAGAAAAGGTACGAGAGAAGCACGTTGAGCGAGTAGTGAATAATGAATATCTATAGAAATGACGGCGTCTCTCTTCCGCAGTTATGCGAACGAGGAGAAACCGGTACGGCGGGTAAGTCGACGAAAAGACGATGAAGGTTGTGGCACGAGAGACGTCGACACGAGGATGGATGTGGGTGTGCAGAGAGGGTTCGTTGCCTCGCTCAAATTATGCCGCACGCGCGGGTCGCGCTTCTCCTCATCGTGCTCTGTCGTACTTCAAAGACACTGCGCAGAGTATACTTTTGGTGGAATTATGCGAAAGGGATAGTGAAAACATCGGAGGAAGGTAGACGGTTGACCCCGATTTACAACGCTTCGGATATCAACGCTCTAGTTAATATTAACGCGATGTACACGCGCTGCGCGCTCACGTTTTTTCATTAAAGCTGCAAAATTAATGCGCACGCGAGCGTACATTTGTAAAAGCGAGTTTTAGATTTTGTTTTTCGCTTTTAGTTGTGCCATAAAGTAGTACTAAAATAGTATCAAGTAATTATGCTTTCACAAACGATATTTTTTGCCATTTAAATGAGTAAAGGTGAAATCAACACGATTCAACATAATTTTGACGTAAATACGGCGTGATAAAACGATTATCAATAATGGCAAAAAATTCCAGAGATACTTTACAATATTATATATCCTTACATTATTACATGTTAGATCGATTGGAGTTTTGATCAAAGGAAAAACGTACTTGCGAAATTTAAAATATATATTCTTCAAGCGTAAAGAGAGAATTTCTTTGGTGGCATTTATTTATCCATAATCTAATTGACGTCTTCATATTTAGATGAATATTTTGAAAGTACATTTTCCGCGATATACTTCAAAATCTTCAAAGGAGAGTATGTCATATTACACAAGTGTTGCGACAACACTTGCTTAAGTGCAAAAAAATTAATTACGGTCTTCATTACACTTTTCACAGTTGACGACATTTTTTTCTTGTACCAATTATGATAATGTTTTTTTTCTGTCAGAAATCTTCAGCAAGTTTACAAAGTTGATCTCATTTTCTCGCGTGTCTTCCTCGAAACCTTTGAAGACAGTCTTTGAAGGCAGTCTTTGAAGACAAGGAAACGATAAAAGTCTCTGTTTAAAAGAAGTTGACTCACTTGCACAATATTCTCAAAATCAAAATCTTTTTCTCTGTATTTCTCTTTGCATAATACGTTCCACAATATATATAACTTTAAAATGGCCCGCAGACATTTTACGATTTATATTCTTTTTTCTAATGACAACACTGAATCATGTTCTGATGGCTATTATTGATACACGGAGAAAATTTTATATTAAAAGTTACTATGTATGGCAGTAGCCGTGGACCATTGCTGGAATTATAAAAATATTTACTATATTTTTTAATTGAAAACTATATTTTTTAATTGAAAACATAGTAAACATTTTTATAATTCCAGCCAATGGTCCACGGCTACTGCCATACATAGTAATTTTTAATATAAAATTTTCTCCGTGTATTTAAGATTGATATTAGATAGACTAGATTTTATAGAATAGAAGGATTATTTAAATAAAGTAATATTTTTTCGGTGAATTTTTAGTTTTCGAATGAGATAACAAGGAAAAATATTTTTCTCTAACGACTAACATACTTCTCTCTTTCTCTTTTTGTGGATGCATTGGAGATTATTAAAAGGTTTAATCGAGTGACAGCGACGGAACTCTAAACGTTCTTGGTATGTGATTGATATATACCCAGAATGCGCATCCACTGGCCGTATCATGGTACACGGTTGAAGATACTGGCGTGCGATGCCTTTGTGAAGGAAGGCAAGGGCATCTACCACTCAAGCAGACCCGTCGGTCGCCTAATGCGATTAATAGCACGGTGCTGCCAGACAAGGGAGACAGGACCGTGTGCCCGTAGCCTTTCCATCGTGCCTTGCCTTGCACACTGTCGAAGAATTTGCCTCCCGTTGCCAGAGGCCGGCAGATAGGAAGGCGAAATCGAATTTTCGTGCGTCCGAGGTATTGCGCGGAGTTAAAACGAGAGTCGGAGAGAGAGGAAATTCTTGCCGCTGCACCGTCGAAGTATCCGCTACCGCCGTTTGAGAACGACGAGCGATTTAATGGTCAAACGGCCGAAATGAGTTCTCAAAACTATGCGGATAATTTTCTTACATAATCTCACGTCAGAAAAAAGTTATTTAATTGTGTAATCATGACTTATATTATGCATATTTCGCTAAGAACTAACACAACACAAAAGTCTGCTCTTAATGCCGTAATGGACTTTTGAAACTTCGTTAATAACAAAGATATTAAAATTGTAAATGTCTTGAGACGTGAAATGACTTAGTTGCACATTGATATTCTCACTGTAGAGATATGAAAATTAAACAGATTTACAAGGAATGGACAAGCGTCGACGTTCGCTGCAAGAATTTCCCTATTATCCTTATTGCGATCGGTACAAAGGAGAGGCGTTCGACGCAGGCACGTTGAAACGTCGGAATGTCTCGTGCGTGGTGCATCCGACTGCCAATTTATTGTTCGCATAATCGCGCGCAATCGGGCCGCGTTATTCGGCGGCCGTGTAATGCCAAGCCGAGCTGCGCTGTGTTTCTATAATTGATGCATTGCCCTCCCTATTAGAATGACAAAACCGCTGGCTCTCGTATATGGGCATCGACGCGTATTCCGCCGAGGTCGAACACGACGCGCCGCTGCACGGTATGCCCTCTCTGTGAATCGTGCCCTCCAGCACACCATCGGCATTCGCGCTTGGTGCACAGGCCGTCCGCGTTCTGTGCGCTAAAGCTATTAATATAGAAATTCGAGCCCGCGAATTTCCGAAATTCGCCGCGGCCGAAGATTCCGCGGTTTCATTTCCACGGCGCAATCGTGTTTCAGTTGATTTGCTTTGCCGGGCGTATATTCCGAGGCGCCGCCGCTATCGGTCGCTCTTACGGTCAATTCGCAGTACTTTCAGACCGTCAGATTAGCCAATAAGAGTCTAGCAGAAGTTTCACGTTGAAAAAACATATATGCGTTGTTTCAAATATGAATATGCGTATTTGTGTTACCACGCGTCCCGCCGGGAAAAGAGAATTACGTGGCTTTGTTGCGAAATGAAAATAAAAGTCGCCGGGATAATCTGTGTGTACGTAACTCGGCGAGTACTTTCGCGACATCTCTATTAATTCTGGTTATTTCTTCGGGCACAATACAAGCGTTATGCGGTTTATTAGGACCTGATAAATCGTATTGTAATGGCGAGTAAATAGGATTTTAAGTGAAGAACACTGATTTACTTCCGCTCGCTTCGATTTGGTCTACTAATTCTCTTGGACGCCACGAAACAATTACTCTTGCGCCCCATGGCTATAATTTACTTGGATCGCGAGTTTTTAACTTCAATCCAATTTACTCTGCAATCCTCTTTACTTGACTACATCTACTATTAGAGGAGACGTTGTAAAACTACATTCTTTGCAAAACTCTGTTACGGACATTGAAAAATGTAACGTTACGTAAATATTTTCGTAACAATCGCGAAAATTTGCAAAATTCCGTTTAATAAACAATTTAGTATGTTGCTGGCCGACAACAGCGCATCCGATGTTCGTTTTAATAGGATGTTTATAACAATACTTCGAAACGCCCATATAATGCATTTGAATGACTTGTGCGCTTGTCGTATAATATATGCCGGTCTGGTTGTTGAGCATCAGTGTCGATGGAATGCGTATCTATTCGTGTCGGGGAATAACGTTACTCTGCTGCCACGTACGTGCCCTACGGTGTCACGCTATAGACTATACCCGCCATTACTATACTATCGTTGCGGCAATAGCAGAAGCGTGGAAGCATCAGAGACGACCGCGAGTAATCCGATATTACCGAGCCGCTTTCCCTCACGGAGCTGATATGTCTTCATAGGAGACGTCGTAAGGGTTTTCAGCCAATAGGGGCTTATTGTTACGAAAAGCGTACTTACCATTGTATCCATACAACGCGCTCGCGGTATTACGTGTACTTTGCGTGTACATTTACGCTGTAAAAGTATATAGTTCCTGCCGCATTATGTTAAAACAATTATTTCTATTAGATATATTATTTTTCTTTTAAGGATGTATCCAGTGTTTTCCGTTATCTAGATAAAATTATCTAGATTTTCATCTAGATGCGATCATTGTTTATTTTATCATTTATCTATATAATTAAAGTATGTGGGATCTTTATCTGTATCTCAGATAAGAAAAGTAGTATATTTTATCTAAAATTATCTAAGATAATGTAATCAGTATGCACTGAATGCAATTTTTCTCAATACTGCGTATATTGAAAAAAATGTTTTAAGTTTAAGTTTTTTTAAGTTTATATATTATAAATACACACATACATACATTTTATTTTTTTATTTTTGATCTTTTTTAAAAAACTAGTGTTATAAATATATGGTTTATAGAGGTTTACACTATAGTAAAATTTTTGTTTAATAATTGATTTACAAAAAAATAAATATATGTATATACTCTCTTATACATTCTTATCATATAATATATTAATATTACATATAAATATATGCCTATTTTCTGTAGTTGTCTCGAGTATATTATTTTTATATATCATAAAATTGTTTTAAATATCATCTTAAAAGTATCTAGATAAAACACTTAACTAATTCATCTTTTATCTAGATATACTCAAACCGGAATTATCTTTATCTTATCTGAGATACATGCGCGCATGTTTTATCTAATCTGTATCTAGATTATTTCAAGTTATCTAAGCTCAACATTGGATGTATCGGAGGTACAATTATTTATCTTATTGTTAGACAAAAGTGCATGAAATTTGAAATACTTGAATATCTACGCCTTACGCATAATAAATCTAGATGTAAGGAACTCGAACGATAGTTGGAGTCTTATTTTTACTCCTAGAAAGGTATTTCCAGCATTATTGGCAGTTTTTTTCATTTATGAGCTGAAACTTTTCACAGTGAAAACAATTGAAACTTGGCAGATATTTTCATCTATTCGTATACTAGATGTACAAAAAAATTGAAAACATTGGTACTATTTCGTCAACATTTTTCCAGCTGTTTTTTCCGTCAAGATCGTCTCTTTCCATAAGAAAGAGAGAGAGAGAGAGAGAGAGAGAGAGAGAATGTAAAATCAGTGAAAATTAAAATCGTTATAACTCAGTAACCGTTTAGTGGATTTGTTTAAAAATTTTTGCAGCACATCAGAAAGACTAAAAGAACAATCTCACAAATCTTTATCGACTTCGTACTATTTTGAAGATAGGTCCAATACATTCATAATTCTCGAATATTATATTGTCGCCTTGAACTCTTGATTTTTATTTTATAGTTATTTAAAGATATATTTCCAAGATGTTATTTATTTTTAGAGAGAGGGAGAGAGGGAGAGGGAAAGAGAGAGAGAGAGAGAGAGAGAGAGAGAGAGAGAGAGAGAGAGAAAAGTTGAATATTGAAATATGCTTGGAAGATGAAAGCATATTAAATTTAATAACTGGCTGTATCATACGATATTCAATCGACTTTTCATCCAATTGATTGCGTTTCGAAACTCCACGTAGTTATTTCCATAAGAGTCGCGCACGCATCTCGCTCGTGTATTTTTCGACTGTGTATGCACGCGCATGTTTGCTTGCGATGTGGCATGTATCTTTCGTAGCATATAGGAATAGCGTTACCGTTAGATACAAGTCTGCATACGTGTCTTCTCCTCGCATACGAATACCGCATATACGTTATCTATGATAGCTCGCAGTGGAAAATGTCAGTGGCTCGACCGCCGAATGTAACCCGAACAGCTCTTCCATGATACTGAAATATATACAGATATACAGATGTTTTGGAGATGTCTGACCAATCATCTCTAGCGAACGCGTAAAATGCTGTTGCGTCTGGGACGCATTTAATTTTATGTAATAGCATGACCGTAAAACGGATAATACATATATTTAAAGAAATTAGAAATGAAATTACTGATAATGTAAAATTAGATTACAGCAGTCGTGTTAAAGAGCAAAGTCTATAGTCTTATATCATTCCAAAAAAATTATGCACAAAACTTTTATCCGTCACTGTACATTTATAATTAGTATCTGTGATAAGTTCGTACATAGCTTGTGATTATTACTCATTATTACGCATTTTTAAACGCATTTAAAGTAAGAAATTTCAATTCTTTGCTGTAAGAAAACATTCTTGCGTTCTGTTTATAGTCGGGATAGGGTGATTAAAAAGTTTTCGAGATCCAAGGTCGGCGAAGAAATTCTCTCTTAGCGATAAGCCGCCGTGGTTACGCAAGATATCGTACCGTCTGCCGTGAAGATTGCGGAGGGGTTAGTGGTGTCGGTGTGGCGGGGATATCGCGCGGTAAGGGTAGTGGGAAATAAAAGGCGAGGTAGAAGGCGCCGGCTTTGGTGGAATCAGTCGGGGAGGAAGTAGCGCGGGAGCAAGCAGTAATGTCATAGATCGACTTGGGGACGTTTGCACAGGAAGTCAGAGGACGATGGGGGGAAAAAAGGGCGAAAGTGAACCGCGAGAGAAAAATCAGGGATAGATCGGCAGACGAATAGGTAGGATGGAAGAGGACGAAGAGGGAGTGATACGAGTAGATAGATAGATAGGCGGGCAGAAAGAGGGAAAAAGAATTACCGTAAGAGCCGACGAGAGGCGAAGAGCACGCAGAGAGAGCCTCCGCGATGGTGAGGGAGACATAAGGCACGTGTGAGCTTTTTGAGAGAAACGTCGAAACGTGGCGGCATACGAGTAAAAGCGGGAAGGATGCGAGAAACGGGCAGACGAAGAGGTGGCGAGACGGGAATACGTCGGCGTCGGTGGTTGCGTGAGGAAATGGTGGAAGAGCGAGCAGGAATGGGACAGGAATAGGGGGATCGATGCTTGACTCCAGTCGGGTTGGTACCTATACCCTTCTCCTCTGCTCTCTCTGGCCCGGCCGCTTCCAGAACCGCCACCAACGCTGCACGGCCATTTGCCAGCTTCTTCTTGCTCAGATCCGGGACGGTTATTAAAACCCGTGTGGCCCAAGTCGTGCCCCGTCACCGGGAAGGAAGGCCGAACTTTTCCCTACTTCCGATTCTTTGCCGGAATTTAATTAAGGCCGCGACAAGGAGCGCAACGTCGTTTCGAAGATCGGCCGACCCGTCGCCTTTATAATATCGTGCTTATATTACCGACACTGCCGCGCTATCACGAACCGATTAATGCCCGAGGAGGTAATACGTCGTCCGTGCAAGAACACCGCATTGTCGCGCCGCTACCATCTTCTTCTGTTTACACTCGAGTCACGTACCTTGAGAATTCTCGTGGCTGCTGATAGTCGTTTGTTCAAGAAATAGGCGTAGCGTATGCCGATATAATGTGTCATTTCCTTGCGAAATAATTTGTATTTTTGAAAATTTATTTATTCACACACTTTCCATTATCTCATTAATAATAAACTGAAGTGAATTAAGTAGTCTACAATCTAATTGAATCATTTAAGTGTTATCTACAAACGTTTCACCTGTTTCAAGGTATACGTTTAAGGATTAAAAATTCCGTGGCAAAAAAGCAAAGGAAATTTTAAGTAAATAATCAATTAAAAATTCTCTGCGCAAATTTAGAATAGAATTGTATTATATTTCGTATTATACGCGAATTTTGAGAAAGTCGGTTTATGTAGCCGAAGTGTTAATAAACTTATAATCGCGGTCGTATTCCGAGAAGTGGCTATTACATATAGTCGGCGACAGGAATCATTTCCCGACCCTCGACATGAACCCCCATTCAAGTTTAGACGGGAGTATATGAAAGCAGAAATAAACGGAAACGGGAAGTGCGGTGCGGAAAGAGATCGCGGGCGCCTCTTTTGAGAGGCGGCGTGCTTCATGTTGAAGAAGAACATCCCAAAAGCTGGCGTTCCACTCGTAATTTTCCCGCTTTGGTGACTCTGTTACGAGTTACCCGGCGGGTCGGCAGAACGACCAAAATCCCACTTGGCAGACCACTGCGGCTTGGGAACATGACAGGGGTGTGCTACCCACCCTGGAGCGAGGCCCTTGCGGACCACATTACTGTTCCGCGCGCGATATTCGTATTTACACGCCATACGTCAGGACGTCCAAAGTGGCTCGCGATACACGCTCCCATGGAAGGTTTCGAAACACGAGATCGAGCCGTCACGCAGGCTTAACGTCCACACGCGTACGCCGTTACCCAAGGATCCGCAAATATTTATCAAGTACACACGATTTCGGTTTTCCGATCTGGAGCGTTGCGGAATATTCGACGTCTGATGGATAAAGCCGGAGAGAAATGCGACGTCTAAAGGATAACTTCCAAAAGTATTGGCGAGATGACGTTCGTGGCAGCGGCTAATAACAATTATGACAGAAACTTTTTTTAATATCGTATTTTGAATAGATTCTAACATCATATCACGCATTAATCATATTAAATAACATCATATCGTATTGCGACTGTAATCGTAATTCCAAAGTAAAAATTGCGTTAACTTATATTTATTTTGTGTTTATCACATTCGAAGTATATTATTACAAAATGTTAAGAATAATAACATAATAGAGAACATATCAAAAAATGATATATAATTTTATAACGAAACAACGACAATGTGAGCTTATGTGAGACAGTATTAATACCGTAACGTGTATCGCCACATTGTTTCCACCGAGCGAGCGGTATTTACTGTAAGTGCCTCTCTCGCGGGCAGAATGAGCATTCTTGTAATAACGACGGAATTTGGCGTGGCGCATAAGCTTTTATCGTAAAGCTGCGAACGAGATAGAGAGTGAGCAGTATCCGGCCGGTGGCCTTTAATGGCGGAGATTATCTAAGATAGTAGATATCGCGCGGGGAGTAAATTCCACGGATGGCCAAGACTCTCTACACGGCCAGAGGATATTTCCTACGATATTTTATCGCCCACCGTGCGTGATACGACGGCCCATTAATCCTGTTCTTGTTCCTGGACTCCGTCTCTCCTTCTATCTCATGCCATCTCTCCTTCCTCATCGCGTTCGGATCGTCTTCCTCTCTTCTTCTCTCGCGTTTTCTCCGCGACTGTCCTCAACCGGAAAGATGATAACGGGGCTGTAGAAACAGTTTGTTACGTGGCACCAAAAAGGCGCGATTCGAGAGAAAGGGAGAGAGAACGAGAGAGAAAGGGAAGGGGGGGCCCCGCGCTTTTCGGAGCGGTTAATATTTTTAAGAACCTCTTCTCTCCTTCGGAGTAGTAAACCCGAGACTGAGACGCTCCCTGAATCATCCGAGACAGCTTTATTTGCGACCGTCACACCGGCTTCGGCTATATACCCCACCCTCTCGTATCGCTTGCGATATATAATAACGTGTCGTAAATGTCATTCGCAACTTTTCGATCGAGCGCCCTGAAAAATATATCAAGCACGGCTATGTATATTCTCCGTCCGGAAATTGACATTACACTTTTACGCGACGCCGTTTCGGAAAGTCGCACGGGCATCTTGAAGCTGTGGGACCGCCGGGGCTTTGCATACTGTTACCACAAATTCAGTCGCGGCATGCAGGTTTTACATATTGTTTCCACAAATTCCGGCGCGCGGGACCAGGATCCCAGATGTACTATATTTCTGGCCCGGAAAGAGTACCCAAAAGTACGTTAAACAAGAGTGATACTGGGGCATTCAAGATCAAGTGGTCGAAATAGAGAAAATTAGATAGCGTTATAGCGGCTCGTATGGAGACGGATGAGAAAAGACCATTCCATATGCTCGCCCAATGCCGGCTGATGCGTGCGGGCTGTTTCGCGTCTCGCGTTTTGCGTTTCCCCGTATGTAATGGGAGGTTAACTCGCGAGTTACAGCACCAAAGTTGACTCCGGTTTTGCCTTTAGCGGCGGATTAGTGCGGCTTCGCTAGGATTCACGGCGGCGCTTAATCATTTTCATTGCCCTCGGTATGCTGCCATCTCGAGAACGCGGAGGATGAGGCGTTGGGGTGGTGGGGTTGGGGTTGAAGAGGGAAGCCGAAACTCTCAACGGCCGTCTGTCGCTGCTGCGTCGTCTACAGACGACATAGGGAGTGCTTCTGCAATCGAATTATCACATAGACGCTGGAAAAACGATATAAACTTTTAACTGGTATGATGGTATCTTAGATAATGTTCTACAGCCTCTTTCTTCATCCTTCATGAGCTATTTTTCTCGTGGAACACAGTGAAGTCCTATTTTATATTAAATATTTTTCGTAATCTGTATTGAATATATTATCGATAAAGTAAAAATTGTTTCGACACTACTGGCTAATTTTATTTTAATTTAAAATTGGCCAGTAGTGTCGAAACAAATCTCCTCTTTGGTTTATTATTCACTGGCGAAGAATATTCATCTCTTACTTGCTTAAAAATTGTTTATAATAAAAAAGCCTATGAGATTCTGAAAGATTTTATATTTCAAGAAAAAAAATTGTAATATGTTAATTATAATGTTTAACTTGCGTTATTATTGCATATGTATAACATTGATTAATTATCATATTCATAATTTTATCATTACAGAATGACATATGTGACACATGTTGATAGAGCATATTACATTTTCTTTTTTATTCATACGTAGCAATTTATAAACTAATTGTTTATATGTCAGAATTTTTATCTCTCAAAAGGCATCGTAGAGATTTATAAAAGATGTTAATCGTTTCTGAGAGACGCCAGTAATAAGCGGACGTGTTTCAGCCGCCACCGTGTTTCGTGCACACGGTGGCGAGTTAACTCGCGAGTTACAGCGCCGGCGGTGTCTCTGATTTTGCCTTTGGTGCCGGATTAGAGAGGCTTTGCCGGGATTCAGGGTGGCGCTTAATCATTTTCATTGCTCTCGGTACATTGCCGTTCCGAGGGGTGGGTGAGCGAGATGGTGGCGAGGTTGAGGGAACGACGATAGGGGGAGAGTAAAATTTATCTTTAGTTCTGGATCCTTGTAGGAGAGCGATAGGTAGCGCGCGAATGAGCACGAATGTCCCGGGAAATATTGTCCATGTTCTATCGTGGGAGGGGTGCGCGGATTGAAAAAAATCTCCGGAGAGTCCGGTAAGCGTCGATTCTTGGGTCGGTGCGCTTTTGCATGAGAATTTCTACGGCGTTTCGAGTTGGAAGCGCGTGCATTGAAGCGTAACTGGGCATCGTTAGGACGCTTGTCGGGCATGAAATTGTGCCGTGATATTTAAAGAGCGGTAATGCACGTCGCGGAATAAAATACGAGTGCCGCAGGAAATATGTATCCGGCACGCTCTTTATAGCGATATATGACGCGTGCTTCGCCCGGGGTCGCATACGCGGTAAAAGACAACTTTACTGCAGTTTGAAATTGTATTCGAAAAATAACTCGACAACAAACTAAGCTTTGAGCATCGGGCATCTGATTTCCAGATAGCAGATTTGGCAGGTCATTAACAGATATTTTAAGAAATAGAGCTAAAATAATTAGTGGATACTTGAATTAATGAAATATTTTTCTGCTGATTAATTAATAACGATGTAAATCATTAATTTTATTATGTATAGCTTAACGCAAGGTTCGGTCACATAAACGTTGTAAAATAGCCGTGGTAAGAGAATGTTTTATTATTGAAAAAAGATATAATATTTAAAATATAAAAATTTAGCGTATAGGTACAACACACTATATTTGTAAATATGTCATCTGCGTAACAATATAATGTCTGATATTGATCTTTATGCGAAAGCAATCTTAATTTTACATTAATCATGATATCGATAGTTACAGCTTTTTATATTTATAT
This sequence comes from Aphaenogaster rudis, assembly GCA_003063815.1. Taxonomy (NCBI): domain Eukaryota; kingdom Metazoa; phylum Arthropoda; class Insecta; order Hymenoptera; family Formicidae; genus Aphaenogaster; species Aphaenogaster rudis. The sequence goes on from NJRL01000081.1 coordinate 40,182, forward strand.
TTTTCAACAGCTATACTTACACTGAGAAAAAAAATTTGTTGAAAAACTAAAATATTTAATTAAGAATAAGACCGCGATATTAAACAAATATAAGTAAGAGAAAAAGCCATTTACGGTCGCGGCGGTTCTTGGTGCCTAATAATAATTATTTTTGTGAATATTCCTAATCATGCGAACTGCGCGCCGCATATTTGTCGGTCTTGAAACACAGCTCTTACATGAAGCCGGAATAATTAATTCACATATTAAATTGACGAGCAATTTAATAATTTTTGATGCTCACTAGCATCTATAAGATCCCCCCGTCCCCCCATTCCCCGAAAAAACTGTGAAGAAATATTTAGTCCGATACTAAAACATCATTAGTTTAACTGAACATTAGTTGAATTAAAAAGGTATAGTGTTCATTTTTTAATCAAGAATTAGTTAATTCAACTAATATTCAGTTAAACCAATTAATGTTTTAGTTGAACGTTTCGGACTAAATATTTTAGTTCTTCAACAAATTTTTTTTCTCAGCGTATGAGCTTTCTTTTGAGAATTCCCGGTTCGCATAATTATTGGCGTCGTTCCGACAATTCCAAGCAGCCGTTAAGAAATTTTCGCGAAAGACGGCAATCCAAAACTTCGTCTAATACGAATTCATACGCATAGTTTCTTCGTATGAATTCCCAAGTAGGCCATGCCTGGAGAGGAGCTGACTATTGCGCGCGGCTGCAGATACCGAGAGCTGTTTTGGATTCGCGGCGAAGCCGCGCAGGAAATCGAGATGAGGTCGGAGGAATGAGGGAACGACAGAAGTAGGTCCGGATGATAAAAAGGTGGCGATGCGGGCAGAGTAAGATGCCGGGAAGACGAGGGGATGAGGTCGCGTATGAGGGAAGAGGTGCTTGGGATCGCATTTTGTATCGCCAGCAAGATAGCAAAGTTTCCCACCGACGTACATATACTTACCGCGCTGGGAAAAGGGAAAGAGAAACGATGAGAGAAGAAAGCTCGGCTCACCGAAGTAGGTGGCGAGGATCGAAAGAAGAGACGTAAGAAGAAAGAGAAAGAGAGAGGGAGAAAGCGAGCACGGGAGCCGGAGTTTAAAGAATCGCAGAACGCTTGTATTTTGTGGGGGCTTTAAGATTTAAGAAATGCACGTGCGGGCATGACAAAAGCAGAGTCGAGAAATGTTGCTTGTATTGTTACACGACTGTCGTTTTTTATCTAATCGCGTTGCGACCGTCGGTAATATTATGAAAATATCGCGGAGAATGCTGCTGCTGCTGCCGGCGCTGTGCTGTTGCTGTTTCTCGTTTGAACAAGTAACAAGGCGTGAAATTACGAGAAGTATTATCTCGCAGTGCGATTGGCAGTGTTCGCCGGCGGCGCGGCAAGCTGGCTCGCGGTCGCGAGCCGCGGAAGTCTGCGAGATAAAATAATAAATCTGCGTGTTTATTTGGTCCAGAAATTTTCAGGCAAACGCGACAATGAAAATTTTAATGACTTCCTGCGGATGCTCGCGTCTCCAAGCACTTGCCGAGTCTGCGTCTCTGGGGTGGGTGGGGGAGGCAGGTTGGAAGGAGCCCAGAGGAGTCCAGAGAAGAGCAGACTGCTCGCGAAGGGACGTCTTCACCCTTTCCTCCCCCTTCCTTGGAAATTATAATCGCGCCACTTACCGCGGCACGGTTCGCTCGTTTCTACGTTTCTCTTTCACCCCTTCTCTTTCGCTCCCTCCCCCCCTCTCTCTCTCTCTGTCACCCTCGCGGACCGTTGATTTCGTTCCGCGGTAATTGTGTTTACGGAACGACACGCGAGTTACAGGGCTTTGTAATTCCATGGAATTGTGGACCTTTCGTCGAGACACCGAGGGGATCGGTGTGTATGTCCTCTCTCGCGGAATAGCGGAGTGCTCGTGTGTTTTTCGGTTCGCCGGATGGATTTTGTAATGAAATGTACGTTTTAGCAGAAACGTAAAGTCTGCCGTTTTGGGGTCTTCGGGAGTTGTTGCTGGAAACTGCGCTAAAGTGAAGACTCCCGTGGGAAAGATACAAACTTCGAGTCGCTTAACGTCGTGGAATTAGCTTAGATTCCAGCGAGATACGTAAAACGGGAAGCGGAGAAACACAAGAAAAAAAGTGGCGATCAGCTCTCACGAACAAGAATGTATTTTGCGCAATCTCGTAAGCGAAATATTTTCTTGTGCGCATAAGAGATATATGTTCACTTAATAGGCGGAGCAAAATTTAGTTTCGCGAAAAGGAGCTGCATCCTCTTTTTTTTTTAAGACCTCGTGCACGGTATATTAAAAATGCTTTTAAAGCGAAAGGCGTGGTATGCGCGCTGCAAATTACTTTTTGGCCCTGAGAGTTTTTTGCGAAAACATCGTAGCCGAACTATCGTTCCGCGTGCGCGCCGGTTTCTCCGAGGCATCGTAAATAAATTCAAGTCGTCCCTTTCGTGATCGATAAGTCGAAACTACACGATACTTCACGGTTGTGCGAGTTTAAAGATACGATATAAGTTCCGGCGTTTTCGGTGTGCCCGGGAGCTTTTACAAATTTTATACGAAATAAAGAATGACGATACACGTGCACGAATGGACGCGAGGCGTTTCGGAATCTACTCGGTCGCGTAATGGTTCCCTTAATGGCATCGGGATTGAAATAAATATCTTAAAATCGTTAAAGCCTATGGCAAACGACTCTATTTTACGTCTTCCAGCACCATTCGCGTCTGCCGTATCATTCGGAAATACGCAAAGATGTTATTCCGTTCCGATGCTTTATCAATAGCTCGTAACATGCTTGTATTTACGATCAATCGTTACCGTGGCATATCGGGCAATCGTAAATTTACATTTCTACGAGACTTATCGCCATTACACTTATCGACTTCGCGAAAATCGCAACGGTACGTGTCTGCGGCTGTTTGAAACCAGCCCCGAATGTTATTTTCGCAGAATTGCAGTACGATTCGTATTTGTTTTTGCGTGCCATCGTTCGGTCCTCGTTGTATTTCTACTCAATTCTACTGTATAAACCATAGTTTTTCCACGGCCGTCGGCTTCCGAGCGGAAACCCGTCGCGATCCCCCGACGTCACGGCGAAATAGGTTCAACGAGGTTCCGCCTCTCTCGGTGAAAACGTCCTACGTCGGAGCAAAGTAAATCTAATCTTGATTCAGGCGCCATAAAAGCCAGCGCGACATCTCATTTTACGATACGCCGGGTACATATGGTACGTATTCTACATATGAGTCGAGCCGGTACGCGCGTCATTCGAAGCCAGCCTCAGCAGTAAGACGTATTAAGCACGGTGGCTTATAGCACCGGTAATATCTAGCCGTGCAAGCTATATATTCTATACAGCAAATCCTTAATCGAGTGCTTCGATGACGCGTCCGTCGACACTACGTTAAAAGCCCTGTCTGGAGGATCCGAGTCCTGCTCCTCTGGTCTCCCGGCTGCCACTCGCAAAAGCTGCCACTCGCCGCATATGAGCTCTACCACTAGACCGTCATCGCATACGAGTAAAATACATGGAAGCCAAGCAGTCACTTTAGCGCACATAAGCAAAACAGGGGAGCGTTGTACATCCAGAGCTATTATCGTATCCTTAAGAGATATCGTCCGTAATCGGATACCGTGTCATTTTAGAGACTCGAGATTTTTACACAAGTCACTCGTTTTCTTCGTGTGTTTTCAGTCAGAATATCAATTTACCATCTATCGTACGAGCCTGTGTTTTTTTATGAAATTTGCTGCGCAGAAGAAAATGTTGCTAGATTAAATTAATTGTTCAGTTTCAATTTCGTGCCATCATTAACGTAACGCGTGTACGTATTTATACGTAAAAGAGAATTCTGTGGCGGAAATTATTATTCGTTAAATAATATAATATAATATAAGTATAATCAACTTCTAATATAATTTCCTTGGACCATGCGGATAATTACAAGTCTCATGATTAGACCGCTATATCATGTAGTTCCGTGAAGAGAGCGGCAATTCGCTATCATTATTGAATGATAATTTCCGATCACGCCCTTGGGAAGTGACGCCAGCATCTCGCTCGATGTCTCTCGGCACTCTACACCGTAATCTAACCTCGAAATAGCGTCAGCATCCATTAACGCAGCTATTCTGTTGCTTGCTAGGACGTACATGTGAACGTAACCACGTAAGTGTACGTCCAGTCAACTATGTTAATGAACATGTAGTCGAAGTGCATTTATGTCACTATTTCTTTTTTAAAGTTTGATATTAATCTAGCTTTCTTTATTATGCCCGCCCCCCCCTCTCTCTCGATATTGATGGTAAAAAATACTTGAAAAATTTATATATGAAAATCAAACTTTGTTGATAGAAAAGCATGTCAAACATGTTATAGTAAGCTAAAAATATTAACGCTAAAATATAAACGCTGAAAAGAGAATAGAAAGCATAATAAATTTTTCCCAGGGAGAAATAGCAATCTGATCGATGTCGGATCGACATCGATCAGATTGCCATTTCTCCCTGGGTTAAAACACTCTATTGACAATCATATGATTGCAGTACATTTGTAATGATGCAGTATAGAGTTTACCTATGCAAACTATTTGTAGCTATTTAATTTGTAACATGTGGAAAGCCTGAAACGATTAACTTCGCTTTTGCATCAAACCGTTAGTTTCCGAGCTAGGCAGCTGCATCGGATAAATTTATATGATAACTAATGCAATTAGTGCATCGGAAGGAATATGGACGCGTATGGTTGAATTAACAGGCGATGTTGGCGAGCACTGCCATTGATTAGTAATGTTAATAATCAGTCGATGGAAGAAAATAAGTAATATCGCGATCGAGTGGGATATGTGTTGCAATGATTACAGGAAAGTTGCAACATGTATTAGTGTAGTAGGCTCATGTAAATAACGAGCAAATATTGACAATACGTGACGCTATAGTCGTTGTTGCCCGAAAATCTATAGATAATAGCACCCTGGGTATGGAAATGATTCCAATTCGATATTATCAGTGATAATGCTCAACGCGCTGGACTCAAAAATTAATATCCGTGCGAATTTACTGGCACACTCTGTGCCGGAAAGTGAATGTAATCAAGCGACCAATATAACGCGGTTACAATCACACCTCTTTATTGTCTAATTAAAACCAGCTCTCCGCTTTACATGATTTATATTTATTGGCTCGATACAGGTATAATTTCCGCATTTGGGTAAAGAAGTTAGTAATCGCTAGAAAGCGAACGTATGGAAAGAAAAATTAAAATTGCTGTACAATGAGTGAGATTTAATTACAATTTATTTCAGAACTTTTCACTTGAATTAATTTACAATATCACTCGTCTATTTAATTTTATTGAACAGATACGCAATTCTAGTGCTACTTAAAAGCACTGTGTGCAAATAATAAATATAAAATAATATTATTATAAGGTAATGTAAAAATATTTTATGTTGTATTTTAACAGAATTAGAATTACCAAGGCAGTTAAATTGGCGGATTTGTAATTTTTTTAAAATTTCTTAAATTTGTAACAGTGCATTTTATGAGTTTTTCCATGACTTTGCAATATGTAAATGATTAATCAATTTCATCAATTTTCTCTCTTCTTTATCCTTGTTTTCAAATATATATATATATATATATATATATATATAAAATACTTAAATAGTAGAAATTAATCGCCGGTAGATCTAGTGTTAAAGACGCAGTAAAAGATATACAAATACCATGCCATATAAGCATCAATATGTCATACAATGAAAAGTAGAGATAAATTTTTGAATTAATCAAAGAAGGTAAAGATCGTGAATACAAAATATTTCATTCATCGCGAAATCGTGAACATGGGTAGTAGCGCTTGTCAGTAAACATAAAAATTGCGGCACGGACGTGTCTCTTGTACGTTGAGAGAGTCAATATCCCAAAGAGAGTAAAGCGCCAGACAGAAACAAAATTTTGCGGTGAGAGGGCTGTTGGGAAAGGGCCAATAAGGTTTCTGTCGAATTTATTTGCCAAACATTCCAGTATCGAGGGTTTCGTGTCGAACGTCAAATATAACTCGAATAGGTAGAAGCTTCTTCCTTATCTCAGCTGTATATAGTATTTCACGAAGAAAAGTGTGTAGCATAGGAGTCTAAGCCACCTGCAGAATGTTCTTATTCGCTTCTTGCATCGTGTACTTTTGTTTATTGGCAATTCCTGTGACAGGAAAAAACATATATTAAAGTAACAAGCATTTCATGAAAAAGTATAAGTTCGATTTTTTGTTCAGTGATACTAAACAGAATCATTTCGTAAAAATTGGATAAATTCTATGTCGGATTAATTTCTTCTATATGTAGAATACGTACGCGTGATCTTTATGGCAATATGTATATCTGATATTTAAAATTCAAAATACACTGATAATTCCTTAATTTTTTATTCATAGCACGTTTTGTAAAATTGTTAAAAGTACTAATGCTTCCCAGCTATCGATGTATGATGAAGCTGCGCAAGTCATCGCGAAATAATTTAGTTTCAATAAAATACATTTTTTAGGAGTGGAAAGTTAGTGCACCTATGTGCAGTCGAGCGACAGTTCGTGCTGCCTCCAGAGGATACAGATTTCGGGGCGAGTGCTCGGGAGAAACTTCTTAAGAAAATACGTTCCGAGCAATCGGTATCGGAGTGCGAAGTCTAGTTCGAACTTTCGCGACTGCTCCACCTCGGTCGTCCGGCTAAGCAATCTTCTTGAAACTCTCTTGGCTCCCCCGAGGAATCGCTATCCGAGTTGGTTCAGATGATAAACACGGGACTCTATGATAAGAAGCGTGCTGTATTCCCCGTGATAACGAATAATTGAGCATACAGTGTTACGTTTTGCATTACGCAGAACTGCAGCTTGAAGGAAGATTAATACTCTTGAAGAATGAGTATCTTTATTAAATAGAACAGTTCATGTTGAGGCACATGGCGTGATGCAATTCGAAACACGTACGAGTTAATATATTAGATATAGCACAACTATAAAAAAAGAGATTCATTAAATCGCTTATAATAACTCTCTTGTCTTCTTAATATGTAAACGTCGCTTCTCGCATGAGATTTAGAAACTTTCATTTTCTCGGAACTGTCCCCGCAGAGTTTTTCAGTATTTCGCGCGGCGAATGTAGAAAGTCGGAAGATCGAAAAAACCTAAAGTTCAAATGTCGAGACGATTTATTGTCGTCTTTCTCCCTCTCTCGTCTTTCTTCCTTCTCCTCGTTTTCTTCTCAGCTATTGTGATTCGTGTTGACTGTTGACTGGATAGTCGACAGGGTAAAATGGAACCAGTGCAACGACGAGGCGAAATGAAAGCCCAGCATTGGAAGCCCCGACCGTGGTTGTGCATTAAGTTGAAATCCCCGTATTTGCTCAACGTGGAAAATCGTGGAAAATCACTGGAAAATCCACATCGCCGAAAACAAAAACTGTTCGCCATGTGCAAATAGAGGGGATTGCGTAGACTCATGTTCGCTTACAAAAAGTGCGCGGATTGACTACAAAACGTTACACCGATCGCTGACCTCTTTAATTAAGTCCGTTGACTATATCGAGTGAAACGTGTCGCGCGCTAACGCGATGTTTCTAAATGCATGAATGTGTGATGTTTACTGGTCGTGAATGGTCTTTGCAAGCAGGACTTTTTTTTTTAATTTTAGCGCAAATAGAAGAAGTAACGGTGAGAAAACGAAGAAAATATAGTTTGCTCGCATTGCTATTCTCGAACGATTCCGCTTCGCGCGACCTCCGACCATCCGGCCTGAAAATGACGTTTTGCGGAATCGACAGTTTTCTGCCATATGGGTTAACAAATGCTGAATAACCCGAAATTCCGGAAGCCGTTAAAGCTAGATGAGAACGTGAGAAGGATGGGGGATGCAGGGATGCAGATGACGCCGTGTCGCGGCGCTGCGAATTATAATTAAATTTAAGTACGCAGCTCCGGTAGTTACGCAGAAATGCATGTGAGATTTTGGGACGGAAATTACTTCGTGTCATTCCGAGGGCTTGCTTTGCCATAGTATTTTATACAGTATGTAAGTAACCGCACCCTGCGTACAATTAACTCTAGGTCATTCAAATTTTATTCGTAATTGTTATTATCTACTATTCATCATATAATTTTCCATTATTTAATATAACAAAAATATATGAATTTTAAGATGCAAAATTTAATGATAAAATCTAATCAAATCTCTTACATAATGCATTTATATATTTATGTGCAAATATTTATATAGTCAATATATAACATGGAGCTATGAAGTTTAACTTTGGTTTATCGGAGCAGTGTATGCGTATTAATATCAGTTACTCTTCAATTATACTTGTGATGTCAACGGTACAATGCGATATAATTACGTGGAATATTATGAATCATAGTGAAATGCAATATGTTTTATTTACGTTGCCCAAACGGAATTATAACCCAGTATAATTGTCACCTTGTCGGCAAGGATTGCCGGCAACGGAGAATTCATACCGCGCAATATAACATTGCATCTTTTTCGGTGCCGCGAATGCTGAGGTAACAAAAGCAACGTGGGTCCCTGTAATAATTAGCCACCATACAAAATTAATGTAGCGTGGGATGCCGTGGAAAGGCAAACTTTCGAGCGTTCTAATACCGCGACGTGCCACGCTGCGGAGCTCCATACAGTCGCCAGCACGTTGTTGTTGCCGATCATTAATAAAGCTGCGGGCTGCTGCTGCTTCTTATGCTGTCTTCTGCAAACACGCGACAGTTATGCGCCGCATCGACTTACGAATTAATCTTTTAATACCTTATGGTGTTAACGAGGCCACTTTATCATTATGTCAGGGCGACCGTTTAAACGGACATGCTTAGTAAACTCCAATTTTAATTTTGCTTTCGTAATAGAATGACAGTATTTGGTATGACAAGCTTGTAGCTATATTGATACACACTGATTAGTTTTATAATCTTTCATAATTTATATTTAATTAAAAATCCAATACAAGACGGAGGAGTCTTTAATAAGAAAAAATGTTTTAAAATAAAATATTAAGAAATACATTCAAATGCTGTAAAGAAAGATATTAAGATTTTATTAACAAATCATGATCTTTGTATTTGCTCTTTCATTAAACTTGCTCTAGATAATTGCTCTAGATAATTGCTCGATGTTTCAAAAGTCTCTTATTTGATCTCTATCTTATTTGATTTGCACAATGTTTTACCGTTAACATTTATAATTGCTTGTTCATATAAGATATATAATTCCGACATCGTCGACAAAGTGTATATATCCGTGATATTTAAAGCAAAAAAAAAATTATACTGCCGCAGTTCTTTGACACGCTCGCGTGCTAATTGCAGCGTCAGCGGTCATTCGAAACCCGGGTCATTTCGAAGCTCCGTAACCGGAGAGGGCGAAAGTAATTACCGGCCGCGGCGCGTAAGTAATTAAGTAGCCGCCTGGCGGAATGCACGAATTGCAGAAACGCTTGCTAAATTGAAGGCACGTCCAACATGTAACCGTGCACATGCACAGCCGACTCCGAGAGCCTCGAGTCCGCGCGTGTAAGTGCAAGCAGACCGGATACGCGCTTGCTTGCTGCGCCGGAACCCCGTCCACGTTGATGGTATCTACAGTTGTAGTACGGCGGGTTAATGTAATCATTCTTGAGTGTGCCGTCGAGATACGTGTCGCGGCATGCATCTCTTCCCTCTGATTAACTTCATCTTCTCCTTGTATTCACGATTGCGCGAGGAAGCACGGAGACGATCGGAAGAGGATCAGAATAGGGCAAGTGGGGTCGGGACGGACGGTTGCGTTTCACTCTCGAGCTGGAGAGCACAAGTAGGTACATACGTATGTGGGCATACAGTGGTCTTACGTGACCGACCTCGTAAGTACGCGTGGCCGCGATCGACACGTAGGAAATGAGTATTGGCCGATCAATAATGGAGGGATCCCTTGAAATATTTAGTAACAATCCACTTCCGCAGGATTTCGTTAAATGGACTGAATTCGTGAACCCGTTGAAAGGCTCCTCGTAAGAGCGGGCTTTGTGACTCTTCGGGGTGCTGCTCTGCCCATACGTTGCTCTCGCACATTCTATCGCGCTTTGCGTTTCGCAATACCACATAACCGTTATTGTATCTCTTGTTATTGTCACGTACGTATTGATAAAAGTTTATATTGTGTTGTATTAAAACGTATTTTAATGGTTCAATATAATGTACATATAAAAAAATATTAAAGCACATGAGAAACGTACGTATGTAAAAAGAAATCTGTAAATCGTAATTCATTTCACAGTCGATATCACAATTATTTTTGCAAATGATTATTACATCACCTTTATTTATAAAAGTTAATTTGTTCCACATTATACGAAATAATAGATATTAGAACATTTCCATTACCTTGCAAATTTATAATTTAATTCTATAATTAAATTTAATTTTCAGATATTTTACCATAAAAGTATAATTTATAGTCGTGTGATAATTTTAGAAAATGTTTCCATTTGATTTGATATTTACATGAAAATCTTTCTTTTTTTTTACGGTTATGGTTTTTTCATACGCGTACGGCTTAACTCTGCGCAGGTCAATTTCGTGCAGCTGTGTACATTTTATAATTGGGTTCCTTTGTATGTTGGGTTCCTGTTAATTGCCGTCGAAATAATTCCCTGCAGAGGGACGTCGCTACTTCGGCCTGTGGTGTTTTGTGTGACGAAGGTTGTTTTGGTTCAGGATTAGTTGACAAAAGGCGAGTATCGCCTGCGAAGGCTGTTAACTATCGCCGGCTGTTGCCGGGCGAATGCGCGGGGTCAAATTTAATTGTAGTTAACGACTGAAAATTAGTGTTCATCCTCGAGGTGCGCGCGAATGATTATTAACGCGATACCGAGTGTAACTGCGAGTGTAACTGCGACTGCAATTCCTAATTCCGCGAGGCGGTCCATGACATAAAGCATACCGCGAAAATGGCGTAATATATCGATGTTTTACTCAATATAACTCTACATTTGGGAACTCAATTCAAGAGGCCATACGTTTATAATTAACGACATTGCAGAACATTGCTTTCGTTTTTTACAATTTTTCTGTATAGACCTTGCGCAATATAACTTTTAATAACAAAAATTTCCAACAGCAAATGTCTAGTATTGACGAATAAATTGTATTTATTTACTTATTCACAAAAACAATTTCTTCTAAAATTTGCGTATCTATTTTATCGGTCAATTTTTTTAAATATACGATATTTTATCTTTTATTTGCTATTTCCTTGAATTTTAAAATTTCGTCGCGTCTCCCGCAGCCAATACGGTATTTTCAGTAGTAAAAGTCAAGTTTCAGTCGGACGATTGAGTTAGCACAATTTATTTTTCTAACCTGTTTCGCTTAAAGCTATTTCTACGTGGTTTCACATGTCATATTTGCAAAGACATCGTAATTGCTTCTTTATCTTTGTGGAGACTTGCGTGATTGCTCCGATTTGTCAAGCCACCTGCCCTCGGAGAAAATCAATTAGCTACAACTTAGCGGTAGACCATACCGCGCGTATGGCGCGATCGATTCCCATACGCGAGTGGTAAATTATAAACGCAACACCAGTTGCATCCGGCATAGTTGAAACTGTTGCAATTACCGCGCAACTTCTGCCTGACGAAAACGCGTCCGTCAAATCTCGCCGTTCCGCGGTGAGAATGTCGGCTGTCGCGGGTGGAACGTGTCTCGAGTAGCTAGCAACCAAGTATCGTGTATCACAGCGCGCGACGTATACGGGGCAGGCGAAACTCCTATATACGTGGGGATGATAACGGTGACTATTATTAATCTACGTAGGAGCGCGCGGCAATCAATTACCCTATCTTATGCCACCTCAACGTACAGCCGCCATGACCCCCGGCGCAAAACGGTAACGCCTGCAAGTCCAGGGGCGCAGAACAATGTACCTATACGCTAACGAGTTTCTAGGATCCCGGATATCGTGCGGAGGGTTCGGTTACGCGAACGCTCACGTGTAAGTGTGGGTGCGCGCTTTATACGCATGCAACGACTTCGCGTTGTACATGCGAGCCTTCCGGCACTACCCGTTCGCGTACTTTTGCTTGTAGATGGATTCACGTGTAGATGTTTCGCGTGTAAATGTCGACGTGTACTTCCAACATGGGCGACTAACAGAGGGACACCATTAAACTGTTCATGGCGGAGGAATGATATGCTGCAGACGTGGCGCAAAGAGACCATCAGTTTCAACGTATATACGAACCTGGTTCATGGTGTAGGGGTATTATTATCTGACCGAACCACTTGAAAGAAGCTCGAGCGCATCGCGATAATCCGTAAAGCTAATATTATGAAGGAGTAATACGAGACTCTCCAAGCGTGTCTTTAACGTTGGTCGTGAGTATAACTCAAATTAGAAGAGAAGCATTTTGAAACTTGGCGAAACTTACGAGGTCTTAACTACCAAAGCTTTCAGTTGAGTAACATACCGCATTCTGATAGGGTTATTTTGATGCTAATAATAAATCGTATACCGTTTTACGCGCGTTTACGGTTAGAATTTTAATGCAGCGCGCCGTGTAATGCACCGCGCGGCGTTGCACTGCGGGAGATGATGAGAGCATTTTCTTGCGATCGAATCGCGAATTTAACGCAGCCGATTGAGCACTCCGTAGGATCGAACCTGCTAATCGGTGTGGACGTAAACGACTCTCGTTATCTCCCTTCAGTGCTTATCGATTCGGCGAATCGCACGAGCGGAATCCGTTTAGACGGCGCTATTTGTCAGCGCCAAATGAGGCGATTACACGCGCCAGTCCGACGTATATATACCTGCGAACGATATTTAATTAGAACCCGATCGGCACCGCCATTGCATCGCCGATTCGTAGCAGCAAATGAGAAGGCCGGAAAATTAGGAGCACGAAGTAACTGCAATTGGCGGCGTCCTCAATTTCTATTAGCCGAAACTTAATACTTATTAACATGCATCGAAACTGCGGGCGAACATTTGAGTTAACTATTAATTAGATGAATTATATAATTCATCATTCATATACGCATTCTAGTAAATATTACATTAAATAACTACGAGATACGATGACCATGAGCCGCACATGAGTCGAATTTACTATGAATAATATATTCTCTCTATTATTAACTTGATGCAATAATTACATACATGACAAAATATTCATGCGATTGAGAATGATGGTTTCAGTAATGACTTAATTATGTAAATGGCACAGAATAAATTATATTCCCGTTATCTTAATGTAAAAAGAAAGCGGATATAAAATACACACTTTTATAAATATGCAATAGATGAAAAGTCTTCCGAGTCTCGCGTAATAGATTCACGCAAAGGGCTCTCGCTCTCACGGCTGAAAAAAACACATTTCACGGCGAGTGTCATTTCAGCGCACTCCGCCGCGATATAAAAATGTTCCCTCGCGCGTTTTGAAGCTGTCCGTCGCAGTGCCGCGTTTCGAGACTATAAAAATTTAGGCTGTCCTACCTTTCGGATAAAAATGCTTTTCGTCAAATGATCGTTTTATGCGTTTATTGTTTCGCTTGTTTGTATCGTTATCACACTCCGGCTTAATTACTTTTATCCTCGCCATTGAAATATCGCTCTCATTTCTCCTTTTTCGCACTCTCGCGATAATGAAAGTTCGGTTCGCTGAGACCGATGGAATTGTTTACAGAGTAATAATGACTATACGTGCGTCCTATGGAAAAGCTTTTGCCCCCTTTATCCTTCGCGACGGCGACGATACAAAAGGGGACTCAATTCATTCCGAATAAATTCACCGAGTCGGATTCAATGGAAGAGTCGGCAATATCACGCGGAAAGAACGATTCATATCGAATTTAAGGCCGATTTTACGGGGAGTCAGCGGATAATCCGACTGCGAGACCGAGACGCCGCGCCGCGCCGCGCCGTGCTCGAGGGTGAGAACGGGCAAGATGAATATTCCATGCTAAATTCGCGGCGAAAGAAATCCGACGACGAGGGAAAACGAGAAGAAGGAGACGGCGAGTCTCGTGACCCTTTTCCGCGGGAGATTTACCACTTGTTTCGGAACTTCTTCGTCGCCGAAAGAAAGAATTTAGCTCTCGTTTAAGAACTTCGGTCCCCTCGGTACCTCGTTTAGTATCCGCGATCGCTCGGCATGTCGACACGCTCGTCTAACAAATTCGCGCATCAATATTTATATATAGGAGAATGATATATTTCTTTTGCTATTCAAGATATATGCTAATATTTGCAAAATTGGCAAATAATTCAAGTATTATTATTATGTATTTAATTACATAGTGTATGATCTATTTATAAAGTAAATTCATAAACAAAAATTGTACTTTATTAATTCGACTATCTGGCAAATAAAGTGAACAAAGATTCACGACGTTTTGACCCTTGGTTTGGGTCTTTTTTAAATGAAGTCTACAATAAATAATACATTACACAGAATTATTAAAAAGAAAAAGGGGGGAATAAATAAAGACAAAGTAAAAAATAATAAAAGAGAGCAATACCTAAATCATCCACACAAGAGAGTCGTCAATAGATCATAAATAAATTCATAAATCTATTTAATAAAATATTTATAAAATCTAATTTTTATTTAAAAGTTATTAGAATTATGACACGATATGATGGCATCAGGATATGCCAGTAAATACTCTTAAAGTAACAATTCTTATAATTTTTGTTTTGAAGTAATGTTTAGCAAAATTACAGTCATTTTTTTATTTAATTGAGTATACGTCGTAACTATGTAGATTAATTTATTGATATCAGTTAAATTTATTTATGATGCATGTTTGCATCAGCTTGTTCAAATGACTTTTTCCGAGACACGGACCAGGGACTTTATGCTATTCGTTTTATTCAAGGTACAATTTTGGGGTAGAAAGCAGACAGGTATGCAACAGCGATGCAACGCTGCGCTTGTGCATCAGCCTACTTCCGCTCGAGTAAATACAACCTTAATTAACACGGCGTCAGCTCGCACTTCCCTTCACAACCCTTCTCCACGGACTTACGACACAACAAACAGACGTAATTCACGCAATTGTCCTTCGAACGAGCAGACATCACGGACGAAGATGGTGCATTCCTTCCTTGCAGACCGCGTCGTAAATTAATTAAGGCCGCATTTCAGTCGTACCCAATGTATTTGCACAGGGGTTAATATTCCTGCAAATGTCCTCCGTCTCTCCGTTCAAAGAGTTCTGGTCCTTGTAGAATGGTCCTGTGTATTTTCTGGGATGCGTTCTGGAAAGAGAACGAGGAAAGATATTAACGTACGTGGGTAAATTTGCAAAATACGCTAGCATAACTAGACGATCAAAACTGCAAATATTATATTTGTTTAATATTAATATTAGTATGTATGACGTTTGTCAACATAAAACGATTCGATTTATTACGTTCTGTTAAAAAATTTTGCGATTTGATGTAAACAAAAAGAATAACGAATTGAAAAAATATAAGCGGAACTTCGCATCAATGATTTTAAAGTATCTCTTCGCCTTTCATTTTGGGAGTTTGCTAAAGATGATTTTGGGTATATATGCGAGTCGCGTCATGCGCGGACGTAAAATGTGATTTCAAGAATCCGCCAGTAAATAACATTTTTAGAGCCAAGACTCGAGGGTGCGCCTCCGCCTCTTTCTCCGCTTATTCATGAGTATTTGACTTATTCAAGAAGCGAGGGTCCGAGAAGACCTGAATGCGAGAGGCCATGGACATACATCGACCACCGATGCGAGGGTAATATGAATCCAAAGGCTAAACTTACCGTGCATTTCAGATTTTCTCGCGTAGCTGTACGCATACGAAGAACGAATATAAGCTTCGCAAGCGTAAGGTGAATCGAATATTTATCAAGCAACGATTAATGCGCATCCTCATTCTTAATCTTGCTATTTATTGAAATCGATGTAGATACATGACACGATCATCATTCATGTCTGTCGATCGCAGGAGTTTTTCGACTTTTCAGAATCCGAGGTCCTTCACAAGTTTTGTAGTGGGATATCTCGTTCTTGAATTTAAACAGAATTTATTTCCTCTCTATCACGGTATATGTGAAAAGCGTTTTTTTTACATTTTGTGACTGTTCAGGAAGAATTCTGTTTCGAAACTCCCTTAACCGCTAAATCGATTGTTTCGTGGGAACGAAGATTTTTCTTGGCGATCGCAAATCTGGGTCGAAATTAAATTACCGAGTTGAGGCGGACCAACCGCCGAGCGTTGAGAAAGCTCGCACGCCGTTTCGTTTTGTACCGTAAATACGTCCGACCTTTCCCGATAGTTCCAGCGGATCTAGTTGATTTCTTTTTTGCTGCACGGCTGGTTCACACGTCGCGTCCACGTGCTGACCGGCGAGTTTCGAAAAACCCGCCGATGGAAAGTTTTCCAACGTAACCCTCTTTAGCCCCGAAAACGATGGCGGCAAACGATCTTCCGTCAACGTTTTCCGTCACGTGTTTTTACTGTGACTCGCCGTCGACCTAATGCGGATCGACGGCGAAGGGGCGGAGAACGAGACGAGGGGGGTAGCGCAGAAAAGTTTAGTGAATTCCGCGCTGCTGAAGCTAATCTTCCAAACTACTTCGAGTTTAATTTCCCTTATCGCGACTTTCAGCGCCTTACGATCGGCGGCGAAGTTCTTTTTGTTTTGTCGCGGCGAGAGCAGGCTTGATTATCCATTACCGCGTGATTTATTAGCGCGGACGCTAGCCGGATTTACCCTTTAGCCGCAATAAATAGCGAAAGATTTTCGGCGGATCCGACGTTTAAATCCTAATATCAATTTCGGCGCTCGTTCGAGCGCGCGTGCCAGCACAACGAAATAGCTCTGGCAATATCTGACGCATTTTAATGGTTTCTTTATTTTATCGTTAGCGACGATTATCTTCATTCTGCTATTGCAACATTCAAATATTTATGGATTGAAACATAGATAGAGATTCGGTGAAGCATTAGCAAGATTATATTTTTGAATATTTTAAACGTTATTTAAAAAATCTGTCAGAGCAATTATTGTGAAAAATACCAGATTTCTGGATGCAGTTATTTACAATTACACGTAAAATACGATTATCTTAGGTAATTGAAATAATTAATTAATTCCGGAAAGGAGAGCTCCATTAGAAATGTATCGATTTGTTCGTTATTTCAACTTTTAAATATTTTTGTTACTAATTATTTTAAAATGTACAATAAAATACGAAGTTTCGCGGAGATAACGCTAATGTTTCCTCGCGGTTGGACACGAGCCGATGGGTATATGAGAGCGTTAAATGTTTGACGTGGGACATTAAATAAACAGCACGCACGGGTGGGTACGTAAAATCAACAGTGGGTAACGTGGTCGAGAGAATCTTGATGCAATTTCTAAAACGTGACAATGCGTCCCGATTGATATTAATCAACGAATGTTTTGAGTAATATTAAACTTTTAATCTTCATCCGCGCGCGCGCGAGGAAATACTTGCTTACGTGGACATCAATTATTTATACCTTTTTGTGCTCTATAAACTATCATAGGAGCGGATTTTTTGGTATATACTATTTACACGGTATATTTCACGGAAAAGATGGTTTTGCTGAAATATTTAAAAATTTGGGCAGATACAGATCTAAAAATAATTTTGTTTGGTCATCAAAATAATTATGTAGGACGCCCAAAATAGTTGCTATAATATCAAAACTTTTTGCAGCATTATCATCATGTTTGAGTGTTCTACATAGTTACTTTTGATGGTCTAACAAAATTATTTTCAGATCTGTATCTGGCCAAATTTTTAGATATTTCAGCAAAATCGTTCTTTCCAAGAGACAATAAGGTCAAATGTTTTAAGAGAATTAATTGAGAACATAAATATTGCATTTATACAAAGAATAACGTATTAGAGAACACATCATTTATCTTTTTCGTGAAAGTTTTATTAAGTCTTCTATCTTTTTAGTAAGTCAAGTATCGAACCAAGAGGAGCATGACAGAGTATCCTTTTAATATCATGTCACTAATTACACAATTTAGCTGTATTAGAGAATCGCATGTCATAAATGTTCTTGTGACACGTCTTGATGAAGACATATAGAAACGATTAACGCATTGCACAGATCTTAGAGAATCCAAATGTATGAACGTCGTTAAACATCGCTTCTTGTATCTATACTGCTCCTTTTTATATAAATTCAACAGCATCCACGATTTAAGGCGATCAGCAATGTCGCCAGGGTTGATGTGCCGGTTGACGATACGAGAACGACGACGACCTCTCTTCTTCCAGTCCAGACCATTACCTTCGTTTACCCGCACCTTATCGCCGGTTTATATGAGAGGTGGAGGATACCTCCGACCATTCACTCTTGTATATTCCGTCATCGACTGGCTCTCGCTTCTAGACACGCCGACATCTTCAATGTAACTCAAAGCCAACCAGTTCCCCCATCAAAAAGACGTGCGCCGAGTCGTCGACCGGTCTTTTGCTCGGATTAACGGGCTCTTGCCGACTCACCCGGCTGCTCGAATCACCCCTTGCACCCTTGTTTCGCAATTGCAGTCGACTCCCCCTTGTCGCGTCTCGAGGAATCGCTCGTAAACAAAGCCAGAATAAATTGACATTTCTCCGCCTCTTTCCTACTTACCGTTTTCTCCCGAGTCTCTCCTCGCACCGGTCGAATCCTCGCTTCGCAACCCCTTTCGCGACGAATTTATCGGGTAATCCGACGAAATCTGACGCTAGAATGTTGAAGTAACTCGAAATTTCCGTCGTTCTATTCCGACATGGCGCATTGACGAGAAATAATTTGGTGAAAGTTATGGAAAAGAGAGAGGAAGAGAGAGGTATGGCACAAAGTTGGGCATTTTTCGAGAAAATATCAAATAGTTTTGATAGAGGTATACCAAGAACGGTAATATTTATTGCTTTTAAATTGAATAAAGTATCCTAACATTGCGATGCGAGAAAAATATGGAAATGTAAATACTGAGGTTATGTACAATATACCCTTAAAAGTCCAGTGAAACTTCCTGTGCACGTTTCTGCGTACCAAAGGAATGAGGATCTTTCATATGAACATGGTTCTGCAAATGCTTTCTCTCTCAGTTATTTTGGAATACAGTGGATATATCAGTTGCTACGATAAACGTTTTCGCGAAGCTATTTGTTATCCTGAATCCTTGTTATTACATTCGAAATATTTATAAAATATATATACATTGCTTCTAAGAAAAATAAGTAGATACGCACCTTAAACATAAATAGGAATTATGTGAAAGATACGTATGATAATGTGGTAACGTTAGGGGAATAGGATTGGGATATAAAGAAAGATAGTTATATATCACATTCATTTACTTTATTTCTATATTATTAAAGAGAAACAGAACAAATAATTCGTCCATATAATCTGTTTGTTCATTTTTTCGAAAGAAGAACGTTGAGAACAAATATATTTATCAGTATGCACATGTTCCGACAATTTCTTTTTATCTTTGTAACATGATAGTGGTGAGCAAACTGAGCTTTTGTAGATTTTAGAAAGGCTCTTGAAAGAGCAAGCGTTATTACTAGTTATAATTACGACTATGAACACCGGACTGTAGTAATTAAGCACAACGCAGCTTCACTCGTTAAAAATTCTTTTCTTCTCGGAACGAATCACGTACTTCGATTACGAGCGGTATGCGTCTTCTTTCGACGGGAGCTTGACGAAAAAAAAGAGGGAAAGAGCGAAACGTCGATGCAGCCCCTTTGTTGTCTTTCTGCTTTTTTCGGCTGTCTTTTACTAGCAGCAGGCTACTCCCGCGCGGTTATTTAAAAGGGAAAGATAGCGGGGCGCAATGAAGGATAACGCATTGTTCACCAACGGCGCAGTTAAAACTTGTCTCATAATTACTCTCATTTAGCACCATTCGCCCCCCGGACTTTCCTTTTCCTTCTTCTTGTTTGACTCTGTATCACCTCTTTCTTCGCTCGCTCCGCTTTCTGCGTCGGTATGGCGAGCACAGCGTGAGGTAACTCGTTCATGCTCTACTTCGGGCATTAAATCATGCTACTTCATAATATCCTGAAACTCATGATATCTTATAAGCGTAAGTTACGTCAATTAATAGCGTCGCGTGCAATATACCTTGCCTCTTGTGCATATACTCGATTCAACACATACACACTGAATATATTGGGTGCCTAGTAACTGAAGATATCACCGACAAGTGAAAATTTTACATGAGCTTAAGTAGAAATTTAACAAAGAAGTAAACATTAATTTTCTAATCTCCAGAGTTAATTTTCCTAAAAACAAAACTATGTAAAAAAGCTCTTGGGACGATAAACTTTTATTTTTATTCTATATTTCTTATCTTTTTATATAGAATTATATTAATCGAATATTGCATCTCCAGTTACGAGACTCTATGTATTTTTTCTTTTGTATGTTACACACGCTAACGTTTCGCGGAATGTTTGCACATGAATTCTTGATTGCGTTTCGTCGGTGATCGGCACGATCGCCGGACAGATTTCAAGTTACTGCGGCACAACGCTTTCATTGTCGCACGGGATCACCGGATGGTGCCGGACATTCCGCGGACGCAATTCAAAATCGTTTAAAAAATAGGGGAGAGGAGAGGAAGAAAGAGAGAGAGGGAGACTGATAGAGAGAGTGAGAGAACAAATTTTCGACGTTGTTTCGTCGGCCGCCAAGTGCTCGCGAGCTGGGCGTTTACGCCAACACGGTTTTCCATGGCACGTTTCCATTATTTGAATACGTAGAAGTCCAGTTTGCGGACGTAGTTTCACGGCGCGCGAGCCACTATCACGATCGGCCGATTATTTTTACGATAGCGAGTAGAACGGCGAAAAGCGCGAATTTTTCCAGCTACTGGTAGGAAAAGAGAGCCTCTCGAAACTCGGTTAGTATCGATCGAAATTCGCTTTATATGTTCTGCCTCCTACCATTGCCGACTTGCGCTCCTGCCGAGCCACCCTTTCCCCCGCGTGAACCATTCCCGTGACCGCTATCCGCGGTATCTCCGTCATATTTCCATCCTTGTTTACATACGGCGTGTGCACACACCGAGCATAGTGGCGGTGCCCATTGTTTGACTGAATGTAAAACAGTTCACGCGCCACAGTCAAGGATTCAATTTTCGATTGATGCGATTTTAATGGCGTGTTTACTTTGAAATCGGGCGGCGCACCGATAGCGGTATCGGTCTGCATCAACTCGGGGTAAAGTACGGTAGGTGTGTTTTTTTCGATAGTGAAATTAATGGATTTTGCTCGAGAGAGTGCTTTTTCGAGAAAGCGAGTCCCCAAAAGCGAGGGAACTCTTTTATGCACGACTTCCGTGTAAAAAAGAAAGAAAAATTTGAATGCTATCACAACTTTTCGGACCTACACATGATGGAATCAAAACGAAGTCTCTAGTGAAAATATGATGCTACTGAATGCATACGATCTTTTTCTATTTATGCATATGGATTTTCTTATATACAAACGTTAGATGAATTGGAAAATTTGTTCTCTCTTTCTCTCCCTCTTTCTCTTCCGTCCTTTTCAACAATAAAACTAAAATTTGTTAATTCAAATTTTAAAAAATGTAACTACACGATAAAGAGATTTGAGAGCTAATTTTAGCAGACATTGAATAATGTAATAAAATCTATTCACAATAATCAAAATATGGTCATTGTGAAAAACGTGCCAAGATTAGAAGCGTTTTTTCGCTATTCGCAGTGAGAGATTAATGGATTTCGCGCACAAGAGCACTATTTCGAGAAACTGGGTCTCGCAAAGCGAGAGAATTCTTTTATATACGCGACTTCCGTGTAACCTCAGGGCAAGCGTCTGGCTCTCAAAGGGAAATTTACACATGCAATTTTTGTAGAGAACCTGAAGCATGCATTAGAGGAACTGTTGTTCAGTTCATATATCATCTATATAATCGATGGTCAGCGGAACATGTAATAATTTTACGATTACGATAATTTTACACAATAATTATTATTGAGGAATACTTGTTGCATTTTATGCGACGTAGTGAGGTATTAGTCAATTTCGAAAGAGTGGAATTAACAGGTTATCTATAAATTAGCCACAAATGGATTAACACACGTCGCGTTGTATATGCAACCATACATTGTTACGGCGCTGTTAAGGCCCATCGATAATATCGCCTGTGGTGTCTGTCATTCGATTGCACGTATAATAATCCGCGGTGCGTAACAAAGGATTTAATTTTCGATTGATGCAGCAGTCTGTTTACTTTGAAATTTAGCGCTGCGCGCAGATACGTCGCTCAAAGCCGATGAAATGTAACCAACTGTACTGCGATCGAAAACAATGGTGTCGGGTTTTTTAATCGAGAAAATCGGAGACGTACGGCGCAGCGATACAATATACCTTCCATCCGTTTGCGCAAGAGTTGAAATTGTTGGCCCGATTTTTCACCGGCAATACAGTCGCATTTTTGCAGTGTGCTTGAAAATAAAATAATAATTAATACTATTAAGTACATGGCCATACACGCGGTACGGAATTTCGGGTGCAACAATAGAAATTTGTGATAACTGCGGCTATTGTTCGGTCGTACGTAAAGCTAGCCGCGCCCCATTGTTAAGGATTTAATTCTCGATTGATGTAATTTCAATGGGAATGTATAACTTTGAAACCCAGTCATTGCTTTGCTATTTGAATTTGGAATCGATCAGATAAAATCAATCCAGGTGCTATCGTGAAATATAAAAAGAAATTCGAACTAGCGACTGCAACAGCTTTTTAAAGTCCCAGAAATAATCAAAGGCTCGATGATTTTACGAAAAAAACATTCAATAACGTACTAGAGTTTCAATTATATCGAAAATATCCATTTACTTGAATATTTGATATTGTATGATTGAAAACGCGAGTTGAAAATATTATTACTAAAGGCCTTCGGGCACTATGTACATTACTATGTGCTCGTTAAAAAATTGATGAGCAGATATTGATAGTTGGCTCGTAGCGTAAGACATTTGAAAATTACGAGGCAACTTTGTTGGAATTAATTAATACCATGAGGAAATTGTTTGACCGCGCGACGAACAGAAATTAACGGACGTTGCAACTGAATTGCTCATAAAATGGAGCTACGGCGAGGATCGAGAGGCAAAGTAAATAAAGTTCAGTAGCTGACCGGCTTGATGGCGGTATGACATTTATTCTGAAACTATTAAAGTCTAACTTTGTGCACAGCTATTGGACAGACTGATGTCGTGCTACAAAATATATTGGTAAACTGGAATTAATTTCGCTTGCTGTTACTCTTTTCCGTATCTCGATCAAACGTTATTTGAAAGAAAATTCTTTTTAAAAGATATTAAAGCGTTTTCCCGAGACGTTTATTAAAAATCTGCGCAAGAATTATTTGTTCGAAAGAAATAATTCGAGAATTGATATCAAGAAAACATTATGCAATAATAATGTTAATGAACCAACGGTGCTCGATATACTCATTCAAGTTTATAAACTGCGGGATTTAATCTTTAATTATATCTCCGTTAACGATAAAGTAACAATTTGCTCGTGCTGGCAATGTTCATGACGCCGGTATGGTAGACTTCCGATGACCAGGTCAGCTAGTAAACGCTTCCGTTATCAAGCCGGGTTTACGTGCTAAGCTGAACAACCGATCCTTTCGAAATTCGCCTCCAAGCCATAGCGTGAGAACTATATTGGCTAGGATATGCGTAATTCCTTAATCGCGCCTTAAATTCGTGGAAAATATGCAAACGTATGCGTTTCTTTATCCACATGCAAAATCTCCCTTGCCTATGTTGCTGGGAAAAAATATCTTCTCTCGTCGAGCTCAAACTGAGATTCTTGGGCGTAGCGAGCTCCTCGCGTGCGCGTTCATAATATACACTTCAAGAACGGTAAGTTATATTTCATCTCGTTCAAATAAAGGGCTTCTTCATGTGCCAGCACCTATCACGGCGGATGATTCTCAACTCACTTCTGCCACGACACGCCTGAGAATCCCGCGACATCGTGGAACACTCTCCGTTCGATGGAAACTTTCGCTCGCGCGTTCATGCTTTCGCGCTCGTGAGTCGTACGTGCCACAAATATATGTGTGTATATGCATAATAAAAGGATATCCCGACAGTGCGTGGCCCGAGGCGTTGCGAAATAGAAAATTGGCCCATCCATTTCTCGTAGCACTTTTCCTGCCGGGCGGGATTGCTCGGCCCGCGTTGAATAAATGCATGTATCTCGAAGGCGCAGCTACGCCGCTCCCTCCTGACTTCGGCTCTTCTTTCGCTCGGATAGTAATCCTCTCGCGTATAATACCCCCCTAGGAGAAACGGAAACCAGGGACCAATGATTCGAATCGATGAAGACGTATCGCTGAACCGCGCCAACTCTCCTGGTCGCTCTCTCACTACAGTTTCGTTTCTCTTGACGATTACAAATGCCAACAGAATTTTCGCTCCACTATTCCCATAGAATAAGCAAACTTCTGGCCAAAAGAATGAGTAAAATTTTTGAAGCAAAATAAAAACTGGTTACCGAATAAACAGTCAGGAAATAAGAAAGTAGAAGCGTTGCTAAAAAAACTGGGAAAACTGATTCTACTACCGGGTACTGACGCTAATGATTACAATAGTAAGCTCGTATATTCGTTTCCTTGCCCGTATTGCCGTAAATTGTCGTAAGGAAAGAGACCGTCGCTTAATACCCCGTTTTACAACCATGCCTTACATCCGCTCGGGAGTTTTCGTTCGTGGTCTTTTCTGCGATCCGCCTTAAGGGACGGACACTTGCGTTCGTTGGTGGGGCATTACGAGGAATCGAGCTCGCAGTCAGCTACAAATGTCCTCGAAACAGTGGCCGCTCCTCGCGGAACACAAGGGCGAAGAAAGACGTAAGATGGCCGCGACAGAACGAAAGCCCGGTGACGGGAAAAAACTTCGCCTCGTTATTCGAGGCTCAACGAAATCCCTCGCGTTCTTGCTACCGGTTTCGCTGGTAATGCAGGTGAGCCAGACAAACTGCGGTTTCGCAATTTCGTCGGGGAAAAAGGGCGATTCACGGGTATAATTTATAATTACGTTATCGTCAAAGGGTTCGTCTGACGCGCTACTGATGGCAGGCAAAATGTTTCGCGCCATCAGAGGGGAAATTTCGCGAGGCAAAGCGGAAGCGTTGCCCTTTCCTGACGTATGTTATTACGTCGGCAAATTACGCTATTAGTCTATGATGTCATATATTTAGATTTGAAGATTATTCTGTGACCCTTTCTGTGACAAATGCGATATACATTTTGATATTAGACCCAATGTTAATTTTGCAATTAATTGTAATTAATATCAAGGCAACAATTAATTTTACAGATAACATGACGATGATATTCATTTAACAGATGTTTCATTTTGTGTAATATATAAGTTGCGTGATATTAACACTTACAAAGTGATCTAATAATAATTTTTAATAAAAATTAATAATAATGAATATAATAGGTATCTTATTCACACAAGAAGATTATCTATACGTAATGAAAATGTTACGTGCGTATAAAATAACAGATATAAGATACTATATCAATGTTTATTTTGAGAGAAATGACGTTTCATAATAGAATAAATGTTGACAAATATATATAAAACTGCGCTGATTTGTCAATTAACATCTTGGGAAATAATTTGTTGATGCTTATGAGCACTATTGCGAACATGATGATTTTGCTTATTTATCAGCAAAAGTACGAGTCAAAGAAAATAATTATTTTATGTGATGGCATATAACGTGAAATTTTTTCGCGTCAATATGTGGAACGTTTATCGAGAGAAAATAATAAATTAACCGAAATGGATTTTAGGTTTTGTAGGATAAATAGGAGAATAAATTCATATTTAATGTTGCAACCTCTGAATGTATTCTCGAATAATTATTATTTTCTGAATTTGCATTTGCTAATCGGAGAGCAAAATCATTGCGTTCGCATTGGGCCGAGTGCTCGTAAGCGTCAACGAATGATACGGTGATGAAAATGAAGCAATTTTAACGCAAATGCAACGAAAACGATAGTGAAAAGTCGAGGGGTAAACCGCTGACCAAAATTGTGTTCTACACCAATGCCTAGTAATGCCCAAAATTGGGCATTACTAAGTAAGTACACAAAGTACGCAATAGTACACTAAAAGTACACAAAAGTACACTAAAAGTACACAATTTTTGGGCATTACTAGTGAATTTTTTATGTAATGCCCACTAATGTGCCCTAGTAATGCCCACTAATGCCCCAAATCTGTACACCGCAATGCCCTCAGCGGTTTATTCCTCGTGAAAAGTAGTGAATAATGTATCAATATTTCATGTCATCGTTAATGAGGTAAAATATTGAGGATATTATTTCTGGCTGTCAGATCTCAAACGTTCGAACGCGACAAGTCATTATAATTATTGGGAGTTGTTCATGGTAGGAAAAAACGTGCAGGAAAACGATAGAATTAAAGTTTTATTTTCAATTACGTATACATAAACTGTATAGGTTGTCGAAGACATCGGAAAAATTAACGAGATAGATTTATCTTACCAATAAAACTAAAAAAGTTTATAAGTTAGTAACTTCAAGATATAATTTTCTACTTGAATTATGGGAATTCGAGAGGCGATTAAGAACATAAATTTAACATATGGCGAATCATATTTTAATGCAGTTATGCGCGATGATTGGAATCTGCCCGTTTCGAAAAAATCGGCGAAAGTTTTTCAATAAAATAAAAAAAGGAGAGCAATTGGCGTAGAGCGGCGCGCTGCCTATTCGTCCAAGAACTTTTGAAAGGGCTCTCCTATTGGCCCGGGTTCGAGAGATCCAAAGCCATTATCGGCTGATATATTATCGGCGCGAAAGTATAATCGCCCGAGCGAGAAACTGACCGGACGCAGCCCCGTAGCTCGGTACTCCTTTAATCCAGGAGTTTCTTTCGTAGGTCTCTCCACTTCTGCTCGTCCGTATAGTTTCTCCTTCGCTCGCCACCGCCGCCAGCCGGAATGGCCATCCGCTCCGGCGGATATGTATATATATGTATATACATCGCCGCCGCGCCACGCGAAAAGACCACCGGGGAACTTTTATTCGAGCGATCCCGGCCCGCGCGACTCGCTCGAGTGGTCAGACAGAAATTTAAGTTCGGCTTTTTCGCGAAGTGCTTCCCCTCGAAAGAGCGGTTAGCTCGTAATCGGACCTGCCTCGATGGTTACCGGTCGTATACGTAGCTTTTGGAAGAACCGACACTCTAGTCAATGGTGATTGAAACGACCGCTTCTTTAAGTGGATGGAAGCGCGGGAAATCTTTGCGCTAGCTGGCGTTTTTTAAAACGACGCCGGACGACTTTACGCCGGCCGGTTCGATTTCCATGCTATCGCGTTCCATATATTGCAAACAATATTAGTTGTGTCGTTTTACTTTGTGGCGTTATGACCGCAAAGTCATCTTTTTTTCGTTAGATACAGAGATATGAAACGCTTTTTACTTGTTCGCAGTCCTCCTATTTTCTAAAAATTAGTTTTTCACAAAAATACTTTCTCGCAAAAAAGAGAAAATAACATAGTTTTTTTAGTAAATTATAGTATAAATTATTGAAATTATCTGTGCAATATCGTGATTGTTATGGAAAGGTTGAGTTTTTGTCGTTTTCTCAAATTTATCTCGTCAAGCTGTTTTGGCAATTTCGAAGCCAAGTAATATTTTACCAAATTTATATGCGACGGACAGGAGCAGGAAATGTTCCAATTACATGTGGGACAATAAATGTTCGTAAATCGTTGACCCGCTGCAAATATCATAAATTTTACAACGAGTTACCGATACGGTCGAACATAACTTTGATTCTACAATCAACATGACGCGCACGTGACATGACCACGACCTTAACCCCGCGGCGAACGGGAGCACTTTCCGTCCGCCTCCTTTAATTCAATCGTCAGTCCGTAGCGCGAAAAATGTTTGGGTGCAACTACCGAGATAAAAGCTTGGAACAGAACGAAGGGAAACGGAATATCGCGCTTTATACTGCTTTGCCCCAATTTCTCGCCACGCCGCGAGTGTATCCAGCTCACGTAGGACGTATCAAGGAGCTTTACACCCGAAGTACGCTTCGATGAGAGTGAAATAAAACGAAATGTTTATGCTGCTGGTTCGAAGGGGCAACCACTCTTCTTCCTATGTACATTCCTTGATCATGCGATCGTAGAGCAAAAGAGTAAAGTGGGATGCCCGTGGGATAGGTGTACGTTCTTCGAAAAATGTTCGCGAATTTTCCTCGATCGTTGGAAGAAGGATGGCAGCGTGCACCTTCATTCGATATCATGAACGCTATTGCGGAAAACACCAATTTACATCGTAAACATACGTGGGCGTTGATTCTGGCCGCCATGTCTTTATTATGTCGCGAAATGCGCATGCATATACGTGCGGATGTAAATGTTGTGTGTGTGTCGCGTGTGTGTGAGCTCTTTCGTGAGCGTTTACGTTTCGGACGGCTTAGCCGGTGAAAAGAAGGCGAAGCTGCTTTCCGAGAAACCCGAGGAACTCGTAAAATCCTTCCTATTCTCCCCTTTGCGTTTCTATGCAGAGCATACCCGGCTATTCTTGCATAATGCAGTGCCGCGTGTAATTTCTTCTCGAGAAATTTCCAGATTTCTCTGCCGATTGAGAGCCAATGGTGCACAACGAAGGGCGCATTGATTGCGCGCGGATAAACGAAATAATCGCGTACCATCGAGACAATTAAATTAAAAGCTACAAAGAAACTGGCGTCTTTCTTATAACGTTCCTTTGTGCGGTCGGGCGAAAGAAGAAACGATGATCTCGATGTCTCGATGTTGAATTGGCAATTAATCTAGATCTCCTTGCTTTCTTACTTTCGAACCATCAGGACGATAGACAGTATTTAAAACGCGGCATCGTTTGTAACATTTCCAGCGAGAGTGTGCAAACTAATTATTTTACTTGTCTTTCAATTTCGGTGAAATTCGGGTGTAGGATCGAGATGAGAGGGACGCGTATTTCGCTTTATTATTAATTAACGTTTGTCTCTTTGGCATAATCAGAGAGCATTCCCTTTGAATAACCGAAATCTAGTCACATACGGAGAGAGAGAAAGATAGAGAGAGGGAGAGAGCTCGCTAAAGTATCTTCGGGAATTTCACGTGGAGCGCTCATAACCGATAAGTCGGACGAGTGTACTGCGCCCGATAATATCCATATTCAATGGGCTCGATGGTTCGGGCGGATATAGCCCCGATGCGCGCGTGACGGTACACCGAGCCCTCTGCCATGTAATTGAATGATGGGCCGGCGAATGATATTAATGCACGAAGATTGGCACCGGGACACATTGGGACGATCATGGAATATATATGCCGTCATTGCCGGCTCTGCTCTGCTCTGCTCTGCTCTGATCTGCTCTGTTCGGATCGACTAGGTTCGGCTCGGCCTGCTTCACAAAGCATCGGACAGCCGCAATCCTACATCCGGATTTCTCGGGGAGACGATTCGCGCGTCATATGTGTACGATCGCGAACGGGAGAATTATACGCGGTAACCCAGTGCCAGACGATTTGTCATTATCTCTCTCTCCACTCGTGCCGATTGTGGTACCTCCGTACTTCCATACTTGGATAATGCTCGCTCGTCGATGAGCGAATTAAGCAAGGCACAGTGTGCGCGTTACAGAATCGCCCTGCAGCTCGCTCGGATTCCGCTTTGCATATTCGTTCGAAAGCGAGAGAATTACCGCGAACGATTGGGCCGGGGAACTTAAGCTCGAAATGATGTAAAGCTTTAATGATGTAAGCGGCGATAATACATTAGGCGGATTGATAGGAAATTTATCGATATATCTACTGGTAACGAAATGTACGCGCAAAACCCCAGGAACATCCAGATCGATTTGCGCGCGTTTAATAGTTACAGAGATATTTGCATTAAACGTCGCATGTAACGTCGACCCGTGATGCGCGTGAACTATTGGGTGGAACAGTGGTATGAATCATATTTCGTTCATTCTGAAAAGATTTTGTGAAAGAATTTAATATAAAATACAGTTTTTTTATTGCAATATTTTTTACAATTTTATATATATATATGTATATATATGCATATATGTATATATATGTATATATGTGTATATATATGTATATGATGAGAATAGAGAAAAAAGATATAAAATTCTGGGATACAGCAAAATGATTTTGTTCGGTAAATTATATGCAAAACAGAGTATCTAAAACAGTAGTACGCTCGAATACTTCCGTACTGCGTGTAAATGTACAAAAAAGTAATAATAACAAAAACTGTTAAATTTAAAGGAAAACTGTGCCAGAGAGATAATATGTTTCAAGATCTAACTTTTGAGTTACATCTGGGGTTACTATCATGTATGTTCATGCGCAAGAAATACATAAAAATTTAATCTTTTACTTGTTATATCATATATGTATACATACATTTTGCCTTCATACAGGTATATAAAATAGAATTGAAATGTATCCTTCTTTGAAATTAGTTTTCTTTAATTACAGACTAGCAAAATAAAAATCTTTTTAAGAAAAAATGCTAGTTCTCGTTACAGATAAACGCTATTGAATATACATTGAGCAATATATTCACTTAAAGAACATATATTTTTGTACCATTACTCATTAATGTGTCTCTCGTTTCCACATATAGCATTTTTTTCTGATAAACCGCGCAAAAAGTTAATAAATTAGCGGATGTCTTGTAAGTAATACGCATATAATTATTCAAATATGCAGCTCGCTTATTGCTACTATTGCTAGACAACTGCTCTCATCGTCGTCTCCATGTTCGATAACCGACGGTGTGGTACTTCCGATAATCAGTACAAGTATCCGAGGTAGGAGCGCTTACATATCGCAAATACGGAACTACGAGAATCAGAAATCGATATCCGCGGTTCCCGATATAATGCATCTACTTATCGCCACGAATTATCGTTATTTCGAGAATTTATGCGATTTCTCATTACCATAAAATACCATATTATCACGTCGATAGTATTATATCGGTTATTTTAGCGAAGCACAATATTTAGATTAAAGTGTGCATTTTTCTTTTAGAAAGAGAGAGAGAGAGAGAGAGAGAGAGAGAGAGAGAGAGAGAGAGAGAGAGAGAGAGAGAGAGAGAGACATATAAAATGTTTAATTAATTTTATTTTGTGTACGTATATATAAAATTGATTAATTTTGATTGATCATGATAAAAACATATGCTTCGTAAATATATAGATTCCAAGTATATAGAATATATATTCAAGAAGTTTTCAACATGCCAGGTTTTCTGAGAATATATATTCCAATGAGAATTCTGCGAAAATGAAATTCAGCACGCTCGAATTTTTACGGTGTTTTAATTACGTGTTTTCGTCCGTACGACACGCATTTTTCTGAAAGCTCCCAGCCGTTCGTCGAAACGAGAGTGAGTGTGCGATGTCGATCGTGCAATCCACTCGATGGAATTCGATAGCCGTGTAGATGCATTTTTCGGACGACCATCGCGCGATCGACTCAATTTCGAGCAGATCGAAAAAGCGGCGGACCCGATTATTTCGACGTCGAGATTCCGCCGCTTGACGGCGAAACGATCGTCGATGACGAATCTCGATAAACGTACGTGTACGTTGTATCCTTGACAAAAATCTATCTGTGTATGCGCGCATTGCACGCATATGCGTGTACACACCCGACTGGCGTATATACTGCTCCTCATACATGCAATTCGTTTTAGCACTCGGGGTATCGGCGCCGATTCTCGCAATGCGCATCGGTGCATTCTGTAATCTATGCAGACGAGGCAGCCGGTATCGTCCGTTCGTAGTAAAACTCTGTCCGTCGATATCGATGACGTGGATTTCGCAGGAATGTATACCTCTCTTCGTGTATCTGGGCGTGCATACCGGGCGAGGTGTGTACGCGTGTGTATCGCACATACGTTAAATTACCCTCGCGGCACGGCGGATGTTTAACATATCGCGACTATTTTCCCCCGACGCCTTTCCGATGCTCGTCTGCATCGAAGATGTCCCACAACGGGGCTACTTTAGCGGGAAAATTCTGACCAATCGGTCGAGGAATTGTCCCGATCAATGGATACATAGGGGATCGGACGGATGACGATATCGAATGTACATGTGCTGATATCGATACGTGCGGATATCTACGATAAATAACCAGGGAATGGCCGAAATTAAAGGATATTGTTATTTAAATCACTGCTTTTTCTAAATAGAAATATTATCTTTTACATACTTATTGTATCAATTGATAAGTATAATTTCTCTCCAATTACTATTAGTTTCTTATAAAAAGAGTATACTATTGACGTTTGATAATAAAAAAGGAGCACTAACGAAATCATATAAATGAAATTTTTAACTTATAAGTTGATAAAAAACAATTTGGCACTACTAATATTATGACTGCATTTTTGGATCAACATCATTAATCATTATGTTACTTTACGTAATTAACATAGATAAATAAGTAGATTAATTGTTATTCATTGGTAATATTCGTTGTTGCGTTAATTTTACCCGGATTGTTTTGATTTGTTATGAACGTTTGGTACATACGGCAGAGTTAATAATAAATCAGGCTGTTTTCATACGGGTTGAAGTTACAAACGGATTTTTGAGTGATCAGGGCGTTAAATTTCACTAGCATTAAGGGGTCGTTCGTCGGTGAGTCAGTAATATATCTAGGACAATTACGGAACGTGTTTTCGATCAAGACGCGATGTAACTGCTCTGCTATAATGGACCTAACTGCCAGATAAATTTGCCGCGAGCTGGATTAATCAGGCATAAATATTATTCGAGAGATACGTATCATTACGTACTGCGCTTCGATCGATACATATTTCTCAAGTATCTTTGTTATAACAATGCCTGAGGGAGAAGAATACGATTTCGAGGTATTATTGCATTTTTTGCAAAGCTCGTTATCCGATTAATCCAAGCTAATTTTTTTATGTTTCGCAGAAAACATATTTTTACAATTTTATAAAATCTCTCTGAAATGTAAACTGTCAATGTGTTTGTTTATTTAAAAAAGAATAAATATATAATTTTAGATATAGATAGGTAATATTATAATAAATGTTGATGATAGAAAGGCTCTTGGATATAAAATCAAGATAATATAAAAAAGCCAATGTGAGCCAACGCCGTTGTTGAGGCGAAATAACTTATTTATTAAATTACAATTACAAATATACAAATGACGTAAACGTATTAATTTTTATTTTTTTAAATTTATTTCTTGTTCCACTTACCTATTAAGTTCATTTGGTGGAAGTAACGTGAATCTCTCATTCATTCATTCGTTATTATAATTTCGTAGAGGACTCAAATTAAAGTCGAAACGTTTACGTCGTTTGTATATTTGTAATTGTAATTTAATAAATAACTTATTTCGCCCCAACAACGGCGTTGGCTCACATTGGCTTTTTTATATTATCTTGATTTAATATTATAATGTTATAATCATATTATATATAATTATATCGAAATGTATACACAAAAAGTCCATTACTGCATTGCACTTGCTTTTCTTATCAAGCGTATTTTTCACGACTGTATCTTTTTCCATCTTAGTATTTTTCCTAAATGTCTACACGGAAAGAACGGTTTTACTGAAGTATCTAAAAATTTAGTCAGATATAGATCAGAAAATAATTATATTGGATTATCCAAAATAATTATGTAGGACGTTCAAGCATAATGACAATGCTGCAGAAAGTTTTGACATCCTAGCAAACAGCTTGAGCGTCCTACATAATTATTTTGGATGGTCCAATATAATTATTTTCTGATCTGTATCCGACTAAATTTTTAGATACTTTAGCAAAACCGTTCTTTCTCCGTGATACCTATAACGAGTGCAGTTATAAAATAACATTACTTGGAGGATAATACGCTTCGTATCCACTGCGAGAGCCGTGCTGCCGTTAGAAACTTCGAGCGGTAGCACGTGCAAGAAGGCAGAAACATTTGCCAGCGGATGTCGCGCGTTTTCCGCTCCGCAAACATTTGCGCTCCTCGAGACGACGGTGCGCCCTTGTTTTACGTCCTTATGAAATTAGTGCTATCAAATCGTTGCCAGTAAAACTCGGCGTAGTGCCGCTTACGCGGTTGTACAGTCGGCTGTACCGGATCGTTGACCATTTCTCGTTTACTGTCTTCTGCGCATTTAAATGCATGCGCGCGATGCATACGCGAATGCGGCGTATACGTATCCGCCTCTACGCTCTGTATGCACTGTATGCATTATACGTAGTCGGATCGTGCCCTCGATATACGGCACGCTTGAAATGCTACGTAGACGTGGTAAGTGGTTACGGTTGAATTCGGCGCGGTCACGAGTATTACAACTCCGTAACCATGACGGTACGTAACATTCCGGTCCGGTGGTCCCTTGTAAAACCGTCGCCGTCGGATCGAACGTGCGAAATACGAAATTTTTCTTTCACAAAAATCGAGATTCAACAGCGAGTCGCACCCACGAGCCTTTCTGCGGTTTACGTGACGGAAATTTTGGCGATTCACATCCCGCCTTGCGACTTCTCCCCCGCGCTTTTACGTGGAAATGTCGCGTCGGCTTACACGAAGCAGACCTGCGCGTGAAGATGCACCGATGCATCGATGGGACCGCGAGCTCGATAAGCCAAGGGAGATGCGTGTGAAGCGCTAAGTAAATCTCGGATACGCTTTTAAAGTGAACTTGGGCGAGTTTCTTCTTGGTGTTCGCGCTGATGTCGCGCTCTCCGTATTCGGCGCAGATTATCTTCTTTTTCTTTTTTTGCGCCCGTCGAAAAATGGAGGGAAGCCAGCGAAGGAGCATTTTCGTAAATTTTAAAATCTCCAACCTTCCTTGTACGCTTTTTCACGGGTTACGTGCTTGGAATATTTAAGTGTGACTTATGCGTACGTATGACTCGTGTTTCTCGTTCCTTCGGCGAGCGCGTAATGCGGAGATGTACGCGCATATGTGCCTCGTATGCAGCGTATGCACCGCGTATAGCCGCGTCGCGCGTTCCCTCGGTGTACCACTAGACGCTCGGGTGGTATGCGGACGTGGAAAATAGTTGCTGCGAATTCAGTGCAGCCGTCGCGTCCTATCCATCCTCTTGCTCATATCCGGCGATACTGCGCTCCGAACGGCGCGGAAACGTCAATGCGACAGACGTCACCAAAGCGAGTCCGCCGGAGATAATGTCCCCCGTTTAACGGTGGCTCGTGGAATCGAACAAAAACTGCTTAAACTAAACCATTACGGGATCTGGACGCGGTCTGCTCGTTCTCCAGCTTGGCTTCGAGCCCATTATCCGCATTTGCGTGAAGATTATCCGCCCGCGGTTGCATTGTGTGCTTCCGCCGCATCACTTAGCGCACGCGAGGAATGCGGGAAACAGTTACCGCGAATTCTGCGCGGTCGTCCTTTCGCTTGCATGCCGTTCTCACGTCCACACGATGCAACGTACGACACACAATTGTCCCTCCTTGTGTCGACGTGGACACGCCTTTGGATTCGGGTCAGTCGTATTCGCAAGGCGAAGGTATAACCGCAGGAGCATTTCGGCCGCGTCGGATTTGGCGTCGCTATAGTTCTGGGACACATTTAAAACAAACAGAATTAAAGAGAAACGTGACGCGGATACTGCTTTACGCCGGAATTATGCATGCCTCAAGGGAACAAAGCCGTTACTTTTCAATGTTTCTCTTAATTTTCAGTCAAGGACATTGAAAAAGTCCTCGCCAACGCTTTAAGATTAATTGATATTCTTAGCATTATGTATGTTGCGTGACTCTGCTATATTATAACAAAAGAATGGTTATAATGCAGACATGACATGAAAAGTTAAGTAAATGCAACAACGAAAAATGCTGGATTAAGTAATTTATCTTATTTATTGAATAAAGTTTTTAGTTCCATCAAATACATATATATTTTCAAGTATTAAACAAAATTTAAGTTTTATAAATACTCTTAACTTTATACAAAAATTGATACTTGTAATAATTGAACAATCGGTTAAACCATCACTATTAAAAATCAATTGAAAACTTCTCTATCTATGCTCGAATAATTTTTCTTGGTAGATCATTTCTGGCGTTTTCTTGCTTTTTATTCCGTCCTGAGAAAGAAAAGAACGCATATCTCGTAGCGATTTTAGTTTAGACATTTCTGCTGTCATGTGGTAGCTCGAAGAGAAGATGTAGATACGTGTGAATTCATAGAACTCGCAACAGTATCTCTCCTTCTTCTCTTCCTCCGTCTTTTGCCTTCTTTTTTATTTGTCCTTCTTATCCTGCTTTTCCAATGTATCGTCTTCCGCGAGTGCGACGAGAGTTTCTTTTCAATGTGTGGCTAACGTTGCATCGAAATCAACCGCGTTACTTACGAGCTGTTCGTATATCTATCTTCACTACTTCTTCTTCCTCGTAACCATATGCTTCTGAAAGTTTCCAGTTTATATAACCTACATATCACAATTGGAAGAGATTTCGGAAAAATTTGCGAGCAACAAATTTGTCAGACGTGATGCTTCCGTGACTAAGGAGAGAGAAAACCAACCCTGTTTCACTAATAATAATATTTTAACGTAAATGTCGGTTTTATTACTACAGAAGAATTTTCTAATTATCGTTACTCTTATATGCTATGCTACTTGTCTCTCCGGAATTTTTACATCGCAGACATCGCCTCTAAGGTTCGGAATTTGCTGTTTTCCCGAGATTCCCTTCGATCGTTATAACTGCGTGATTTGGATTGGAAACGTGGGAATGCCCAGAAGCACCCGCGCACCTTCACATTCGATATCCGTGATTGTGAAAGCCTCATTTGCATTTTCATTCACGGAGACGTTAAACGACGTTTGACGATAAACGGGGTGCTCGTCAAGATGTAGCTGTTGACCCCTAAGCGTCTATGGTAAGCGGCAATCTCAGAGCGACGGGATATATAAAGCTCGCGCGACGAGATAACATTGTATCATAATATTAAGGCAATAAACTCGTCCGTTGCGCACCGCCTATCTCGTAAAACAGGCGTATATCTGTACTGCCAATAACCCGTCGCGGTAGGAAGGCAGGCGTCTCGTCTATCAGAGCGTCGTCCGTATTGGAATTCGCTGGAGTGCCTTTCGAGCGCCGATGATTTTTCTAAACGTCGATAACAAACGCGCCCTCTCATTGGCGTGTAATTTATTGACGCCGCATCGCGACCAAGAGTACGCGGGAGTACGCAACTTATTATGGACGCATACATCAACGCCATAATATCCATACGATAACGGCGTGCAGGAAATTTTTGTTTTATCGAGTGCTTTTGTCGATTATTCGCGCATTTACCATGTAACCGTCTATACAATGGATATCGTGCAATGCGAGCAATCGATACGTCGCACGGACGAAGAATTCACACCGACACGCGTCTCGAACAGTGAGACAGACCGGAAACTGACGTGCCAAAGAAAATGTCAGTTTACACGAACATAAAAATATCGAGCGCTCCCGTCTTAACGTTAGAGGCGCGCGCGAGTCCACGCGTAGTCGCGCCACGGGATGGAACGGGATCGTTCCGGCCGGTGCATTGTATCGGGAGGAAATTACGTTTTCTCGCGGGGATGCACAGCCGGCGGAAACGGGAAGTTGAGAAAATGCATGTGGCGCGTGTAATAACGGCGTAGGCGCGTACACGCCGTTCGCAATCGATTCCCGCAGTCGTCGAGCCGCCCCGCTGCAACGGCCGTATCGCGAGCGGCAGTAGGATAGTCGGGGGTTGGGCTGGTATGATTTTCTGAATTTCCACGGGCATTCTCTCGCATTTCCTTGAATCAGCCAGCGAAGCTTTTCCTGCGCCAGCAAGTTTTCAGCCCGCGGCGTGAGCTCGCATGCAAGGATTCGGGTCAGCCGCAGCGCACGTAGCACCCTGATGCTACCTCTCTTGGATTTTGTATCTCCTCTCTCTCTCTCTCTCTCTCTCTCTTTCTCTCTATACTTCCACTTGCTGTCTTCCTCTCTTCCCTTGTACCGTCGTTACGCCGCTAATATTTGAACACAATTAATCCGGGCTTATGGCCGCCGCTCTATTCGCGCTCGACCGGCTACGGTATCGAAGGTACGGCGTTGAGCAACGCAAAATTTTCCTTTTCGCGCAACCTAAATTTTACGTCCGATGCTTGTTCAAATATTCATGCGCATTGTAGCTGCGGAGGAATATGACTACATCCTAGAAACTACCAATTACGTCCGGTTTGCGCTATGCCGGTCGGAAAATAGGATTATTATTACGACGCGGTTCCGCATGTAACAGTCGTACAACGTTAAAAATTCATTAAATCCGCAGGATTATGACGGTCTGTAAGTAGCAGCTATTAATTATCATATCTGTCGATACATGTGGTATTGTTTGATAGAGTAGAATCAATATTATTAACAGTCAATGAATTAATTTGCCCAATAGCATAGCAGTACGCTAATAATGAGGTTTATCAGTCGATTACTTCCGAAAGCTGTGTGCACATGAACATGTTTGGAAGCTCTAAATAATTGAATAACTCCGAAAATCAATTAATTAATGTCACTAGTAGCCATCGCATTTCCATTTATCGTAACGGTAAACATTTTTACAAGGAAAGCGAGACATTTTTTTACGACGATGTTGTAGTATCGCTGCAAAGTAAATTTACGAGCGCTCTCATACTATTATTTGAATTTTCGCAATTTTGCTTGTTTAGTTTACGTAATTGTATTTTTATCATATTGTATTTTTATCTTCGAAATACAATATAATAGCTCGCGTTGGTCAACAAGCAAGATGCCTGGTGGCCAAAATGAAATCGACGAAATATTTGAATGTGAATGCGGTGCGTTCGTTGTTCCGAAAATATGATTCAGAAATTATTTCAACAATGTGAGAATTATCACTGCGGCTATTTCACCAGCGGAAAATGTTAAGTGAATAATTCAGCAAATTAGTTAATTAAAGCTGCTAATTATCGTATTTTCTATTTAATGTAATAATAAATGGCAGCAAGATCAAGAATCTTTCACCGTTTATCACGATTTTAAAATACGTAATGGAAAAACGTTCAAACGAACTTTTGCAGGTAGTTACTCACGGTCTTCATGCAATTGGTCGTTTTTAATAAGTTGTAACACAGCTGCGCCGTATTGTATACATACACCTGACGTTGGTTGACAACGTGCTACGCGACGAAATGAAATCGGCGAAAATATTTGAATGTGAATAGAGAGAGTGTGTGCGCGCGGTCCCGAAAATATAATCCAACTATTTCAACAACGCGAAGGCTACCAACATCGCGCAACCACACAGTCGCGTTTTATCCGTTATGTAAATCGATGCAAAATAATGCCGCCGTATTGCCAGCGCAGTCCGACGCGGATGTAGCGTGTACGCGTACGCGTATAGGCAGGAACGAACGACGTCGACCAGGTGGTCAAGTTAAGACACATTTATCACTCCGCGACCAACGCCGGG
Organism: Aphaenogaster rudis; assembly: GCA_003063815.1. Lineage (NCBI taxonomy): Eukaryota > Metazoa > Arthropoda > Insecta > Hymenoptera > Formicidae > Aphaenogaster > Aphaenogaster rudis. The sequence continues at coordinate 79,794 of NJRL01000081.1, forward strand.
ACGGTTATTTCGCGTCCGCTGCAACACGAGGGGAAAAAAGGCCGATCTCGTCAGGCATCAACGTCGTTCGCACGGCGTTAACATTTTCGGGGAGGGCGAAGTCAGCACGACCTTACATGAAGCGCGAACGCGAGCCTGCTTCGACAACGGGAAAACGTCGATTTCGGACGCGTTATTTGCTTGCTTTTATACGCGGTAATTTTAATAGCTGTGACCGCGAATCGTTCGTCGACTCACGCGGTTCTCCCGCCGCGTTCGACATGAACGCGGAATTAATGATCGAACGCAGAACACACCCCCCTGCACGCCGATTGTTTTTGTATTTAATCTCGTCCGTCGCTGCCGCTCAAAAGGGAGATTTTCGGACGAGCTGAATAGCACGTGCTGCAAATTGTTGCGCGCGTTAATTGTTGCAATGCATAATCAGATATGTGATGAACTCAATATTTCTCAACGTTAACGTGCGCAAACTAAATATACAAAGTGCGAAAAGTTTGTATAATTCCGCACAGATTGGATCCAGCGCTTAAAATTTTCATACGAATAACAAGCTTGAAATACCTTTACAATTTTCATAACGCGAGATATACGCACTGCGGCGAGTTCCTTTTTTTTTCGTTTAAATCCGCGAAGAAACTCTCCGTGAATATATAGATATATGGTTGCTCTTTGTTTCTTTATAAAATGCGAATACTCTCGGCGCGCCATCATAGCATCTTAGTAAATTATGAAGAACTCGAAATCATCTATTCAATCTTCGTTCAATATTAAAGAGGGAACGACATTGTACGCTCGGAAGTACATGTTCATCGAGGCCTTCTTCTCGATCCCTTTTGTTGCCGCTAGGTCGAAAGTTTCGTTCGAGTTACAGGGAAAGGAGTCGGGCGAGAGTACAAAAGTTGCCGCCGTGTTCCACATACGAACTAAATGTTAATAGCGGGATTGGCGCCTCGACGGTAGGACTTTGATGACGTCTATAGTTGTAATTTTTTCCGTCTGACTTCGAAGGTCCACGCTTTTTCCTTTCTCCTGCTCCTGCTATGCCGCGGGGGGGCAGGGAAGCGTGTCGAACGAACGAGAGGAGCCCCGCGGGCTGCTGCAATCAGGAGGGTTTTTCCACGGTCTCGGTGATTCTCCCGTTTACCGCCGAGACCCTCCTTTTACCCCGTTGGCATTATCCGCCACCGCGCGCGCGTTCGTTCTTACCGCGAGTCCGTAGCCACGGAAATCGTAGGAGCGCCTTTGGAAGCGCACACCTCCTTGTCCCGTCGCGCTATCTGATGGTCCGTGTTAAATCGCCCATTACCCAATTGCCTCGGCGCGTATACGCGTGCACGAATACACAGGGCGCGGCGCGTGTGTATTGTGCGAGCATAAAGGTGCCTGACCTGACGGCGTTAGATCGACGTGTGTAGGTGCGTGGATATGCAGGTGTGTGTGTGTGTGTGTGTGTGTGTGTGTGTATGCGAGACTCGATCGAGTCTCCGCTTTTGCCGCTTACTGCCGCTAATGCCGCCCATAGCCGAACAACCACCCTCACGTCTCTCACGTCCTGAACGTGCCTCCTGTTAAGCTGCGATCCGCGTGTACGTGTATACGCCGGCTTGACTACTGTCTTGCCTCACTCCTGTCTCACTCTCTTTCTCCTGGATCCGCTTTTTATCCGACCATCTCGCCTACGTTCGTACGTTACAGCGCACGGATTCTACCGATTCGGCCATATCGTCCTTCCCTGCGCCACTTTGACGTCGTAAATTGAACTCTTTTTTGCCACTCTCCCGCCCTATGTACCATCTCTCACCCCTTTAGTGCACGAACGGATGCGCCGTTGCGATTCTTCCCGATGCGAGCTCTCTGGATTGCATGCGCAAGATATCTCGCGGCTTCGAATGCATTTCGCTGGCGAACGGTGGAAGGCGAGCGTGACGTAACACGCTGCTGGCTGTAATTAATCCTTAAATGGAGAAGCGAGATACCGTTTCCGGTGTAAAACAGATGAACAACAGATATCCCGCGCGGAAGCATTATCATTCTTCCCTTTTGTTTTTTAACGATGCATTTATTGGCGAATGTAATTAGCCAATAATCTTTATTTCTCTGATATTCATATTAAAAGCGAGATCGTGTTACACATAATATTGAATATTGTTATATTAATGCGGAAAGTATCACTGAAATAAATTATGAATAGGTATAAAATTGCCAGAGTAATTTACACAAGGTATAATTAATATGCATCAAATTAATTAAAATTAAAAAAATTTTTTAAACATATTTTTGAAAAATATTACATTATGTTTTGCCTAATAACATATAAAATTTACAAATATGTACGTTTTCATACGCTATATTTTATATATATTTATATATACTTGTTTGCAAAGTTACTGGCCGCAATACCTCTTTCTCTCACCCTTTCTCTTTCCTCTCTCTCTCTCTCTCTCTCTCTCTCTCTTCCTCTCTCTTTTCTGCACCGCGTTCATGTACAATGGAATTATGACACGGAGCCATGATTATGGAAATTTCACAGAGCTGCTATATTAAGCTTACGCATCGCTCCATGATGTCATTGTTCCGATACGCACACCAAGGAATATAAAAAGACTAGCGAATCGATCGCGCATGCTCTTCGATGTATCGTTGAAAGCGGGATACTCTCTCTCTCCATCTGCCTCTCTTTCTCTCTCGGTTCAAAGTTATAATATGAAACATTTTTCGGATATTGGACGGCTAGATTGGGACTGAAATGTCGGCCAGTTGGATCGAATGGAACGATTTCAGAAGTTCAAAACGCTTGACATATTGTGTGTACGCTTGACAAACAATGCGAGGACGTGCAATGTGGTAAAACAAACGAGCGATTTAATGTCTCGACAGTGATGCGATATTCGCCGTACTTCCGCAAATAGGATAAATGCATCGCGACATTGTCGTTAATAAAGCATGACCGAAAGCTCCATACGTTCCTCGCCATTTATTTTTCGGCATACCGCGCGTACGGAATTTTTAATAGCCGCGTATCAATCTGCACGACTCGTTTTGTCCCAACGGCTCATATTGCCTCGCGCGGAAATTTCCGTCGGTCGACGTACCGAAGGGAATCGAGACAAATAAAGCGGTAACGGAAGTAGGTGCAGTGTATGATATTGCTCCGAGCAGAACGCCGTTATTAGTCTCGATGACAAATCGTTGTTTACTGGTTGGCTCAGCCCGAAGGAGGCACTCAACTCTCCGTCTCTTTCACGAAAAGCCAGGGCGTCACTTATCATTTTCAAGAGTTTGCGCTCCGTCGAATCGCTCCGATAATGTTTTCACCAAAAAAGTATGTAGACTTCCTGGGGAAAATATTTTGGCAAGATTTGTCTATGTCACTTGTGGCACAAATACTGTAAAAGCAATATTTAGTGTTAACACATTTTAATAATATCTTTATTTATAAATTATTGTTAAAATATATATCTTAACAACTCATGTAATGTCGCTACGACAGAGAATCACTTGAGCCATATTATAAAAAAATATTTGAATATCCCCCTTGTGATACCAATTTCTGCTCACCTTGGCTGCGTTCCGTTTCACGCATATGCGTGCATTTTTTACAGATTACGTGACATAAACTATAGATAAATGCGCGCATATGCGTGAAACGGAACGCGGCCCTTGATTTGATCTTAAAGATATGTTAATTACTGTAGCATCGCAGTTAATCACCGTGCGCATCGTAATAGTTCTTATTCTACCTGGTCGAAAGCGTTGGAAGATGTGAAACGCAATGTTCAGCATTCCGAGAAGTTTTCACTTGATTAAAGCCAGTTAAGGACCCGTCCCAGCGCGAAGCCCGTTCTAAAGGTTGCAACAGCTCGAGTATATCTCGGTAAAGAGTAGCTGGCAACTCATCACAAACACCACGCTGCGCTTCTGACGTTATTCAGGTCGAATTTAATATACGCTCATTATTCAAAATTAGCTCGACTTTCGTCGAGTCCTACTATCTCAAGCAGCCGTATGATAGCCCGTTTGTTCGAAACGAAACACGCATCGTTAAGGTGAAAAAGCTTACGGGAGGGAAGCTTATTCGAGCGAGAACTTGGGCTCGAGAATTAAATGAACGATAAGTCGCTCATAGCGTTTATCATTAATATCTAAAGAGTGCCATCCAGAGTAAATTAGCTAATGAGGCCGTTCATTCTCTGTGAGCCTCAATTATCTCATCGAAAATGCTATTTAATGACGCATTTTCAGTAATATTTCGCCTCTATATATCTGTGCTATACATTTACTGTTGCAGCGGTGATGTCGAAATAATGAGATCGATATTATCATCCCAGTGCTGTAATTATAACCAAAGTCTGGTCGCGCATCGATCCCGATTACCAGTCATTAATACCGAATCTGAATTTCTCTCACGTTACTACGGTTAACTGCGTTTCCTTTCGTGTTTTCGGGCGATAGTAATTTGTCGCGTCGCCGCGGCACGTAGAGACCTTTTTCTTATCTTGCCGTTGGAGTGCACGGAAACGGGGAAAAATTGAATTTAACGAAAATCGGTGCAAAATAGCCGAACGACAGGATACCCGCTTCTCGATGTAACGCATTAGCATGCGCAGTGGGCATTTTAACCGGTAGTGCGAGAACACTTGGCGTATTCTGATTATTTGCCAGGGGCTGTGTACCCCCGCACGTACCGGGCTGCTTGATATTGGCTATGCGGAAAACGTGCCCCCGAGGTAGGTCCACGCCGGAGTTAATGCGATCAGCACGCGAAGTAGCGTCCTCGAGGACGAACCTACCGATCGTCGTTGGTCACGCTTCGATGCACATTACGTTAAATAGGGCGATACTCCCTCTGACTTAGGATCCAATTAAAGATCTATTTCGTGGAGGGAATTCTAGTGTTCTCGTAAAACGTTTTCCGTAGTCTACGTGCAATACTGGTAACTCGATGAGCTCGCCGCCTAATTCGCATACCATTTAAATCTAAATGCATGAGATGATTCGATTCGCATACGAACTTTTGTAGCAATATGAATAGCAGAAATTTTGGGGGTGGGTATGTATGTTACTGATATCTGTAGATTTCAGATAAAATACAATTTACACCATATTACGTTTAGCATTCAGCAACATTTAAAACGTATCACGTTATATCAGTTTTCACGTTATAGCGATATCAATCATATCGCGATTACAGGATCATTTTTGAAAGCAATTAAATGTCCGAATTTTCATTTGGCGATATATCGCGCCACATTTTATTTAACGCGTTTACAGAGCGACGAAAATATCTACGATAATTATCGCATCAAAATTACTTCATGCTTCACGGTCACCAAACAAGATTAATAAGAACCTCGTCAGACTTGCCATACGTAACACTAAGACTAAGACTTCTTGGCACACCACGTCGCATCCGCTGAGAGATTAATCTGGTATCGTCAGTACATCTCACGCGCGTATAGGATGAAGGAGAAAGAAGTCACGACGAGAAATTACTGGTAGCCCCGGGAACCTGAGGGGTTTTGACGTCGACCGATGGGAAGACGGCGCGGCGAGGAGGACGCAAGGGGGAAATTTTATCGGCGATCAATCGACTATATAGGACTATCCGTTGTGCGTGTGGCTCAGTATATGCGTGTGTGCGTGTGTATGTGTGCACGTCCGAGCCTAATCCAGTTGAGGTCAGGCAGGATAGTTTGCTCGTGCACACAGGCGTGTACGTATGTCCGCCCTGACTGTGCGTAGGTAGGTGTGTGCAGTTGACAGGGCCAACAATGCGGAGCGGACTCCTGGCCGCAGCGTATATCGCATAAAATGTTTTCGAGCTCTACCTCGTCATAGCAGCTTGACACGGGGGCTTTCCATTGATACGCCCGTCCCCTGTCATCATCGGTTTTCCACGATCATTAATTCGGACGGATGTTAACGCCGTTTGTTTTGTAATTTGAAGCTTTTGTAACGAAATGAAATGCATGCAGAAATTTGCGCCGACGCAAGCGCTACGAATCGCATGTTGAAAACGCGGTTGGGACGAAAACAATTTTGTCTGTTGTCGGAGCAAATAGTGGACGAAGTTACAAGTCGACGACTTGTGACTCTTCTGGATTATTAACGTAAATTGCAATATAAGGAGTATAGGTTATACGCTTACACTTGATTTGTTTGACCAGAGAGAACACGGAGTTGCCGGAAAACGAAGATATAAGAAGGGATTGGGTTATATACTTCGGACGGAAGAAGATCGTGCTCGGACACCGAGGCCGGGTTGAGTGGCTGCGAAATTTGATCCGCTTCTTCTCTACGTCCTAAAAACATAATCAAACTTCATAGGTAAGGGATGCCGGGAGCAAGATACTTCCTCTATTTCTGCCTTGGAGCACCCTCTTTCTACACGAGCCTCTTTCATCTTATATCTAAGCAGCCTCACCCCCTTCGAAACACGACGAGAAGGTACCCCGTCCGCCACCTCTTCTTCTCCCCGAGGCGTAAATTGGGACATAAAAGATGACGTCGGAGCTCGACAACGTTATCTTGTGATAGAGAAACTTTTTATCTTCCCCCTTGTTTTCTTCATCCCCTTCTCCTTTCGCGTTCGCTCCTTATATCTTCTCATCAAACGTAGTCTCGTAACATTCGTTTCAACAAAGGAAATTGTTTCTTACCACTCGACGTTGCAGCGCTCCGTCGGGTAATGATGATATTCTGCATTTATTAAGATTGCTATCTGTATATATTCTGTCTTTTGTCGTTAATCACTCTGACCATTATTTACATGCCCGTAGTTCACGTTTGATATTTTAAGTCTTTTTATTTTTCGCTTTTTATAATCCGCGATGAATTCTATTTGTATTTCGTGAACGTTTGACATTCGTACATCTGCATACTAAAAAAAAAGGGAAACATTTATGTCACTTGCAAAATTGATAGCGCCAAAGTGACTGCTTACTCGTCGCAATCAAGCAAAAGTGCTGAGTTCATTTGCCCCTTCTGCAGGCTGTAAATTGGTTCGTAAAAGAACGGGGCCAGAACGCGACAATATTATCCAACAGTGGCGAATCTTCCGTCCCCTTGCTTCGCTTTCCTTCGCCGTATTATCACCCGTGACTGTACTGCCGCCTATGACAAAGGAACGATTCTTTTCATTCGGCACCTTTCCGCGCGTTCGAACGCGACCTATATCTGCGAGATGCTCCGAATAGGTCTAGCCGAGTGCTTTCAGTCGCTGTTAGCGTGAACCAGGTGTATCGGCCGCGTCTTCTCGGTACAAATGGATGTAAATTGCGGGAATGAAAAGGCGTTCCTACGTGAAAGCACTACCGCGTCGAAGGGTCTTTTCCTCTTGGCCGAACGGGAACTCCATCCGGTCTCCCTACGCTCGCGCGCTCATGTAATTCACGTAGGATACAAAACGCGCATCATCCTTCACGCGTGGAAGATCGACGGATGATGCAGAGAGATTTTATAATAAACAGTCTGACTCAGTTTGCAAAACTTGACGCTTCCTACTCACAATCAGTAGCGAATAGACACCTATCCGCATTATCTCTATCTTTTTTAATCAGGTACACTAAATTTGTATCTACCTATATATTAACAAATTACGATCCGTTTATATTTTCATGCAATGGAAGACGGATGTGCAGTAGAAGATGAAAAATTTTCGTATTTATCGAAACTCTGACTTTTATTGTGCCGTCACGAAGAAGACTTCGATCGACATTTATTCGTCGAAATTCGCGTGTATTATTCGGATTTACGTATTTTGAAAGCCAGGCATACAGCTCAAATGTTAAAATCTTGCCGGTTCTCCTTTCTATGATAATCCTACCTACAGAAAGAGAGGACTTTCGACGAATCAACGAGAACGATCTAGACATCGATGGCCGGGAAAGGATCGAGTTTATTGCTCCTGAAATCCGCGATTTATTCAGGTTACCCGGGATACGTTTGGTCGCTCAAAGAACGGGGATCTTCGGTACACAAAAGAATCGCCTCCTTATTTCGCAGAGCATTGCGTCCCGCGCTTACTCGACCGCGAGGTATTGTTCGATCCCTCCTAGAAGGGCTTCCTCTTGCGAGATATCGTTTCGCGGATTTACTTAGATCGTAACTCCTGTACATGTGCATGCGCGCATCTACATACGGCAGGATTAAATCCCAAAGCACGACACGCGATATCGTGACAAACGCACAGTTACTCGATACGTACAGGAAATCCACCCTTCCTTAACCCTTAAGCCAAGCAGAGCTGAATTGCCGTTTTATCAATAAAGAAATGCGAGCATAGGTTCATTATTACTATCTATAAACTAACGTAAAGTAATATAAATTAACTTATCAGTGCGGATTTCTCAATCCAAAGTGGACGTATACACGCTTGTATAGATAAAAGATTAAAAATTCCTTGCGATATTTTAATTCCGCGACTCGAGCCGCAAACGTTTGCGCAAGGGGGCTGTCGACAGTTATGAATATACGGCCGGAGCGCCGGTGTTATTTTATTTCCACGGGAATATCTCGGCCGGAAATCCCATCGTGACGTGCCACGCTGCGCTGGGTCGAATCAGCGTGTCGGGAGCCAGACCCCTCCCTCCCCCTCAACCGAAGTAACACGGCGTTCTTTTGCCTTCCTTCTTCTCCCCGGCGGTTTTCTCGGTAAGTTCTGACACGAGCATCGGACGAAGGAGCCGTGGACGTTTTGCGCGTTGAAACCAAAAAAGAATATCAGTTTGCTAAATTTCAGAGAGAATGATCCTTGCATCGTTCGCGACGTGAAACCAAAAAGAATTTCAGCTCGCATTTCAGAGAGAGTATTATTCTTCTATCGTATACAATCATCGCAAAAAGTCCGAATTCTTTACAGATATAATGCAAGTTTCTATCATGAGTAACTTGTTATTTAAACAGGATAAAAAGCTCTCATATTTAAAAAAGATTTGAAAATCTTGTGGATTGTCTTGAAACATATTTTTTACAGTTCTTTCGCATTATTTAGAATTTAGATATAATTAAAATTACTAAAACATAATATATTAATACTAATTAATGTGATTAATAAATCTGATATTGTATATATCATATGTCATATAAAATATTTTTTAAATATATCACTCTTCATTAATATCACATATTATTTAAATGAAATAAAATAGTTTTTACACGATGAATACTAACTAGGACTTAATTTTTCCAACTTATTGTTAGTGCAAATTATCAAGATAGAAAAGAAAATTGTATTTTGCTCTGTGCTTTTGGCTGTCGGTAGAATCGAATACATGTCGCGGATGATTTTGACATCCTTTGTACATGCACACTCTATACGTTCTTTGGTATACGTGATACATTATTTTCGCGATGATATCTCAACTGGAAACCCCATCGTGACGTAACTGGACGGGAGCGGGTCGGGAGCGAGGCCAAACGAAATAAGACGACGTTTCTTTCTTTTCTCTTCTCTCCTCTCTTGGTGGCTTTGCGATGACTTTCTGACGCGAAATGCTGGCATGACATAACAATACTCTTGCACGGCCGTTTAAGTTCACGTACACTCGTAATCCACGGATATATCGTGGCTAGGCAGGCAAACACAGATCGTTGATTTTCATAAGGACCAACGTCATCGCTGGTTCTCCTCGGTTTTTCTACGTCACGTTGCATCGCAGTTTCCAGTTTACTGCTAAAAATATTTTTACTTCGCTCGGAAGATATCGTCAAAGAGAAGCTCGATTACCGTATACATCTATGCAACTTTCAACATTGCCATCGTTACTTGGATTTACGTAGAAAAAATCGTTTGACGAAATCCGTTGTGTTGGAAAGAGATTATTTTTATCTCTACATCTTCATGAAGAGTGATAATAATATCTATCATAATGTTTATTAATTATATTTTCAAGTGCATTGCGTCTTTGCAAGTTTGTGTATTTTATATTAAATATTTAAATCATTTTGCGCATATATAGCGAAAATATATAAATCTTCAAAGAAACTTTTTGAAACATAGCGCAGAATAGTAATTCCCAACTCGAATTTGCAATTACGCGAGATTGAAGTTTGATTCGTAATTAAGGGCTCTATTTTTGGTGAGTGTTGATCTTGAGCGCGCTAACTTACACCACCGCCATGGAGACGTAGGTACGTAGCTGCGTATTCGACGACGGCAACACGCCAACTCCTTAAACAAACATAAGCTTTAAAGCGTAAGCTCGCTTAAACTTGGCGGGATGGAGTTTTGGCCCAGTTAGAACCGCGTCCGGACTTGCAAATTACGACTCCGAGACGCAATGTACGTTCGAAATGGACCAACGGTTCTCTCACTTCGCGGTCGGTGCCTCGTCAGATTACGGTACCAGCAGGTACGTCGCGTACTCAGGCGGAGGGACTTCGCTTCTACTGTTCATGCCATACGAATACGGCACTGTACACTTGTAATCTCGGTAGTGCAGTCGACCACTTGATAGTCCCTATATAGACGTCGTTAAACGTCTTCCTTGTCGAACTTGAATAGAACATTACGAATTATATTCAGCAGAAACAATTTCAGTTTAAAGAGGACAATAGTGATCACATAGTGATTAAATTTTGAGATATAGCACATATATTTATTTTATATAACAAGACTTGGTACATATATATGAAATTCGAATAACGTTTAGATTTGATACATCTCTTTTGTGATTTTTAATTCTACAATTAACAGCGCATCATACAATTTCAAAAATATATAATTAAAATGCTTAAAGTCATAATAGATAGGCTAACGTACATAAAATTGTTATATAAGTATTACATTATCATTATCAGCATGAAAGTATAATACGCAACGTAAAATATTACGGGATGAGAATTCAGTCTTCTTCCATCCGGTGGCATGGACGCGGATCGTACTTTTAAAGGCACATTACGGTTGTCCTTGGGGTAAAGTTGACCTGGTGAATTGTAATGTCTCCATAGTAGCGCCGTAATAATGACTTTTTTATAGGAAGTGCGTCGTTCTATCATACAATGTTCGCGCCGATGTACTTACAGTCTTTTAAGTCACTTTATGTGAGCTACGAAGCAATATAAGAACGATTACCGGGTGCACGGCGCACATGTCGAGACAGTTTTCAATAGTGATCTGAGATGAAAAAATCGAGTGCGAAAAAAAAGAAGTAGTCGATATAGAATTCGCTGATCCTTCCGCACAAAGCGCGACGCAATAAGGTGGCTTAAGGTGCTTTGATTTATGAGCATTTAATGGTTGCGTCTGCATGCGGGAAAGTGACGACACGCGGGGCTGCAAAACAGCAATTCTCCCCCGTGGCGGATGTTAATGGCAGTTTTTGTCGCGAGCCTCGAATTGCTTTCCCCTCTGATATATTTCGCTTGCGCGACATTATCTGTATTTCTATTGAATTGTCTGGAATCGTTTCGCCTCCCTTAATCTCATATCGTCGATTAATTTTCTTTCGTTCCCTTGAGAAACGCGCGACGATTAATCGAAGTTAAAACAATTGCGAAAATTATCGCGCACTTGCCGACGGGAAATAATGAATTAAGAATTTCACTGAACGAGTAATTCTTCCGAGCTGAGAGTCTGTTGATAGCGAAGACAGATTTATTCTCTCGCGAGTTAGGTTGAACCCTCGCACGGTGAATCGCGCGATGATTTAGGAGCACTGAGGAAGAATCGACGATATTAGGTTCCTCTCGCGCGAAACGCGTATGAGGGGATAAGCTGCTTGATATATGAGCCTTTAATGGTAGTGATTGTAAAGCAGGGGCGGCAGATACGGCAGAGCACGATGGTGTAAACGGCGAAATTTCAAACGGCGTTCCATCCTTGGATAGTCGTCGATGGCAGCTTTATGGCGGATCAGATAAAAGTCGCGACCCTTCGTTCGTGAGGAGGGGGTCGTCCCCACGACGTTGAATACATTTGACGACCTGCCTGTGATGATCGTTTTTACCTTTTCTTCAACGACCGATTCCGCTGAATCGCTCCTCACAATGTCGTTGAAAAGTACCTATTACCCTAAGCCGATTTCCGGTAGCCGATTATTCGTCGAACCGACGCTCGTTACACGTACTATCGATTCTTCCGGCGCAGTTTTTTTTCCCCTTCGAAACGTCATACAAGGATCTATCACACTATTAAAAGACATCGTGGCAATTTTTACAAGATGACATTTTATAGAGACAATAGAGATGACGATCACATTGATCGGATGGACGTTACGGGTTGGCAGACATTGTAGTTCGGCGATACAAACAATGGTACATTAAAGGAAGATATAAGTACGAAGTATACTTTTATTTTACCGGCGCAATGTGTCAAATGTCAGACTTCTTACTTCTCGAGGGAAGCCCGAGCACAAGCCGTACGAAAACCAGGTCGCCGGCCAATTCCTTTTCTATTTGTTATCGGCGTTACAATGTACCAATTTCTTCCGAATCGACGTAGTCGGTGCTACTTACAATTAGTTGTCCGCTTCGTTCAATAAAAATCAGGTCAGCACGACGAGCCGTTCCAACGAGCTGTAAACCTTCGAATTACGGCTATAACCGGCATCACGTCGCACACTGGGCCGCACCATCGATCCGATCGAAAACCTCGAACGAGAGTTTCCTCTCGCGCGGAACTTTAGCGGAGTTTGCCCACCAAGAAAATACTCTTCCTCGACTGATGTGATTTCGTCAAAGGTGTTTCGGTTTCCTTTTCTTTGTATCGGGAGGGGCGCCGCAGCACCGGTCTTCCCTCCGACTGCATTCCGCATTTCGTTCGGCGAAAATCAGGTCGTTGCAACGAGTCAATCTACCGATGTTCCGAACATACGACTCACGATCGATCTCGTTCGCAGTGAAATCGACCTCGCTCGTGGCTGAAGAGCATCGGATCGAAATACGTTACGAGGAAGTCTTTAGCGGCAAGATCGCCGCCTGGAGGCACATGTGAGAGACTGAAAACTCTCCGGAGAGCCATTAGGTACCCACGTAACTATGTATATCCATCACCTTTGGTGTGAAACGACAGCCACGACGACGGTACATCAGGCGTTCCTTCGAAGACTGTTCCTAAGTCGATGGAATCATCGACTCCCATACGTGTGGCACAGAATATGTAAAAAGAGAAAAGTAAAAGACGTAAAAATTAATAGAAAAATGTTGAGGATTAAATAAGGAAGCTCTTTTTATCTATTTTTAATTTTCGATATATCGGGCGGCCACAATTCATAGTTTTCATTCATAGTTTCATAATTTACAGTTCATAGTTTCCATCAGTAGCTAATTCGAATATCCCACTAATTCGAATATCAGTAGGATAAGAAAGAGATTGTTAAATTATTCTTGCTCTTCGCATAAACCCAGTTTTAAATTCCTGAAATCTCTTGTTAAAGTGCCTTGTTGAAATATTTATTCTATCCTTCTTATATATATATCCTTTATCTCTCTGAATCTTCTTCTACTTTGTGTCGCGTCGATGAAACGCGAGTCAGAAAGTTCTTTGCGAAAGGTACTTAGGTATCACTGTGCGCATGCTGGACCTTTTCACGTTACGATTGTGTCGCACATAAATCCTCGTCATCGGGATTTTGCGCGTCACGAAAAAAGAGGGTTACGCAGGAAGGATACGACACATCGTTTTGACATGGTGTACAACGGCCTAAAAGACCTCGGCGGTGTTACGATCATAAAATCGAATCGTAAAATTCTAAGTAAAAGAAAGACGTAACGGCGCGGAAGGGTGAACGTAGGGGTAGCAGGCGAGTAATAAAACATTGTTCCAACCTACTGCGTCCCAGCGTCCGGGATGTATAACGCGATAAAACGTCGGCTCGACTTTCTTAACGGGCCGCGACGCGCAAGAAAAATCTGGAATTCCTGACCGGGGGTTGGTAGCAGGAAGGTAGGGTGGCGAACGCGCTTATATCCATCGTTGACACTGGATGCGGTTGATCGTCCTTAGAGGAGGGGCTTAAAGTTCGGCCATAAATTTCCACCGAGGAAGACTCGAGTGTTCCGTGTGAGCCGGTAATAGAGGAGTGATGTCGGTGACAATAACGGCTTTTATCGAACAAACTGTCGTGATCGAAACTCGCCGACTATCGGGTACATATCTATATCTATATTTATATAACGGCAGCTATATATATGTCTATACGCAATTCCTCTCGATATACAACGGTACATTTATTTCGGTCTTTAAGAATCACGTTTATTACTTGTACCGGTTAGGTGGCCGTCGCATAGGTCGGGTCCGCCGAGCAAATAAAGTAAATAAAAGAAAGCCCTGGGTAGTTTTCCACTTTAACGATACGAGTCGCCGCTGCAATTGAATTTTTAAAATATCTGCAGTTTACGGCGCCACGAAATTGCGATTGCGGCGTGGTTCGCGGTTCATTACGACACCCCGACGGCCATTTGTTAATATTTTAATTAATTACAAAGCGCGGCATTCACGAGAATTGATACGTTATAATGTAATTAAATATTAACTGCCGCGTACGTAAAATGACGCGTTAAATCGCTCACCTTCCGCAACAGTAATAACGATAATTGAATAACAATATAATGCAAGTGCGAATATCGAATGTTTATTCTTTCGGAGATAGTCGACAGTTGACGCGAAATTGCGCGGGGCACGGTCCGCGCGAAAAGGAAATAACGCTTTTACTTAATGCTTCTCGTGCGGACCGCGTGAAAAATATTACGTACGTGAAATATGAAGTGTGTCAGCTCGTAGAATCCGCGAGCTCGCTTCTGGCACTCGATATTGCCCGGGAGTCGAAGGTATCCGCTCTAGGTTTGAAGTTTCTCGGACCAGCGCAACGATTTACGAGGTCCCGCGGGTACCGACTATCTTCCCAGGAAGTAATGCCTTCTTCTCGCCGCGAATACCAGATCCTCCACCGGTATGCCCTCTCTCCACGCTCCCGTCCGCGTATCTCGCACGTATTCAAGCCCGTGTCCCAGGTCGCACCGCAGGTACGTACGAGCCAATCTTTCGGCGCTGAAAAATCTCCGTAAATTTCCTCGCACGCGGATTTCAGCCGAGGGATGCGCCGCGCGAAAATCGCGGATTATCACACCGCTCGTGTGACCGTGCTCGGGGAAAATATTGATTTCCATTTCCACTTGGCACCATTTAATACGGACGAACAAAGGCCGCCGACGGCGTCCGGCATTCGCCATTACCTCGCACGACTGATTTAATTTAATTAACTGCCCTCGCGCGCACGCCCTGAAGGATTCACAGTCTCTCGCTGACGTGTAAGATACGTTTTTCGATTCTGTGAACCTAGAAACAGCGAATATTCTGTGATCCTATTGAATGCTATTTGTAATTGGTCAGAGAGACTACCAATTATCTATACCAATAATCCTTATGTACAACAATTATATACAATTATAGAACAATTCATGAATAATAGGTAACAATTAATTTGCTGCCAAGCGTTTGTATAAGAAAGTAAAAACCCTTTCTATATATGTAGATTGTTTCTTATGAGTTTTTAAATATTTTAAATTGCAACAAATATTGAATTTGAAACAAAATATGTTATTCTTTCCATTTTTTTTGTTGTAAAATTTTTGGTTAGTAAGTGCAAGTTATAAATAAATAGTTGCACTAGTTTGCGTAAATTAAAAGCTTTGAATATACAAGAAAGAATTTATTTTAAATTTTAATATTAAATTATATAAAGTAAGTTATATGTAGAATATAAAGATTACACAGATCTAAAATTTATAAAATTATTTTACGTCTACATATCTGAATCACTAGGTTTATCAACTGATTGAAAATTATGTCCTACTTTTAATAGATTAGAAGAATCATGAGAATAACACGACAAAACTTGATTAAAACCGCGGAGGTTTCCTTGTTCAAAGTTCCTTTCAAACGTCTTTAAAGGTAACGCCACCCCTGAGGTTTCAAAAAATCGATTTTTTGCTCAAATCATTAGTTTATAGTCTTAAAAATATAATGCAAAAGGTTTTAGAACGAAATTCAAACATCATAGTGCTAGAGCCGATTGAATGAAGTGTCCTTTTACGCGCCAGTGAGCAGCTGCAGGCAATTCGGCTCCGCTTTCTCCCCGCTCCGCATGTAGGTATATAGGCCTATTTATCTGCCGAAAAATAGTTTTGGGTATTATAATACTGATGACACTACCTGCATTAGCTTTATGGAGCAGGCATCGCAGATTAAAGGTAAATTAACATACTTTAATTTTATACGCACAAAATCAGTTACAAAAACTTTAAACGCGTTTTTCTTAAAACGCACTTTTTCAAATTTGCGTGCAACGCTATTCTTACAATTTTTATCCGCTTGATTTAAAATTTTAACATGATTTTCTTCTATATATCGCGCAACAAAGTACGTAGGATTTTTGCGAAATATTGAAAACTCTTTTTGCAATCACAATTTTTTAATCAAATTTTCGATCAAAAAGGTACTTTTTCTAAAAATAGCTGTCATTTTGAAAAAAATAGATATTTTTAAGACGGCTACGTACTTTGTGTAACTTCAATCAATATAGAAAATAAAAATTTTTAGATTTTTGTACTAAGGTAAACCATCTTAGAAAAATCTTGCACGCAAAATCACGTCTTCGGAAAAAGTCGATTGCGGAAGTGTGCTAGTACGCCGCCATTTTGAACAATTATGAATAATAAAAAATATTTTTTTATAGTTAAGTATGTGTACAATAAAGTGGTTTATGTTTTTTTTTAATAAAGCTATTCATTTGGCCACAAAAAATTCCCAAACTTAGGTATAATTTTAGGGCCTCAGAGGTGGCGTTACCTAGGGTTGTCAGATTTGAATGCCTGAAACGGAGGACGCCTCAAAATTTTGACGAGCAAAAAAAAAAAGAAATTGAATAGGCATATGAAAGAAAATTTATATACGTTCCAACCATAAGATGCATATATTTTGAACATATATTATTCGAATATGTATTATTTGAACATATATTAAATATTATTTTAATGTAAACGTATTATTCGTTATTTCAGGTACACGAATACTTGCACATATTCAGGTGCACGAATTATTGCACATATTTAACATTGCTTCGTGCAGCTTTCAAAACTTCGGAATTGTTTTTTATTTTTATAGTAAAATCTAAACAATTTTCGAAAAAATTAAAATAAATCATTAGTTCACTTTTTATTAGCGAAACTGAACATCTATTTCGCTCATCATTCCACTTCGAATTCATTATACTGAAAACTCTTTCTGAATTTGCCGAAGTTCCCGGCACTGAAAAAACATACGAAATAATCTTGAAAATATTTGAAAATTTAAAATCAACACTTTTCAAAATTAGATGCCATTGACTCGCAGTGTTACCGATCAGTTATCGCCATCTGCTATCTGCTAATCGCATACTAATATCCACTGTAACTTGTCGCGCGCGGCGCGCCCTACATTTTCAAACAGCATAGCACCGTTCGACGAGCAAAAAAAGAGGGGAACATTTGCCGAAGTCGAAATAGGAGGACAAATAGCCACAAATAGCGTCCTCCGAAGGACAGACAAAATTTTACTGAATGGGAGGACTGTCCTCCCGATTGGAGGACGTCTGGCAACCCTAGCGTTACCCCTTAATGTAAGATTTCGTACGCTCTCTTTTCGAAGGATACTTTGATAGCCTTGCCTGTATACAAATAGCCAATATATCATATTACGTATCTGCGACGTATGTCTAGCAGTTTGAGAGAACTCGCGCGTGGACTTGTGTTCTCTCAACGTCATCGCATTTTCGCTAACAGTTTTCGCTTCGACGATATTACCTGCGAGCTCTGAGCGTCGAGGTAAAAACTCGGAAGGTGCTCTCGATGGACGGCGAGTGGGCGGGAGGTAGGCGAACGGATGGCATCGCAGTGATGGAGGTTCCGGTGTACGATCCGTCAGATAGAAAGAGGAAAAGTCACGAGAGGCAGTGCGATGAGCGAGCGAAAGGGATCGAGCGAGCGAGAGAGAGAAGAGCAAAGAGAGAAGTGAAGGAGAAAGCATAGAGAAGGCAGGATGACTAAACTCAATTACAAAAGTTACGAGCTCTCCAGCCTTCTCCTTCGGGCGTCCTACCCCCTTCCGCCACTCTATTTCGACTCACCCCACTCGCCATACTTGGTTTCTCTCCCTTTTTCGCTTCACTTTTATTACGATGAGCCCTCTAGTCCTCTTTTCCGCGCGTCCTCTGCCCTCTACCTCCTTCTCGTCACGCGGCCGCCCGGCTCGTGCACCTCTTCCTTCTCCAGACTTTCCCGTTTCGCCGGCGTGACACCGCTTTAATATGCAAGGAGCGAACAGTAGACAATATAAAAGAGAAATGGCGAGCTTCGAGGTGGGGTCAGAGAACGCGAGCACGATGGCCGGATCGGTCTTGAGGGACGAGCGAGCGCGGAGTGAAGGTGACAGGGATGAGGGGGATAGACATTGGGCGTCGCGGGGAGGACAGGGTGGTTGGCGTAGTTCAGAAAGGCGGAAAAGGAGCGAAGCCTGTCACGTACGAAATGGAGATGACAGTTTCGTGTGTCGCGCAATTTCTTTTATTTCTGACGAATCTAATTCTATCGCGCGTGCACCCAGGTGATCGAGTCTCTGCATCCTCGCTGCGGCAGAACGTGATCGGTTACGCGGTAAATTATTAAACGCGAAGAGAGGGAGAGGAGCACGCTGAACTCGTGAAATCGTGCAAAACGTCGAGTGTCATCCTCGAGTAATATCGTTGTGCCAACATTATACCTTATCTTTTATCAATACATCTAAATTGCATTCTACATATTCATGCATGAAGAATTTATGATGAAGACAATGATCGTGTTATGTGATCCTAGTAGATGTGAAAAAAGTTGAGTACCTTAGATATTGAAATCTATTTTGTCAATAAGAAACATTAAAGTAATAGAATTTATGCAAGCACGTGCAGTGTAATCGCAGGATGTGGGAATAAAATGAAGGGAAGCCCTGTTCGTAACGTCCCTTTCTTTACCATGACGTGTAAAGGGAAGTCGCGGTGATGACGAGGGGATGCCGCGGGGTTGCGAAGGGACGCGGCAATACAAAGGAGCGGGAGGATACAAGACAGGAACGGTCGGGAGTTTGTCATGTCCGGTGTGGAGATGACAGTTCCGTTCGTCTTAAAGTTTGTTGGCTTTTCAAGGCGGGGAATCGTTACGTGACGAAACTACGTTATTCGTTCGCGCCAGGACCCCCTCTCCCCCAGGTACGTTGAGGAAATGAGTTTTCTGCAGAGAGGGTGGACAGGAAGAAGTAGGGCGTTAAGGAATATTCGCGAAATCGGGAGAGGATCCTGCGTGTGCCAGTAATATCATTATCATGAGGGACAATAACAGGAGATTACCGTCAGTCCCTTAGAAGCGTTTATCGTCCCCTCCCTCCTGCCGTTTAAGTTTCGTACCGAAAATCCTGATGTCAATGAACGATTGTTGTCCTGTCTTGTCAGTATGAAGGAAAGAAGCTAACAAATAATTTAAGAATTATTTTTTATTATTGTTATTTTTGCGTTGTTATTATTACGTAAATTGAAATTACAAAATATGAGCCACCAATAACAAAGAATCTGTAATATAAAGATCCAATTATTATTTAATAAAATATTTTAATCACTGATAAAATATATAAATTTCAATTATATAAAAATACAAAGGTCCTTCTACATTACATAAAATATATATAAAATTGTTAAAAGCAAATTATTGAATCGCAAAAACATTGTATAAAAACAATGTTCGCATAACAATTATTACTATCGAAACAATATTGCGCATATGTCAGTCTTGCATGTAGCAGAAAAATATATTACAAGAGTATGATTTAGTATAATATCTTTCGCATAAGCAGTCGTTGCAAAGAATGATCAACAATATTGTAGGATAGATCGTATTATCTTGACGAGATAGTATCAGTTTCTCGTCATACAATTTATGTTGAATGTTATCTTCCATGAGAATATAAAGATAATAACTTAGTAGAGTGGAGTAGAGTAAGGACGCGAGAACACGAGACGCCTATAATCTGCTCGATATCCCCCGCGACGCATCGTCATCCGCTATAAATATTATCACCCTCGGTGTGTATCGCAGAGGCAGAGTGTCGATTACGTTAGCTACTTACTCTTCCCCGGAGACGATCAGGAGACGACACGCTCTGTTCCGGTTTTACGTTTAACCTCCATCTACCCCGACGAATTATATGGAATCTGATGGGTTTCTTTTTACGCGCTCGCTATAACGTAGCGGCGCAATTTGCTTCGCAAATTTGCGAGTATCATCGAACACTATCGCCAACGTGATTATTACGGACATTAATTGATCGCCGACGTATAGCCGACGTGACTTGCACCCTCGTATCTCTTGGAACTATGAATAATCACGAGTCCTGTCTTCAAGTTGTTGCTAGGACAGACGAGGGTAATATATAATCCGAGATTATTTGAGATTATTCGCGGTCGCTTTAGAAATACATGGACTAGTGTACTTTGCGTGAAATAATGTTAGGCTTAGGTACAATGTGTCGTATACGCATGTTGATTAGCTTCAGCTGAGGTAGTCTAAAGCAGCGCGGTGGCACAATTGCGCTGTGGTTAATGGCTACATGGGATAAAGGAGGGCATCGAGTAGCCCTGTAATTCCATGAGGTTAATCACTACAGTCTTATATCTATACACTCAACAAGGTATAACATATGATTGCAAATAGCGAAGGTAACCGTAGCTATCGTTGCATACAGAATGTAACTTCTTTTCTAGCAGATATCGGATTTCTCTAGTTAATTATCGGGGTATGGTAATTAATTATATATGTTTGTGAATGAACCAAATACTCTATGTGTGAAATAATAATGCAAGCGTTAGTAACAAATACTGTTACAAATAACATACTTCTTATTAATTATTAATTTACTTTATATTTTATTATTAATTTTAATAATGTGTTATTATAATAATGTAAATTATTATTATTTAATGATGTGGTTTGTTGAATAAGATTAATGAAAAGTAGACTGAACTCCGAGGTGTACTGTAAACATACAAATAAACGAAGTTATTGTACGCAACTGCATTTTGCCTTCGGGGTACAGTAACGGATAATTCGATCTCCTTGAAATTCTCCACTCTAGTCTCGGTTCACGTGTGCTCTACTCGAGGCCATGTTGGACAATGTACGAAGTACCGGACACGCACATTGCTTGGGTGCCGTCGGTTGTGGTGCTCTGCGGTGCGGAGACGGGCGCAATTGCGACGCGCTTAATTGCTACGTGGAGGAGAGGAAACGACGTTGCAGCTTCAGAAAGCAAGTCGGCACTCTTGGGAATACGAGCGGGACGAAGTTGAAAGCACGCGTATTATATTGTATTGTTGGACAGTAAACTTACGCGGAGCGTAATTATTACTTATCGATCATGTTTTGATGTCGGGGGAATGCAATCTATCTATCAGTGGATTACGAAGCGACGATTCTGGAACGATTCCATCAGCCGCGATTTAATTTTTATTTGCAACCCCCCATTTTTAACCCTTTAAGGCCCAATGTGCATAATTATGTACATTCACTTTGAGTTCTTCCCAATTGATAAAGTAACGTTTCTGTCGATATAATACTCTTGATCCGTTCTATATGGAGCTAGATTCTCTATCTCAATTCGTAAAACAATAGCGTTCCTGCTAAATAAGCCACTATTATCGTTGATAATAAATTTTACTCAAACGGAATCGATGCCTGGGGCCTTAAAGGGTTAATGCTTGTCTGTGTTGTACTGTGTTGCAATCGTGTAATAGATTCACATCGTGCAATAGATTTGACAAAAAAGTAAAGTTTTCGATCTGACATATAATTAAATGTCATTCAGAATCCCTCAAGTATATAGTTTAATAATGTTTGGTGGCGGGAACAATCTCCGTGTTTAACGAAAAATATCTAAGCGACCGTTTCGCTTACATTGACCGCGCACGACGATACTTTTGCCGCTTATGTCACACGCGACAACTTTAATCATGCGTGTTAGCATGCGTGTGTCGACCCGACGTCAACCCCAACACCCTGAAATCTGGTCAAAGTGAATTTGCATTAATAGCTCACACCGTCCATTAGCCCGCTAAATGGATTTTTGTTTTATTTCCGTTGCCACGAGCGCGGACGCGTGCGCTCTTCGAACCGTCGCTTAACAAAGTCATGAAGCGAACGACGCTGGTGCCGTGCCCGTGAAATAATTGATCGAGCGTAGACCTCGCGATTACGTCGACTAATTGCCGAAACTAACACGTACGTACGGCCGTATGACGTATTTCGATGAGTGAGCGAATAATGCGCTTTAATCCCTGGAAAAGCGGGATTCCCCCGACACGCTCGCTCATTTTATTATTATTATATTTTCCGTTATTATTTCGCATTATTCCGGCGTTGAAGTTCGTTGTACCCTAACACGAAGCAATTTGGATACGATGCGATGCGAAGACAAATAACGGGCCATAATGGCCGTAAATTAAATCGCGATATTCGACGTGTCGGACAGCCCCGGCCATCATAACGCCAGATAATATTCCGCCAATTCAATCGTCGTTAATTAGCAATTCAATCAATAATGCGGCTTTTCCTTTTTTTTCCTCGGTATATAGACATCGCGTCGCCATACTATGTTGCGGCGAGAAAGAGCCTGTGAAAAGTCGTGACACCCGAGTCCAGAACTTTGTCCAATGCTATGGCCGATGGCCTTCATCCAGACCGCTGAATAGCACCGGCGTCCTCACACCTCTCTGCGGTATTCGCTCACCTTTTCAGGGCTCGTTCCGCGTCGGGTGTCTTCATCGGAACCCATTGTCGCGAAACCACGAAGTAACGATCCGCAAGCGCCGTTAAATAATCTCCCGAGAATCGGTTTCGCACCCGCAATTCTGTAAAAGCATTTGCGCTGATATTATATTCCCTATCTAGAATGTAATGCGATAACGTCACGTAATAATTTTTGAAAGCGCAATAGGTAGATGGAAGGGTGTAGTTTTGTAATTCCACTGTGCATAACGTTTCTGACACGTACGTCGTCGCAAATTTATTTTTGGATAGTACGTCAAACGTCACGCCGGGTGACAGCGAACGAGCGACTCCCCACGGACCGATCGGAAGAATCTAATTTACTTGATCGAATTATCGCTAGCGGCAGTTTCGCGCGTCGTGCGTCGCATTTAAGATTCGCCGCTTTATCTAAGAACGAGCGCACTAGTCGAACATACCTACTACTCAAAGGGCCGGGCTTCGATCGCGGACACCCCGACGTTTTGCTTCGCCCTACGGACCATGGATCCAATGTGCACTCAAGTCGAACAGCTAATTCCGAACGTGCGACGACTCGAAATGCGACGGCGATGGCGATTCTTCACCGGCGAAGCGAAAGCGGAGCTTCGGTGGGAGAAGGAGGCGGTAAAGAAATAAAGAACAGCGAACATGCGGAGACAAGAGCGCACGTGGGGTGAAAAGAAAGGGGCGAAAATGTTGCCGGGCCTACCGGACGAGGCCTAAGGTGAAGGCGAGCTCGTTAGTCAAGTGCTGATATATCTACGATCCGATTTATCGATAGGTTTTCTCCCATTCGTCTGGTTATTATTCAATCCTCGCTATCGCCGTAAAGATCCGGCTGTACCTCGCGAAATCATTAAAGGAGTTCGCCTTTTCTTTCCACGGTCTCTCCGTCGATCCACGAGGATAATAAAGCATTGGCCGCGTTTTTAATCTAGGAATGGAATGGCGGCTCGTTCGCGCGCGCCCTGCGAATCATTTATTTTCCGCGTAAACGCCACCGACGCTCTAATTTCCGCATTCGATAATATTTCTTTTTTCTCGATTTGCAACGTTCGTCATTGAATTGCGCGCTGTTGTTGTTGTCGGGGGTATTATCGGGCATGTTTCGGTTTGTTATATATTTCCGCGCGCACGTTATTTGGTCGGATAACGACAGCTTTATGTTCTCATAGTGGAAGGACATCATTTATTCACGTAATTTTAGTTTCGGCGCTGGCCAGTATTAACCTATGCTCTAATTAGAAGTGTCACTTGAACATGAACGTTTCAAACACACTAGTTGGTTCCAATTTAAGTTACTGAATATTTTTGTATGGCGAAAAATGTTTTTTTCTTGCACTGCTTGTTCATGCGCTTTTAAACTTCTCCATTTTTAACGGGAAAATTTAAGTGGTTTTATTCAATGTTTTTCCAAGCTTATTATATGTACAGATCTGAAATATAATTGCAATTATACTATCGTTATTATTATTTTTGAAAATTAATATGTCAATTAATTTTATATCAATTATACAAAATATACCGGCATATGCTGCGCAATTAACATAATATTGTTTTGCGTATTATAGCTGTTATAAAAAATAAAGATTGTTGAAAATTATTTAATGAGATGTGGCAGTAAATGTTGAATCTTGGATTTTCGTCTTGTTTAATATTGAGGACAGAATAACTACCAATGATCCCGATTTTCACGTAGGACGTTATGTCGACAAAATGAGGCGGAACGATGGAGACGAGAAGCGTGCGTGTATTATACGCCGAGAATTGAATCACTGAACACGTTAAGTAGGGTCGATCGAACTTCTATGGGAAAAGTTAAGTCGTCTACTCGAGAGTGACGAATCATGTTCCTGTAAAGCCGGGCGAAAGATCATCGCGAGTTTTCTCTTGGTTGATTTATGAGGACGACAAACTATCATCCCCATGTGCTACATTCGTACGAACTCAGGTCGCAACGATGTCTCGCTCGTGTATCATCCGGGAGCTTTTCGAGACGCCGGTTTCTTACGGCTCGATCGATAAAAGATCAATTTCCGAATCCGCGTCATGGTCCGAGGTAAATATGCGCGACGGTGGAGAAAACGAGAAAGGAAAACGACTAATGAAGTGGTGGTAATTGCTAAAGTTTGGGCGCGTTACCTCGGCGACGAAGAGCAAACGGAACTTGTATATTACTTTGTTATTCAAAGCATGTTCAGGGCCAGTATAGCGGGACGAGAATATGCGCTCGTGGCGGTGCAATATTACATCAGGAAAGTAGTTTCTCCGCCTGACCAAGGTGGACGGTAAATCTTAGGAGGTGGGAGCAGGTGGATGTTCCCGGCTACGAGGACGCTGAAACTATGTTTCACCTAGCGACTAAATAAGCAAGTGAGCTTCCTGCTGGAAGCGCGGTCGCTTCCGTCCGTGTGTGCCACTCGAGGATACAGAGAGCTTTCGTGATCGCGAGTTCTTCCCGCAACTCAGATTTTATAACGCTTTTTTATTCGCTCGTGCACCGTAATGCGCGCACATGACTCCAGATGCGAATTTAGAAAATTATCCTTCCCGCGAATTAAATAGCATCAAATATAGAACAATTTTTATTTAGATACATAATAAAATCGTTATTCCTTTTATGTTATATAATACTGTTGGCTTTTCCAACATGCTTATTTTTGCAAAAATCAGTCCATAAATTTGTCGGCCATTAGTATTGTTATTATTAAATGATGAAGCATGTAATCCATTATATATTTTCCATTAGTTCTATAAGTCTCTGAATAATACAACATGTGTATGATATAAAACGCGTTCTCTTCGCAAATATTCACCGCATCAAATGCGAATATTATTTTATATGATTTAATAAGCCACATATATATATAATAAGTTTTGAGATTAATACTTTATTGTGCTCTTTTTAACCTCGATTCAATTATTGTATAATAATTTCATAGTATACAATATTAAAAATTCTCCATATATTATACATATAATAGAATTTAAAGAAAAATAATCATAGTGGTTTTATCGTCATTTTCTAAGTGGATTTTGATTTTATACACAATATCTAACTTTTTATTAACATTAATTGAAACTTAGGGCAGCATAAAAACATACAGATTATACGTGACAAGTTTCTGTATTCCTTTGTAACAATGTGCGAAATTCGGTGATAATCCACAGTAGTTGAAGGTGTTGGCGGGAAACAAAGGAGTTGAAGTGGTAGCAGCGTAGCGAAAGGGTGATGCCACGAATGGAACGGTATTTACCTGAGGTTGTTTACCCCTTGCAACGATGCAACCCCTCGGTATTCTCTCGAGGATAACGACGTCTCTCTCACTCTCTCTGTTTTTCTCCCTCCCTCCCTCTCTTTCTCTCTCTCTCTCTCTCTCTTTCTCTCTCTCTCGCTCTCATTCGCTCTCATTCTTACGGACACGTTGCGCCTCTGATTCGACAACGCGACTCGAGTGGTCGTTTCACCGTCGGCCGGCCCGAACCCGTCGACGCGCTCATCCCGCCTTCGTTCATTAATTAAACGGGCATTCTCCGTGCCTGGGGCATAATTCAAAAGTTCCTGTCGCGTCGCTCCTCCACGAGAGTACGTTGGAACGCGTGAATATGCAATAGTGCGGTAAGCAAATTAGTCGCGCGCGGAAGCTGAGCGCTACGCGGTAGCGCGCCGTGTGCCCGTCACGAAAACACGATGTGTCATTAATTGGCTACCTTGTAATTCGATACTCGTTGGTCTTGCAAGCGTCGGAAATATCGAGTCAAAACGTGTCGGGTGACCAGACCGGGCTGAACGAGATATATCGAATGTTCGCGCACGAGTGGAATCGAGTATATGGGCGGATCCGGCGATTTGAACGAGAGAACGCTCGTCACTTTCAGAGATCGCGTTTCGCGTTTCCGTACACTCGGAAACTCATCCCGCGTGATCCCGGACAGATTGCACCGGGGAGTGAAAATACTCTCTCTCTTTTTTTTTTCTTCGAATAACCGCACCGCTCAGAAGACGCTGAAGATAAAGCAATCCGGTTGACGTCGCACAATCTCTTGGCGCGTCTGCACGTTCACCGCACCGAGAACAATGCTCGCCCGATGTCATAATTCGGAATTCCTCGTGGACAAAGCCACGCCGTCGTGCTACTTCGTCGGATAAATTTTGCAGGTAGACGCGAGAGAAAAGAGAAAGAGAGAGAGAGAGAGAGAGAGAGCCTGGGAGCGCGACTCGTACGAGCGGTATATCCTTCCGTAGCGCATCGCGCCCGTCGCGTGCATGCCCGTCATGGCTCTACGATTTTTCAAGAGAGCGAGCGAGGGCGCGAGGAAGACCGTTAAATCCTCATCTTCTTGGTGGTCACGCGTATATCCTCGCCGCTCTAGCAGCCTGCCGGGGAAAAAGACCGAGGCGAACGACGAAGACGGTTTCCTTCGGCGCGTCTGCATAATACAAGCTCACGAAACGTGCGTGAAAGAAAGAGAATGTTAAAGTCGTCGGCCCGCGCTTTCCACTACCTAGATAGGTAGGTAGATACCTACCTAGGACGAACCCGGCCTTTACTCACCTCGTTACCCGGAGGAGGAGGGGCATTACGATGATAAAGGGTGCCATCTTTTAGCGACGCATTTTACACCGCGATTTCAGCCTTTTTTCGAAATCTACCTCGCCCTGTCGTCGTCACGAGGTTATTATTCATGTACCTGCCGTGCGCGGTGGTACTTGCCATTTTTCCACGTTTAGCGACTGACTCGAAGTCGTTAAGACTACCCGAAAATTTATGACAATGTGCTACCAGCACATATCGGTGTCTAGAGTTTGTTATCCTAGTATTTGATAAACGTTGAAACAATTTTATATGTCATTACGTAATATTAAATAATATTAGAGGTCCTTATACACGAACTTTCGATTTTACTATACATGCATATGAGATTAGAATGTAAGATTTCAATCGCTGATCTACTGCCGAAACTTTGTTGAACTCCATCAGCGCAAATTAACGTGCATCGTACGGAAATTGGAAGGTTTAAGCGAACATTGCACGTTGCATTTTATTGTCACTTCGGACTGTCAAACCGCATGCAAACGCACTGATAAAGGCGCGGGCCGAGAGAGAGGGAGACGTTTCTCTTCCGTTATCGAGTTAGCGGCGTGATCATTAAAATCAGAACTATTTGACGCGTATACGGCCTCGGCAGAGTTCGTGGAACTCACGCAGGAGCTTCCAGGAGACCACAGTACCAATTCCACAGGACAGTTACCCTGGCCAGTATGGCATTGTCCGGCCGGTAGCCGCAATGCGACGTGTTCTCCGTCTCACTTCCTCGCCCTGACGATCCTCCCGTCCACACGCTGAAGTGTAAGTTTTAGTCCAGGTCGTTGGTTATCAGCAAAGTAACAAACTCTCACGGAAATTCCATTGGTCGACCTTCATCGAACCGTATTCACGTTTCATTGCACCTCATACCTCTGCCAGGCCTTCGAAGCGCTCCTTAATCTTATCCTATCCATCCACTTATCAGCCTCAATGTCCCTTCCCTTTCACTTCATGCGAATAGGCACAGCTTAACGTTTCAACCTCAACTCAACGTTTTGAGTATCGATCATGCAGAATAATTCAGAGTCAGTCTTTTCTACCTTTTTTAAATACATGCAAATGAATGATTTCCCGCTTGATCTTTTTAAATGAAGGAAGGGGAGAAGGCTATTCAAAGAAATACCATCTTAATTTGAGTGTTATATCATTATACCAGTCGTTTTTATTCAATTATTTCTCTTCGTACATATTTAAAAGTTAATAGAGTGGATACAGCTAACTTTGAACTACTTCGTATATTATGAAAAATCCCGATGCTCTGTGTATTGGCTTTCGCTCTCCATTTTTCACGTCAGTCATTATCCAGCGCTTTTCTACCTAATGCTTTAATTTTAAACGAAGCTGAAGATTGGTTCCAATTTTCTCCACGACTCATGTCTTTGTCTTTTCATCTATATTTTTTCTCGAATATAATCAACTTGCTACGTTCGCAAACAAAGTTTCCAAATCATACATTATTTAATACAATGATAAATTAAATTATTTATTACATCTACCATCCAATTTTATAATCTTTTACATCGATCAGAATTATTTATTTTTACGAAAAACTAATAACATACAAAATTTATGTTTTAAATATATGCGACAAAAATAATATTTCCATTTAATAAAAGCAGTTTAATAATAATTTTATAACCATTCTTTTATTCGTTCATCTCTAGTAGAATATTTTAATAATTCACGTGGTTCAACTTTCTAATATATGGTGGCAGCAAAAAATAATAGTTTATCGGGAATTTAATTTTTTATAAGAATGTGACGTCTCCTTTACTTGCTATTGTCGTTTCAATTTTGACGCGTCGAATTCACAAAGTAAAATCGACAAAAACTCACTCACATTCGTACGCGTAGCGGTCGATATCGTCACGTTTCAATTTTGGCATCGTGATGGACTTTTCGCGTGCAACTGCCGGAAAGAAGAAACTTTTGATTGGAACATCGGGACCGGTCGGGAAGAATTCTTTTGTCCGCTTGCCGGTGTGACCGGGCAAATTCTTGAGGAATTATTTAAAAAATCCGATCTCGTTGCTATGTTTTTCCTCTCGTGTATTTGCGAGAAACATATCATATCTCATTCATAAAAAATAGTATAATTACCTAGGTATTTCGCAAATGAAATATTTCACAAATATAAAAGCGTAGGAATTTCTTTGTTAACACAAATTTTTCAACAAAATTGACAATTTCAATAATATCATGCATACTGAAATATATAATATAAAATAACTAAAATTTTCTCTACGTAAAATCGAAAATTTTCCTTCTTTCTCCATGTTAGTTTCATTTCTCTTTATTCATTTTCTATTTATGCATTTTTGCTCTCATTTTCATGCTCAAATAAT